>OZ005741.1:127089868-127472368 GCA_963930735.1 Dioctria linearis
GTAGGCATATTTGAGGCAAAAAAGCTGATAAGTTTCGCCCTCGAAGTTTGGTGGGGAAGATTTGCAAAAATGCTGATAGTTCCTCCACCGAAATGCACTGGATTACCTGTCTGCAGCATCCTAGGAAAGTTTGGAGTTCAAGGCTCAATTTTGGGTGCTGTTCTCCCGAAAATAGGGGAACGAGCTGGGCAGTTAGCTTGGCGATTTTAGCGTAATCTGGCATGTTTAAATTGGGGACTCTGAAACTAAAGTTTGATACTTTTGGGGAGCTTGTTTTTTTCTATGCTGGTTTCCAGAAGGGAGTCGCCCAGCCAATTTAAAAGGATTTCACTCACGGTGGAATCACTGACACTGTCTTCAATGGCACCTTCTCTTAATTCTACACTATTATTTGTAATTTCTGTTTCGAGAGAGTGCGAGAGTTCCCCAAACTGCTTTAAGCTTTCTTTAATTTTTTCCGTACTTTCTTTGAATTGCGCGATTTGCTCAAGCCGCCGTTCACGGGGCTTTTTTGAGCTGTTTATCGAGATAGAATCGCACTGTATAACAGAAAGTTCGGAGGAGTCTCGCACTTTCCCCTCTAGATATTTTAAATAATTTTCTAAATTTAAATTAGAAGGTCTTACTTGTTGGGGACCTGTAAGGATTGTCCCACTCCTGAGTGTTAGCCCTTTTGCTGTTGAATTTGTTGCGGGTGTTTGATTAGCACCCTCTGTTGCCGATGTTGCTCCCGCGTTGTCTCCTTCGTACCGGGACGGATCTTCCTGTGCGTCGCCCGGTGAGGAGGATTGTTGTGGAGTTGGTAGAGATGGTAATATTTCCTGCGGCGTCTCTTGGTGGGAGCTTTCCTCGCTCATGGGCCGCCGTATGTAAAATTTGCAGCTAGGGGGGCTTCTGCCGACTTAACTCCCTCGGTTCAAATTGAGGGGGGCTTAATGCCTTCTTCGAAGTCCCTCTCAATTCAGGATCGCTTGTTTTTTGTGATTGAAGCTCTTTTGCCGCCGGGGGGGCCTGTGGCCTTCTTAAATTCCCCTGAATAAAAGCTGAAAGGGGGGGCATTGCCTACTTCGAAGTCCCTTTTCAGCTCCGGATCGCAGATTGGATCGTATCTGATCTTCCTTCAGGTTTTCGCGTTGGAATTTTCCTCTTAATGTGGACGTTTATTGTTCCTGGGCTGGGATGAAGCCTGCTATTGTCCCACGTTGGCACTTTGTGCTTTGATGAGAGGGGGTGGCTGCGTGTTTTTCAAACAGAGCTGCGTGTTTTTCAAACAGAGGCAGTTAAAGCTGTCCGACCCCGAGCGTTGGGAGCCGACAAGATCGAAATACTCCTGAAGCCAGACTCAACTTCAGGCGGAGGGTAGGGTGTCTTGCCCAGTATTCGATCTCGTCCTAAACTCCTTTTTGATTCGTAGGATAGAGGGTTTTCGAGCGCTTATACTTTGTTTGTGTTGCAAAATAGGCTTCCTCTATCCTACCGGCTGCACCAATTTTGTTACGTACCTTTCCGTACTGGGTTCACTTCAGTAATACTCTCTTCTTTTTTGTTTTTGTCTTTTATTTTAAAATTCCTTTCCACTACAAAAACTTTATTTTTCAATTTTAGATTTCTTCTTTCTCACAACTAAAACCTTTTCAATTTTTTTTTATTTCACAGATAAAAGCTTTTTTAATTTTCAATTTATTTTTGTTTCACAACTAAACCTTTTTTATTTTTCAATTTATTTTTGTTTCACAACTAAAACCTTTTTTACTTTTCAATTTATTTTTGCTTCACAACTAAAACCTTTTTTACTTTTCAATTTATTTTTCTTTCACAACTAAAACCTTTTTCATTTTTTTTCTTAATTTATTCTTAGTTCACATCAACCGAAACCGCAGCGACCAAGTACAAAAAAATTCAACTCTTTTTTCTATAAAATTCTACCGCCGCGTTCTCCAAGAGATTTAAAAACCAACTCGGCTCTTGATCACTTTTGTCGCGATCAAGAGCCTTCGTTCAGGGTAGAAAATGCATAGTTGCATTTTCACCCTGAGAAAATATTCATTTATTCTGGACTTGATTAACCAAGTCCAGAATATTTTTCGTTGGACGGAGGCTTGAAATTTGATGCTTTTATAAACATCAGCCACCGTCACGATGATTAGAATTGCCGCACGCGTATACATACAATGTATTTTCGCGGCGCGCTCTTCTTATCGCAAAAGCTTTTTTGTGATATGTATGTACGTTCGTACATACATATTACAATTTTCACGACAAATCGTACTGAAGGAACGATTTGTCTTTTCTTTTATTTTTCAACTTAACTATTTGTCATGGGAAAAAATTTTGATTTAATTCATGCAATGTGAAGAAAATTGGTGACGCAATTTTCTTCACTGATTGAATTGATAAGCCAACCATGTTTTAGGCATGGTTAGCTTATGTGAAAATTTATATTTGGAATATTTTTACTTATTGCTTTTATAAGATTTTCTTTTTAGGCCTATTTTATATATATAACAACAGCTTACCATCCACAGGCAAATGGTGCTCTGGAAAGAACGCATGGACCTTTAATTGACTACCTGAAAAACATTGTGGATGATAACATTGTGGGCATTTTACGATCCACCTCCTAATAACTTAAGAAAAGAGCCTGAACCTATCTATAATTTTGATGATTATGTCAGCATAAGAAGAAGAAAAATGCAATTACTTCATAAAATGGTAAGAGAAGAATTGCTAAAAAGCAAACTAAAATCCAAAGAAAACTACGATAGGAATGCACAGAGTGCAAAATTTCATGAAGGTGACCGAGTTCTTTTAAGAAACCCTACTAAAAAACGTAAACTGGCACCCATTTGGAATGGACCGTATGAGATTGAAAAGGTTAATAATGATGTCAATTGCACCTTACAAATTGGACATAAGTTGCGAAGAGTTCATAATAATAGATTAAAAACATTTTAGATTTACGATTACCTCAAAGCCTAATTTATCGCGACTATTACTAAATTCGATTTATTATCTACAGATTATGCTACTGTGGTTTTTTGCAATAATACCCTGGGTGGCACCCCAGGCAGATGTAATACCTCTAAATCTCACTGGCGTAATGTTCGAACAGATATCACCAGCATACATGTATGTGCACACATGGGTCATATATACGCAGATCCAAGATGATGCAAGAAACCGAAGCACTAGGATTTATTGAAAAATGCGAGAAAACAATAGGACACAGTTAAAGCATGAAGAAACCGAATCATGCAAAACATGGAAAACCGAGTTACGAACGCAGGTAAACAAGGTTAAGGATAGGTTAAGAGATATAAACTTCTATTTGCAAGTTAGAAGTAAGCGAGGAATAGTTGATGGAATAGGTAGGGTGAGCAAATTTTTTTTCGGTACTATGGATGACAGAGATGCCGAGCAAATATGTACCAAACTAAATAACTTAGAAACTCAAGATTCTGAAAATGTGTACCAGATAGAAAAACAAATTAGCCTAGTCAAGTCAAAATTCAATGAAATAAATCGGGCATTTAAGAACGTTACGGAATACCAACAAAACTTAGAGGATCGCTTTAATGGCTTGGTAGAAAATGTAATTAATTCCACCCGAATTCTCAAATCGGAAATAAAAACCGTAAATATTAAATCAAATATTAATGAAATATTGATATATATTTTACATCAGCTTCAACAAATATCTCAACGGTTAACAAATGAATTATTGGTGATAAATGCCATACATCAGCATTCCTTACACCCTCTGATTTTGACAGCCAACGATATATCACAAATATATAGTGAAATCAGAAAAAGAGGCATGACAAACCTCTTGTTGGACTTCAAAACTGTCAGTCAAATAATTCCAACTGATTCTGTACAGTTAGATAACAAACATTTCATCCGTATCACGCTTCCATTGCCTGAAAATACAGTATATATACTTAATAAAGTATACTTATTGCCAACACCTATCTCACCCAAAAGCTCCGCTCTTTTCAAAATTGAGGCAAATTATTTCCTGAACAGCACTCGAAACCAACAGTATTTAGAAATGACAACACTAGACTTTAAAGAACACTGTAAAAGGTCTACTACTACGAGTGATGTAATATATATTTGTTATCAAGTCCAACCTAGTACACTTATAGTTAACAAAGCCAATTGCATGGCGAACTTATTCAATAACCCGCTAAGAGTACCTGCTCCTTGCGAACACAGAATAATAAATAATACTGTTAATACCCTAACAAAAATGGTCAGGCAAAATTCTTGGCTGTTCGTATTTTTCTCAGAGGCAACACTTTTGACAAACTGTAGTAATCATTTTGGTCATTTAACCATCAACGGCACTGGAGTCCTCGTTTTAAAACAACCCTGTACGTATACGTTAGAAAACTATAGAAAACAGCTTCAGTTATTATCCCCCAATACACCAACCCGAACTCTACAATGTTCCTCAAGTATCGTTCAAACAAGATCTTTATGACGAGCTACAAGGTAAATTTAATATTACCGCAAATCTAAAGGTAAATTCTCATAGAAATCATAACTTCGCCCTCGTTAGTGAGAGTAAAGATTTAGATGATTTGGAAAGAGAAATAAATTCAGTAAAGTCAAGTAGGGAAAGGAAAAGGCATCAAATTCAAACCCATGCCAATACAGGAATAATTATAGCATTATTCGCTGGATTAATTTTGTGCCTGGCTTTAAAATACCTATTACGGAAAAGAAACCAAACTATTCAAGCAAAGTTAAAGCCCATAATCTCATACCCTACTCCCCGAACATCCCAAGAGATCGTAAGTATCCCCTTAACCTCGATAGCACTAACCGAAATACCCGCAAAACATCTGCCGGAAAAGGAAGAGCCGAACGCAATTTCTATTCCAGATAGCACCACTTCTAAAACGATTGTGTCACGGAAACTTGATCAAAAACCACCAAAATTACCCTTGAACACACCCCACATGAAGCCATGTATATATGAAGTTTAAAGTCAAGTCATGAAGGGCTTGAGACAATGGTACGGTCAGAATTAAATATATATGTATGGTTACCAGGAAATATTTTTATGGCTTAGTTATTTTTATATTACTATTTTTTTTTATATATTAGTATCTTTTTGTAACTTAGCTAAAAGAGAGGTAATGATTTTTAACGATAAAAAATTGTAAAGTTTTGAAATAATGAAAATCAAAAAGTTTTCCACTGTAGGTACTGTATAGTTTATTCTAATTTAGATTATGTATATTTAATTTCAAAAGATTGAAAAAAGAAAAAAATTTATTCTGGGTAATCAACTTGTTATTCTTTTGTTTTCTTTTGTAAAATGTATTGATTGTATAGCCATAACTAAGAAAAACAGAATAAATAATAATTTTAAATTTCTGTTCGACCCAACTGAATATATATATTGAATGTGTCTATATATTACGTAAAAGTAAACTTTCATCTGCAACTGTGTTGATTCTATAGCTCAATGATTAAAAAAAAAAAATATGTTTATTCGTATTTTTTTCTATTATTCATAAAATTGATTAATTTATAATATGTGCATTATATATTTTCGTATATGTTACAAATTGAAAAAAAAAAACAAAAATATATATATATATCTATAACTCTAAAAATACTGTATAAATTAACTGCAAACATTTGTCTAAAAGTCAACAGCAATTGTACTTATATTATATGTACGAACCAGAGCGTCAGCGTAAGTAACTCAAAGCCACACGAACAGAATAAATAAAAAAATATATACCGTATTATCGCATTAAAAATAAAAGGGACTTTCTCCTCATGCATGGTTACCACGTCATCTCGATCCCCTCGATGCCGTTTTCATCACGGGGGAGGGATGTTGTGAATATAAATCTTGATGCTGATCAATTGCTGTTATCATAGAACAAAACAACCAATTGATCAGCATTTCCTCATTGAGTCATTGCTTTGCGAGATACTAAGTAAGACCTTGCACAATAAATACAATGCATCCAGGTCTTGCTTAAGTGTGCCAACGGTAGCCCCATTAAAAATTGCAGTGTATCGCATTTCATAACAAACTGGAAATTATTTGGTTTGTTATGAAAGCGCGTATGCTAAACATCAAGTGGCTACCTGCTTAAAAATGTTCTAATATGACGCAACATAGCAATGGCCCAGATATGGAACGAACGAGTGAGGTGACATGGTGACTGGCCGGAGAAAGCTCTGTGAGTTCTTTCTAATATTGCTAAGAGTCAAGTTACGAAGACTCTCGTTCGTGCGGCTTTAGGTGAAAAATACACGATCGAAGGGAAGAAGTTTTTTTTTAAATGAACATTTTTTAAATTAAAGAAAAGTTTTTTCTGTGGTGAACTTCCCTAACCGAACGAAATACAACACTGCTGTTATGGCCCGATATACGGAAGATTCTTCCAGCAGCCAAGGGCATCACTGCGAAATAATCAGCAATTGCTAAACAATAACTTCGCATGGTATTGTTCTGCAACTGTCGATTGTTTTGCTGATTAGCCCACCAGCTGGCTGCGATGAGCGCTTAGTGGAGAAATCGACGATCAGTTACACAAACACAAACATTGGGTGCAAAGCTAATTTAGCTACTCCAAACACACACACTGGGAGCAAAGCTAAATTTAGCTACTCCAAATACACACACTGGGAGCAAAACTAAATTTAGCTACTCCAAACACACACACGCCAGGAGCTGAGCTAATTTAGCTACTCCAACCCGTCATACACGTAGGTACATACAACAAACGTGCTAAACAAATTTTCGTATTACGGGGCATGTACATAATTTTTGTGCAAATTTTTTTTTAGGGTACAGTGAAAACTGATTTAAGATTTGTTTTGTGTTGTTTTTTTGTGTAGTTTAAAATAAAAATTTAAAAAATATTGGATTTGTTTTTTTATAATTTTGTTGTTAGGTAATAGGAGAGGATAGTATATAGTAAGTTTAGAAGACTAATCGTTGTTTCGTTTAATGGTCTCGAGTATAGTGACGGTAATTTCAGTTGTTTTATATAAGGATTGGATTTATTGGAAATAGTTTTGGTCAAGAGGTTGAGTCTAGTTGGGTTAACAATAAGGATAGGAGCTGTGGGGAATAATCCGTGGCAGCGTATCAATGTCTGCATGGTACTAGCTTTGTTATATACCTTAAATGTCCACAGGTAGGATTAATATATTAACTAGGGAGGAATTAGCACGTTATCAGGCCCAGGAAAGGGAATTAGAATTTAAAGCACAGGAACTTAAGGAATGCCAGACAATATTGCAGAGTTATGAACAGGACTGGCAATATATCGAGGAGCATATAACGGGAGAGTTACGGAAAACGTGGACAGAAAAAGAGGCAGAGAAATTACTGGAGGGACTGATTGAGAGTGCTCAAAAAAGTACAAAAGGCGAAGCCGTAGATCTACTGGTGACAGCAGCATTCGAAGTTATCCAGAGCCTTGAAATAGAGGCAGTAAAAGCATTGGAGGAAATCCAGAAGGAAAAAAAGGGCTCTTAAAGCATATAGAATCGCTAAAGGTACAGCTAAAGGAGGCCGAGGGAGCTACAGCAGAACTAGAGAAAGAGTTGGGGCTCGATCAATCTTCACAGAGAAGTCCGAATCAAAACATTAATAAAGCGATCACGAGTAAGGGATTCAAGCCAAGGAAATGATTATTCTGGGAGCAGCCTAAGGAGCAGAAGCAACATTCAGAAACAGAGCAAAGTAGAAGAAAGAAACAGGAATTAGCGTCGAGTGGAAAAGAGGGAAGCGAACGAAAACAGTTAATTCCTGAGGAAAGAAACATATCCGGCGAGAACAGTCAGCAAGGCAATATGACAGACGTGCACGAAAAGGTAATGGATCTAGTATCCAAGTATGTGCCCATGTTATCCGGAGAAAGATCATCCAGGCTTTCGAAGGAGTTATATCGCTTCCTGAGTTGTAGTAAAGAACTACACGATCGACTGACACAAGAAGAGCAGAAGATCTTCATCAGGTGTATAAAGTATCGCTTATCGGACGATGCGTACTACTTGGTAAATTCGCAAGAGCCAAAAGATTTCGTTTCTTTGCAGCAAGTAATCAAATCAGCTTACATGCCTAAAAAATCTCTTAGTGAATTGCGAACAGAAATACTGGCATGCAGGCAGAGGCCCGGCGAAGAAATCAGGGAGTTGGCAGACCGGATGAAAGAATCGCTCGATCTGATAAAAGCGGCGGTCTCGGCAAAATACCCGGGAGGAGATAGAGGTCTGATTGCAGAGCTGGAGGCAGATGCCGTAGCGACATTCAAAGCAGGCGTTAGGCTTATACCGACTCAAGTATACCTTACGGGTCGAAAATTTGAATCGCTAGAAGGGGTGCAGGAGGAAGCTACCTACTACGAAAAGGACTCGCAAAGGCTTCAAGCCATGGTACCAGAGGCGCGGAGGGTAGTACCGGAATTTCTCAGAGGAAAGAATATCAAATGCTTCAAATGTGGACAGCTTGGGCATATCTCTAGAGAATGCCAGCCATATAGGCGCGAAACATCCCTCATTTCCAACTCCCGAATACATCACGTCAGTGTCACCGATATCAAAGAAGACGTTAATGGAAGATTCCTTACGGCAGGGGAGGGGCTTTGCTATCAGTTCTGCCGAACATGGGACCACTATACGGAGAATTGTCTCAAGAAATATCTAGCAGAGAAGGCCAACGAAAAATTAGATTCTCAGAGTAAGTTTGTCATAACAGTCCATTCGAACATAGCATTGGAAGGTAAGTGGAGAGTTTTAATAGATACCGGATCTACCTGCAGTATAATTAAGGTTAATAGGATAAAGAGGACTACGCCCATACAGACACATCACAAAATCAGAATTGGAGGAGTATTCGGATCCGCTAGGAGCTCCATAGGCACTTGTGAGGCAAAGTTGCAGATAGACAACAGCCAGCATGCCTGCAGATTTAATGTCATTAGTGATATGGACTCAGTTCCAGCCGACGGTATACTTGGAATGGATTTCCTCAGTGGCAGAGCTATAATCGACTGCCTAAATATGAAGCTACTGATACAAGACGCCAGCAAAGGTATAGAAGAAAATGCTTCTTCTGAAAATATCACAGCTTGCGCCCAAGTGGGTTCCACAGCTTGGCAGAGTAGCAGTCATGAAAATCCATTCCCGGCCGATATAGAAAAGGAAAACATCAACACGGCAGAAAAAATAGTACCTAAATGGCAGGACCCATTTCTGGTACCCTTCTGGGCAAAGATCCGTATCACGCCTTACGAAAGTTCGGAGCCTATCAAGCCTATAACCCAAGAATCTAACAAAGGATTGACCAGTCAACACAGACACGGCGAACACAGCGGAAATAGTCTGAAGGATAGACTTGCATTTGTAAGAATCGCTAATGCAAGAGCCTGTCCGGTAAAACACCAAATTATTCGAATAAACAAGAGCAGCTAAGTATTCTGAAAGACCTGCATGGAGTTATGAGGGTAGGAAAACTTTCTATCCACCACAATAGCGAGCTCAGGGCCTTTGGCGTAGAGGAAAGCTTAAATTTCAAGAATATAGAAATAAATCGGTTAGAACAGAATTCAAGAATAAATTATGGCATCGAAACTGCAGTCGTGCGGAACATTGGAACTCCACTGCAAGTTTCATGACACCTAATGAGGTAAATGTTGTTAAGTGTCCGGGAAAAGGGACGATAAGCCGAGGTTTTCCACAGGGACCTTCAAATTTTGTAAGTGATTTGAGAGGCGGATTTTACAGAATTTAAATGACATAGTTTTATAGACTTACAGGTGAAGAAAAGAAGTGCAAGGGTATAAGGATAGTCTAGTGCCTACTTTATTGGAGACTGAAACAATACTACAACTCAGGTAAACTAATATGAATAATAGGTAAGGAAATATCTACAAGAAACAATATGTAGAGGAAAATAAGATCTAATAAAAAGAGGTATCTGGAGGAAAACCTAATAGTTAAAAAGTATAAAGAAAAATAAGAAAATAATACAAGAAGAAAAGCAATATGAATAGAAACCATGTATATGTATGAATATATTATTGATAGCAAGTAACAAAGGTACCAATGATACTGAGAAAATGCATAAATATTTGAAGTAAAGAAAAAAAGAAGGGTCTTTGGAAAAAGAAAATGTCGTAAAGAAAAATATATAGCGATATATATATATGAAAAATCAATAAAGAAAAATGTTTTTTTGTTGCTGCTATGAAATTTTTCGAAAAATTAAAAGAAAAATACAGGTCAGAAATACATACATATATATGTGTAGATATACCTATAAAAATGTAACAACTGTGTTAGGCTTAAAATTATAGATTATTGGAAATAAATTCGTAAGGTAAATAGCAAACATAAAAGGTAAAGACATAAATAAGTGCCACATAGAAAAATTAAAAGTAAAGAGGGAAGGATTATCGCTAACAGTAGGTAAAAGCTGAGCAACTTTAATGAGATAAAAGCAGAAGTGGCAGATGCAGCAGTTCTGGAAACATCCCAAGATAGTCAACGTGGAGCAATTTGATCATCAAAACAATACTGTGGTTGGTGGAAGAAACCAAGAGCACCTGAGAAATATCAACTTGTCACCGTCGCCGTCGTCGAATTTTTGTTTAACAACAGACGTTGATCAAACTGGGAAGGTGCTTTGGAGAAGAAAGTGTCAAAAACAAAAGAGTCATCACGAATGCTACATTAAAACCTCTTAGGACGGAGAGGAAGGCATTTCGTACACATCGGCACACAGGTACTAAGCCACTGATATATCTAAGAGTTTCAAAGACGTTTAGAACTGAAAAACATATCACATCCAAAGGAAAATATTGAAATAATTTGCAAAATTTTACTAAGTATTATGTATGTAGTTGAAGATTATAGTGATGCTTATAGGGCGACCAAATCAAGACAGGGAGCCGAGTTAGTTAAGAGAACCATGAACAAGCAGAATACTACGCGGATTGAAAAAGGATATTACAAGACTTTCAAGGAAAATAGACCAAGCACATTTCTTTATGTATGGGTGGACTCTTGATATAATTGGGAGAACTCCATCGTGCATATGGAAATTGTATGAAAATGATACCAAGTTAAAGTTCAATAAGAATGATTGAAAAATGAACATTATGAGTGAAAAGTTCACCCGTAAATTGACATTTCAGCAGTCAGAAACTTTAGAGGAACCTATTTAAGGCTATTTAACGTATCTGGAAAGGCAACGAAGCTGATATAAAAACGATCCAGGAAGCCATCAAGCATGAGGGTTCGGACAAGTTATTCCTTATCACGTCCATGTTGCGGTCTCATCTATTACAGGGTGTTGGTGCATCGTCACTCTTGCAATATTAGCAGGAATTTTGATCCACCTGAGACGTTGGAAGAAGAAACAGACAATGAAGAGCACCAGTCGACTGTCGAGATTGCAGACCATCCAGATGTCTAAACCAGTCCGAAGTATGCATCATCGCTGGAAGAACCAGAAGCGAACATTAGCATCGAGATCATCCCCACAACAGCCAATATACCTACAACATCCCTGCCAAACGTCGTGAAAAAACAACTGGTACAGTTGGAGTGACCACATTAGGGTAGTAGAAAATTTATAAATAGAAGTGGTAGGATAGTTTTGTAAAATATAGGGGGCAACCCGTGTAGTGAGAAAGCAAGGTAAAGCGAACCAAAGTCATAAAATTGTAATCATTGGAGAGATTTGTTGATATAAGATGTAGTAAAACGAATTTATTTTTGTGTTTTTGAATTGTTGTTATTATATAGTATTATACAGTAAGTAATGATTTCTCACAATGTAATACGTGTAAGGTAATTAAGGAGTACAATAGGTTAATCATAAAATTTTAACGTAACAGAAATAAATACAAGTAGAGAAAATGTAAAGTAAAAAAAAAACAGCTTTTTTTAATTTAAGACAATGAAATAAATTACATGTGAGACAAATAAAGAAGGTAAATTTGGAAAAAAGATATAATGGAATATGAACATAAAATAAAGAAAAAAAAAATTAACATGAAAAACGAGTGTAAAAAATGAAATATAGAAAGAAAAGATAATGTTTAAAGAAAATGTTAGGCAGAAAAGAAGAAAATGTAATAGGTATAAGAAAGAAATTTAAAAAAGATAATCAAAAAATTGAAGAAAAGAAAATATGAAAATCTAGATGGTAAAAATGTAACGATGTAATGCTAAGAATCTGAACCGAACGTGAATTAGGATATTTTCAGTATTAATTGATTGCACTCTCCAGATCTAGTTCCCTGTGGACACTAGTTTTTCAAAGGGGGGAGGGATGTTATGGCCCGATATACGGAAGATTCTTCCAGCAGCCAAGGGCATCACAGCGAAATAATCAGCAATTGCTAAACAATAACTTCGCATGGTATTGTTCTGCAACTGTCGGTTGTTTTGATGATTAGCCCAACAGCTGGCTGCGATGAGCGCTTAGTGGAGAAATCGACGATTGCAATAATAATTCACCTTCGCATGGTAATTATTATGTAAAGCGATTGTTTAGAACTAGGCGACTCAGGTGCTGCAACCGGTAGAACAAACGACAAGGTTGTTGTCGTTTGATTACATCCGCGTTGTGAGCAAAGAAAATTTACTTCCGAGTATCGGACATAAAAAGACTAATGATTGGTCTGGCGAGTGCCGTTTTATTATCAGTCATTGTGCTCGCAAGTTTCGGTTCGGTTCAGATTACCTAAGCGCCAGATAGCTTAGGGTAAAGTAAGATAGGTCAGTTTGTTATAATATAGAAATAATGTGTGAATAGAAATTCGACTGTCGTTTCATTGCAAAGAAAGGTGATCGCGGTTCATTATTGGATCTTATTTATTCAATAGCTCAGTAGTCACGACACTGCGACTTTCCAGCATTAAGCAATAAAAAATTGTTATCAGCCCAGTGTACAATACTACGCAAGTCGGAATTAAGTCTGTCAATGCAATCCTCCGCCAGTCCTATTGGTCGACTGAGATACACTTGCACATCATCGGCATACAAGTGAATTTTAAAGTCCAAAAGAACATTGGGGAGGTCATTTATATATAGGCTGAATAGCAAAGGGCCGAGAATAGACCCTTGAGGGACACCACAATTTAGAGACAAAACACCGGACACACAATCCTTTACCTTAACCCGCTGCAATATTTTGGAGAGAAAGCTGCGGATTAAGGACACTGTAGAGGGACGAAAAAGGAAGTTTGAGGTCAACTTTTCAAGCAGATCGGAATGATTGACCATGTCAAATGTTTTGGAGAAATCACGCAGGGCAAGAACACACAGATGGTCCATGTCAAGCGAGCGACGTATATCATTGGTAACATTAATAAGGGCTGTCTCGCAACTACGACACTTACGAAAACCAGACTGGAAAAGACTTAATAAGTTAAAGTATTCCAAATGATCAATTATTTGCTGTACCATCAATTTTTCCAAAACCTTAGTAAGAAATCCCAACAGGCTAATCGGTCGAAAATCACCGCGAACCTCAGCTGCATTGATCTTAGCCACCAGCACAACTAAAGCAATTTTGCAAGCGGAAGGATATATCGACATGGTAAGGCAGGTGTTAAAAATATGTAGTATCGGCTGTATTATCCAAGGCAGAAGAATCCTGATAAACCTAGGTGGAATACCATCAGGCCCCACAGCATCAGATTTGACAGCACCAATTGCCACAGCAATCTCCCTGGCATCCAAACATCTAAAACTAAAACAAGGCTGATCATTACTTGAGGGAAACATGAGGCGATTTAAATCCAGCTGTCCAGAGCTACGTGCAGAAAGGATAGGGAGAGAAGTGAAATGGGAATTAAGTATGTCAGGATCCAAGTTACAGTGGAATTTAACTCTGCCATACACAGAAGCTTTACGCAAGTTTTTCCACAAGATTTTAGATGAGAGTTGGGGGTCAAACTTTTGCTTAAAGTATCGTCGCTTGGCTGCTCGAACCTTATAGTTGACCAGATTTCTAACCAATTTGTGATGCGTACGGCTTTCATTGGTCTTTAACCTAAGGTATCTGCGATATAAAAAATCCCGCTCAGCAATAAGTGACTGGATTGTTGCAGAGAGCCATGAGCAACCATCTTCTCTGATTCTGCGAGAGTGAGTTGGAGCATATTTATCGTGAAGATAATGTAGAAGTTCATAAAACCCATTAATTTTCTCATCCACTGAGGTATACAGAGTGATGTCATTCCCGGGCAGGGAGGCACACTCATCACCCAACTGATATAGATCAATATCATCATAAGTAGTATGTATCCACTAGCCATTTAAAAATGCACTAGGTGCGGTAGAGACACAATATTGTACCTCACCCCCTCACGTGTTTTGTTATGGCTGGTGGGCGTATTTCTCGGCGACAATGCCACTAGGTAGATTTTATACCACCTGTGTATAATTTTAATGAAGAGGAAGGAGAGTTTGACTAGTAGTATGTATCCACTAGCCATTTCAAAATGCACTAGGTGCGGTAGAGACACAAAATATTGTACCTCACCCCCTCACGTGTTTTGTTATGGCTGGTGGGCGTATTTCTCGGCGACGATGCCACTAGGTAGTTTTTATATGAAGAGGAAGGAGAGTTTGACTAGTAGTATGTATCCACCAGCTATTTAAAAATCCACTAGGTGCGGTAGAGACATAAATCCCTTAAGTGTTTTCTTATGGCTGTTGGGCGTATTGCTCGCGGATTTATTGTTAAAGTTGATTTTTCTGGTAGCTAATGAAGACGAGGTAGAGGTTATCAAGGCAAAGAGTATCTGCACGGATTTTTTTCTTAAAATCAAGTGAAAAGTTGATTTTTCTGCGGGGAGGCTGCCGAAATCAAAGCTGGCTTTTGCGGACCTGAGCGAGTTGGAGATGAGCCGGCTCCAAAGTGATGATATGCTGCTTTGATTGAAACTTGTTTTTTGGTTTGCATGTGCTCGAAATGTTGTTTATACCTGGTGGTCACTGTTGGCTTAGGTCAAGAGTGAGTGCATCTTTGCGACCGGTATAAAGTATGTGATGAAGCTTCTGCTGGTCAATGAAATAATCTGGAATAAAAGCTTAGGGTATTTTGAAATAAAACAAGTGGTGTGGATGGTATGTTCAAAATTTATTTTCTCATACTAGATTGACAGTCAATTTTGTATAAATGAAAATTGCGATAATTTCTTTTCCTGGTCTATTTTTGTAATTACAAGAAAATAGTTTTCAATGCTGTTTAGATAGTTTTTTTGTTTAAAGAAATCGTAAAAATAATATATTTCGCAAAACAGTCCTAGGACAAGTAAAATAACCGTTAAAAATTCTAAAGTGGTTAAAGCGCAAATTAAGGTCTTCGATTTAGCTGGCTGGGCGGATGGTCTGTTGTGTGGTCCACATACATCCCTGCCGTTGGCGTATGTACAGTTTGGGGAGCGGTGAATGTGTTCTGCTTCAACGTCTTCTGGGCAATTCATAGCATGCATTTCCAGGGAGCAAAAGTAACTTTTTATTTTATCTTTAAGATTTGTGTAAAAGAACCCGCCTCTTGCTAGTTTGCAACACTTTCTGTCATCTAGAGGAAGCTTATGGAAAGTTTTTAGACGGTCAGATTCTCTCTTTAAAAGTAACATGATGACTGTGTTTATAAACATTACAGTACGTCTTTTATATCAATCCAAGAATTATGTTTTGTTGAGAAACCGAACCACTTTACAAAGACTTTATTTCCACGTCTTTTTAAAACTTTTTCTACAAGATAAAGATAAGGATGTTTGACTGAGGCCAACTCAAGCTCATAAAACTTTCCCCGAATCACATTTTGTTCATAGTCCTCGAGAGCATAGGTCGTTGGAAACGTGCTCTTGATTTTATTTATAACAAATATTTCGGTAGACCAATTAGGGGTATAGCCTTTTTCAAACACATGCTTATGCTTACTTATACGAACAAAATCAGCTACTTTATATTTTGGTCTTGACTTTATTTTTGGGTATTTATACACAGTCGCCAATAAACGTTTCTCGTTACGTGGACCAACATCTACAGGTCGCATTTTAATAGTGCGATGCTTTGTTGTTTTGTAATGTAGCTGCAATTGATAACTACAGCTACATTACGGCATTTAGGTGGACAGTGTAGCGGTATGAAAAAATAGATATGTGTGCTTGTGTTTAATGCTGTATTTATTGAATAATTCTTTTGCGAAACACTCAAATTCATAAATTCACTACAATTTAATTCTGTTCATTAATTGCTCGATTGCGTGTGTAGTTGTTATGCCGTATTTTGGCATATGTTCAACTAAATGCAATTTATAGCCTTTTTTAAAGTTTTCACGCTTTATGCACTTATTTTTAATTCACTTTAAACTTATTTCAACTTAACTACTTAACTATTTTGTTTCGTTGCATATATTCTTATAATTCCAGATTTGACATGTGTTTAAGTTTATGCAAGAAACTTATTTAAATTACGCACTAATTAGTATTACACAATACTTATCTGAAAATCCAAATCCAACAAAACTTTATGTCCCTTGCCAGCACCAATTGCATCACTTTCCAGCATATATAATATTGTACCTTGAATTGGCACTTTTTATTAGATGCTTAATTGCTGAAAAATAAAAATTCACTGTCACTCGATCGGATGCTAGTACTTGCATATCTGATCGCTTCAAAAAACTGAGAGAGATCTTAGGGATTGCCTCCTTTTTATAGGCTTTAAGCGGCCATTTTGACATACGTTCCGCAAGAAAAATGCAAATTAAGCATATTTTTCGACTTCGCTTGACTTGTATACTTATGTCAAAATATGCCAATTTCCTTCAACTAATTTATTATAAATTATCCATTAATTTTCGTAATTTATTTTATTAAATATTTCAATTTTTCTAAAAATTAATTTTCTAAAATTGATTATGTGTCAGTTCCAGCATAAATAATTTGCAGGAAATATGTAAATTCAGATAAATTATTTATGCTGGAAACTGATTTGTGAAATGTCAACAATGGTGTAAATTGTCGAATTTTAGCACTTATAGTGGTTTTACATTTTGCGTATGTAAACATCTTGGCATGTTTTGCAAATGTTTAATATGTGCAGTACATGAATTTCGCGATAATTTTCGATAGTTGCATTTACATGCAATTGTTGTTGTACTGCCAAGAAATTCGTTTCTTGGCAGATTTCGCATATATATTGAAACATTGTAATTGTTTACTTATTACTTCATTATTTTAATACATCTATACTAATTTATGTAATTTCTTTTAATTTCAGTTTAGTTCCTGACACTGCAGGATGACTTGGAGGAACTTGGAATGCGGAGTTTTAAGGGAAGTATAGATTACATTTGATATCCATTTTTAATGTTTATTTATTTTATTTCAGGTGTGTTCAACATACTCCCCCCCGTTGAACTGTTCGTTCAACCAACGATTGCTTAAGTCGACGTATACCCCTTTTGTGATAAAAAAAATCATTGTTCCATCCCTTAATACTCGTAGTCGAACCTGATACTTATCTGGGAGATTAATGGTTTTCTCCCTGTTTCGTCGTCGTTGTATCGCCTTGACATCGATGCGCTGTAGCATATATCCTGGCAAGTATATGTCGATGCCTTCTCGAGTGACGAAGCGTTGAAAGCTGTTAGCGGCTCTCATTTTAAACTCATTTATATTTGCGGTTTGAAGCAGACTTGTTAAGGCCGATATTCTACCGCCATTAATTACTGCTGTTTGTTCCGGATGCGGATCAGTAAATGGAGTCGGACCAATGAACGTGGGTTCTGCCGCAATTGCAGCTCTTGTTGCTGGAGGATTCCTGCTTCCGCTTGCCGTGGATCTGTAAGTTGATTCCTGACCGGTTGCTGGTGGATTTCTGCTCCCTGATGGCATCAATTCGTGGGCCATCTCTTTTCGAGGCATGCCAAATACATCGCAGCCAGGGTCGCGTAGCATCCTGAGTTAAGGACTTCCTGGAGGGCTAAATTGGATGTCCTCTAAAATATACAGCGTATACTCTTGCTCATATGTGGATGACATCTGAAATAGTATCTTGTTAGTATAGTGTAACAAAAATGATGATGACCCTCCGCCAACAATGTGACACTTCTGGACAGACACATGACGACACTAATAACAGGCAGTTAGTCTTATGCTAGTGGTAGAGGACAAATTTTAGCGATTGGTAGTAAGAAACTACCATTTCCCGTTTTGACTCGTACTACCCCCACTAGGTCATCGGCACCTGGATGTATTTGTTCTATTATACCCATTGCCCAGCTAGTGGGCGGCATGTTTTCGCTTTTAACAAGAACAACATCTCCAACATGCATGTTCGGTTGCCTTGTGTACCATTTGTTCTGCAATTGGTTAAGTTAGTCCTTTGACCACATCTCCCAAAATTATTATTCAATTGTTGAATGTACTGCCATCTTTTCGACAATACTACAGGTTCATGTGTATAATCACTCTCTGGAATCGCATTTAGTGCTTGGCGAATTAAGAAATGTCCAGGTGTAAGGATAAATAAATCCGCTGGATCATTTCTAACATAGCATAGTGGCCTAGAGTTTAAACACGCTTCGACCTGAGCTAATAGGTTTGCATACTCTTCAAACGTACATTTGGAGTATTGTAGTGTTCTTTGAAGATGATATATTACTGACTTTACTCCCGCTTCCCAGATTCCTCCGAAATGCGGAGAGGCTGGAGGGTTAAAGTGCCAGTTGATTGGCTTGGAGGACAAATATTTTGCTGCTTCTGGTGTTAAGGCATGAATGGCTTCTCGTAAATCCTTTTCCAGAAGAGATTTTCCTCCAATGAAGTTGGTGCCACAATCTGAATATATGTCAGTGCACAATCCTCTTCTAGCTACAAATCTCTTTAATGCTGCGAGGAATGCTTCAGATGTGAGATCTGATACCAATTCTAAATGCACAGCTTTTGTAGCCATACAAACAAAGATACAGAAGTATGCCTTTTGTAACTTGGCGTTGCGTAACTTTGAGCTTCTTAATTGTTACAGGTCCGGCATAATCAATTCCCACTTTAGTAAATGGCTTCGTTTCATTTACTCGCGGGGTTGGTAAATTTCCCATCAACTGGCTTCTAGTCGTAGTGCGATATATGAACCATGTAATGCACTTATCTAATCGACTGGTAATGCAACGTCTAGCATCTAATATCCAGTATCGATTTCGACTAGTGCTGAGAACCACCATGTAGAGTTTCTACATGTAGTTTGTCGATTAAAATTAATTCGACATGATGATCACGTGGTAAGATGACTGGGTGTTTCCTATTTTATGGAATTGAAGCATTATCGAGTCTACTACTCACTCGTAACAAGCCATTGTCGTCCATAAAAGAATTAAGTTTAATCAACTTGCTATTCTGCGACAACGGATTCTTGTTCAATATAATATTGTACTCATCTGCGAACGCAGTTTGTTGTACCAGTTTAAATATTGTTAGTTCTGCCTGGCTCCATTCGAGCGAATCGATATACTGTGAGCGTTTATTATCAGGATGCCGACAATTGTGTATGAATCGTTGCATCATAGCTACTACGCGAATGAGGCGAGTATATGATGAATATCGTAGAAGGAACTGGTTATCTACTTTTGCTAAAAGATTTATCGCAATAGGTTCTTTAGCTTCTAGATTGGTTTGTTCCGAAATATCTTTAAATTTTGGCCATGCATCTTGTTCCGCTGATAGCCATGATGGGCCGTGCCACCATAGCTGATTATTTATTAAATCCGTAGCAGGCACTCCTCTTGAGGCCACATCCGCAGGATTATGATTCGTTGACACATGACGCCATTGCTCAAAGCGTACGATGTCCTGAATCTCTACTACACGATTTGCAAGGTACGTTTTCCATCGTGATGGATGTTCCTTTATCCATTGCAGAACAATTGTGGAATCTGTCCAAGCAAAAACTGGAACCTGTTGTAAGCGCATGTCCTTCATTGTAACTTGAAGCAGTCTTGCTAATAATAGAGCTCCATTTAGCTCCAAACGTGGTACGGTTGTTGGCTTTATAGGAGCTACCCTCGTTTTGGCAGTAATCAAAGTAGTCGTAAACATGCCATTCGTATCTCCTACACGTAGATAGACTACTTCAGCGAATGCCTTTGTGGATGCATCGCAGAAGCCATGTATTTGGATATGTGCATTTGATGAATAGTTAATCCATCTAGGAATTTGTAAGTTGTCGATAGACTTCAAATTATTTTTGAAACTATCCTATTCATGTTCAATGGCTTCGGAAACCTTATTGTCCCATGCGCATTCCGTGACCCACAATGATTGCATAAGCACCTTTGCTGTAATTACAAATGGTGCTAACCAACCCAAAGGATCGTACAGTGATGCAATATCTGACAAAATGGTTCGTTCGGTTACCTTGGCATGAGTTTTCCAAGGTTTGGTCAAGAACGAAAATTTATCTGATTTAGGATGCCAACGAATTCCTAACGCTTTTAGGGATTCCGTGTCCGAAATCATCAACGTATCCTTGAATTCGCGCTGTTCTGAGGGAAGATGTTTCAACAAGTACGAATTGTTACTTGTTCATTTCCTCAGATTGAATCCTCATGCTTTCAACATGCTAATTAGTTCATCTAATAGATCCCTCGCATCTTCTATGCTCTCAGCTCCGGTGAGTAGCTCGTCCACATAGAAATCTGTGGCTGTGACCTTTGAAGCTAGAGGCCATCCTTGTCGTTCATCACGTGCTAGTTGTTGAAGCGTCCGAATGGCTAAGTATGGCGCAGAAGACGTTCCAAAGGTCACTGTATTCAGGTGAAAATCTTGGATCTCCCTGGTTTTAGGATGTCTCCAAATGATTCGCTGAAAGGTACGATGATCCGGATGCATGGTTATCAAACGGTAAATCTTTTCAATGTCCGCGTTCACAGCAATCTTGTATTTACGCCAGTTGAGCAACGTGGCGAATAATTTAGGTTGTAAAACTGGTCCCTTTAATAGGAACTCATTGAGTGAGTTGCCATTTGACGCTTTCGCTGAAGCGTCAAATACTACTCTCACCTTTGTTGTCGTGCTTTCTTTGACAACTGCATGGTGAGGTATGTAATAGTGTGGCTCGTTGTTGTTGGGTGGAGGTATTTCTTCGATGTGACCCAACTCGAGATATTCATCTAAACATCTCTCATATTCGGACTTCAAAGCTTGATTCCTTTGAAGTTGACGTTGTATTCCTTGAAAGCGTTTAATTGCTTGTTGTCTTGATTGCCCTAGGTCAGGCACTTCATCATTCACAAATGGTAATTTCACCTGGTAAGTACCATTGTGAAGACGTTGATGGGTGAGTTGATATCTCTGTTGACATTCTCTGTCTTCTTTGTTGAGAATCGGATTTGTGGGAAAGTATTCAGTTTCCCAAAACATTATAAGTTGTTAAGCTAAGTTAACAGTTGTGACGGTAAACGCTGATGTATTGCTTTCTACAACATTTGCTATTGACCCTAGTAGAATCCAACCAAATATTGTCTTAATGGCTGTAGGGGTAGTAGTAGATCCTTGTTTAATGCCGTTTAAGATTATCTGAGCATAAACTCTTGCTCCTAGTAAAGCATCTACCTTTCCAGGCTTCCAAAATGTGGGATCAGTTAGTGGCAGTTTATTGAGACGTAAACATTCCCGTTTAGAGATTATTCTGGAAGGTAAAAAATCTGTGATTTTGTTCAATATTAGAAAAAATTCTTCTAATATTCTTGTAGACTTCGCTTTTCGGGATCGAAGTGTAAGTGTGGTTTGCTGCTTTGAGATTGCTGTATGGCTAGTGTTTAAGCCAGTAATTGATACTGCAGTTGGGCTGCGACATGCTTCCAGTTTCCTGCAGGCTTCCTCTGTAATAAAGGATGATTGCGAGCCACTATCTATGAGACATCGTAGAATATGTGAGTTCCCGCTTTTTGTTTGTGCCACTACTAACGCTGTTGATAGCAGGGCGTTATAGTCTTCTCTAGTTACAAAGTTTTGGCTAGTGTTTAAGTCGTCAGTGTTGTTCACTGACTGTAACCGTGGAGAACGTTTATGAATAGTATTGCTAGCTTGATTGACTTGACTTGAGTTCGAGCTAACGTTGTTAGTAGTTGACCTATGCTCAGTTCCGACAGCTGCATGATTGGGTTTGCCCCTGTTGTGTTCTTCATGCAGGGTGCTATGATGCTTTTTGTTGCATCTTTGACAGCTATATTTTCTAGTGCAATTGTTGACATGATGCAAGCCTAAACAATTGGTACAACGGTGTGATGCTTTGATTATCTGGTATCTGGATGGTATGTCCATCCTACGATAGTTCGGGCATCTTTGTAAAAAGTGACTTGCATTGCATGCTGGGCATTTGATTCCCTTTGTAATATGGTATGATTTGGTTGTTTCAGGTGTGTGGACTTAATTAAACTATCTGCTAAAGACTCTAATATTCTTAAACGTGTACTTAAAAACTTCTTAAATGACTTGGATGTTGGGAGTTCTTGTGTACCTCCCTGCGCTTCTTCCCACAGTTTGAGGGTAATGAAAGGTAATTTCTGTACTAACAGATGTATTAGAAGTACATCCCACGATGTCGTATCAACTTCTAAACTTTGTAATTGTTGGATACATTCGTCTGTTGTATCAATTATTGACTTGAGTCCTTTAGCAGACTCTGAATTTAGTTTGGCTTGGTTTACTAAAACCTTTAATTGATGATTAACTAAAATTCTCTTGTTCTCATATCTAGCCTTCAACTTGTTCCATGCTGGCATATAATCTTCATTTGTTACTGGGGTGTACAGCAACAATTTCTCAGCATCACCCACTAAACAAGATTTCAGATGATGCAGCTTTTGAACTGGTGTTAGCTTTGTATTGTCATGAACAACAGAAATGAATAAATCATGAAATGATCGCCATAAATCGTAGTTGCCGTTATACTTTGGCAACTGAATTCGCGGAAGGAACGCTTCCTGTTGAACAACAGTTGTCGAATGAATTGGTATTTGTCCCTAGCTTGATGTTTCAGTAGCTGGGACGAATTTCCGCAATCCTTCTACTAATTCTCCCATATATTCAGAATATTTTAATTCTGTTGAGCTATGATTATCTTGGGCTAAATACTCATGTTGCTTTTCGTCAGAACTTTCTAATAAAGCCTGATTTATTGCCATATCTGTATCTCTATATATTTTCCATAGTTTCTTCAACTCTGTCATTTTAGTCTCAAAAAAGTCTTGCGTTCGTTTAACAAGATTCGTTTTCTTTCCATTTTCGATTAACCTTTCAATTCGCGCACGCAATATGCTTTCCGTGAGGATTAGTTTATCTACTGAATCCATGTTGATTTATATCCTACTATTATAGTTAATTAACCGCGTGGGTTAAATGATGAAAGTAATCGAAGGAAGCAATTTGATGCCACGTGTGGGATAAATTGAAAATTTAGTCGAAAGAAGTTATTTGACGCCACGTGTGGGATAAATTGGAAAATAAGTCGAAGAACGTACTTTGCTGTCGCGTATGAACAATTGACGTGTAAAATATTTACGTGATTTTCTGTCGCAATTTCTAATTAATTTAATTAACCAACTATTTATCACGATTTACTGACATGTAAGTTCAGCAATTATAACAGAGAATTCGATAATATTCGAGCTGCCTCGTCTGGGCACTCTGCAGTTTTACGTCTCAGCACGTTTATAAATTATTTTTTTAATTAGAACTGCCACGTCTAAACAGGCACACATTCCTGGATGGAACCACCATTAAATGTTTTGTAATGTAGCTGCAATTGATAACTACAGCTACATTACGGCATTTAGGTGGACAGTGTAGCGGTATGAAAAAATAGATATGTGTGCTTGTGTTTAATGCTGTATTTATTGAATAATTCTTTTGCGAAACACTCAAATTCATAAATTCACTACAATTTAATTCTGTTCATTAATTGCTCGATTGCGTGTGTAGTTGTTATGCCGTATTTTGGCATATGTTCAACTAAATGCAATTTATAGCCTTTTTTAAAGTTTTCACGCTATATGCACTTATTTTTAATTCACTTTAAACTTATTTTAACTTAACTACTTAACTATTTTGTTTCGTTGCATATATTCTTATAATTCCAGATTTGACATGTGTTTAAGTTTATGCAAGAAACTTATTTAAATTACGCACTAATTAGTATTACACAATACTTATCTGAAAATCCAAATCCAACAAAACTTTATGTCCCTTGCCAGCACCAATTGCATCACTTTCCAGCATATATAATATTGTACCTTGAATTGGCACTTTTTATTAGATGCTTAATTGCTGAAAAATAAAAATTCACTGTCACTCGATCGGATGCTAGTACTTGCATATCTGATCGCTTCAAAAAACTGAGAGAGATCCTAGGGATTGCCTCCTTTTTATAGGCTTTAAGCGGCCATTTTGACATACGTTCCGCAAGAAAAATGCAAATTAAGCATATTTTTCGACTTCGCTTGACTTGTATACTTATGTCAAAATATGCCAATTTCCTTCAACTAATTTATTATAAATTATCCATTAATTTTCGTAATTTATTTTATTAAATATTTCAATTTTTCTAAAAATTGTCAATATGGCGTCGCACTGCCATATCATGACAAATTTCGATGTGGAACACAAATTTCTCTCAATTTTCTTGCATCTCGTCTTCGCATCTTTCTCTTTCCCACTCATTATGGGAATTAATTTCACCTTTTTTATTAAACTTCTAATTAACTGGTGAAATTCGCACCTTCTAAGCCTGCTCAATAGGTTGCGCGCCGTCGATTTCACCTAATTGACTTTCTCGCGAGTCAATTTGACAGTCGCGATCGCGGTGTTTTAGTTCGAAAGTGTCGGTTTGCAGGAAATATGTAAATATAAATTATTTATGCTGGAAACTGATTTGTGAAATGTCAACATTGGTGTAAATTGTTGAATTTTATCAGTTATAGTGGTTTTACATTTTGCGTATGTAAACATCTTGGCATGTTTTGCAAATGTTTAATATGTGCAGTACATGAATTTCGCGATAATTTTCGATAGTTGCATTTACATGCAATTGTTATTGTACTGCCAAGAAATTCGTTTCTTGGCAGATTTCGCATATATATTGAAACATTGTAATTGTTTACTTATTACTTCATTATTTTAATACATCTATACTAATTTATGTAATTTCTTTTAATTTCAGTTTAGTTCCTGACACTGCAGGATGACTTGGAGGAACTTGGAATGCGGAGTTTTAAGGGAAGTATAGATTACATTTGATATCCATTTTTAATGTTTATTTATTTTATTTCAGGTGTGTTAAAAATTTGTTGTATTATACGCTTCTGCTAACCTAGTTAGCATACTAATCCAATGATAATTTCCGTTCATACTGAACTCTTTCCACATCATGCTTTTTAACGTTCTGTTAAATCTTTCCACAATTGAAGCTTTTAAGCCACTGTAAGTGGAATAATGGTTAATATCATAGCGTTTCATAAGCTGTCGAAACAATTTATTAAAAAACTCATTTCCGTCATCTGTTTGTAAATTTCTTGCAATGCGACCTCGATTAAAAATAGACTGCATTGCCATAACAACTTCTGAAGCCTTTTTACTTATAATAGGTAACGCCCAAGCATATTTTGAAAACGTATCAATTACAGTGAGAAGAAAACGAAGACCCTGGTTTTCTGATGAGTACGAGCCCATATCGACCAGGTCTGCCTGCCATAAATCATCGATACCTTTGATAGTAACACTCTGTCGCTTAAAGTTCTTGCGAGCTGGTTTATGCAGTTCATTAACGACTTGTCTTCTGCTCATTTTACCGAATGTATAAATACGGCCAATAAATAATAGTTTTATATAAAATATTTTAAAACCAAGGAGCAATGATCAAGTTTAATCATCCGTTTACAATGATGGTTGCTGGACCTTCAGGCTGCGGAAAAACAACATTTATAAAAAACCTTCTCAATAATATATTTTTAACATGACCGCAAATAACAAGAGTCATCTGGTGTAATACAGAACATGGGGCTCTGCCCTCAGATACCACATTCACCAACATCGAATTTATTTACAGTATTCCTGAAGAGCTTATAAATTATACACAGGAACCTACATTAAATGTATTGGATGATATGATGTTAACTGCTTTTAGCAGACAAGTATGTGAACTCTTTACAAAATGATCTCACCATCGCAATCTTTCAGCAGTCCTTGTAACACAAAACCTGTTTCAACAGGGTAAGTTTTGCCGAGACATATCACTTAACTGTAAATACCTCGTTGTGTTTAAAAACCCTCGAGATAAAAGTCAGTTTATTCATTTAGCGAGACGGATTTATCCAGAAAATAGTTCAGAGTTGCTGAAAATATATAAAGAGATTACGCAGCTGCCGCATGGATATTTACTGATAGATTCAACTCAAGATATCAACGAGGTGTTAAGATTCCGTACTGATATTTTTAATAAAGATTTTACGACTTGTTTTTGCCCCCATAACTCTTTAATCAGTAAAACTGGTATCACGGGACAACAAGCATATGCTATATGTTCTTAAAACAGCGAAACCGAAATTAAGGCAGGCCATTATCAAAAATTCCGACCCCGAAGTCATAAAAACTCTTTGCGAAATTACACTTAATACTTTCAAGGGAAACCATATCCCTCATGGAAAAATATACAATTCGCTCTGTAAGTATAAAAAGGATTTGCGAAAATTAGTTGTTGCAAAAAGATCTGTACCCAGACAACGTAAAATACTGATACAGCGAGGAGGATTTTTACCAGTGTTGCTAGGAAGTGTATTATCAGGTGTAATTGGTTCACTAATTGAGAAATATGTTTAAAAATAATAGTCTTAATAAAATGTTACTTCTTTCACCAGAAGTTTACGAAAAATTGAAAAACGAGATTGAGGATTCCATGAACCAGTCTAGGTTCGATAAGACTATGGTTAAAATATTACAAAAATAAGAATTTATCTGATAGGGAAAAATGGTATAATTACCGAAATGAGTTAATAAAGTTTTCAAACTTAAGACGGAAAGCTGTGCGTGTGTCAGATGAAAAACCAAATATTCACATACCACAAGAAAAACAGAAAAGTTTGCGGGATAGTGCTACTCAAACTAAATTTATTCGCCTACCACAAGATAAGCAGAAAAGCTTGCGGGATAGTTCTACTCATACTAAACTTATTTTTAAAGATGAAATATCAACACAAACATCACAATTAAAAGAAAATACACCTGAAAGAATGGAAGAGGATTTCTTAGAACTTGCAGAAATATCACCGCCAAGACAGCCATTATCACCTGCTTCCAAACGCCGCTTATCAGCTAGTGGTATAGGAAAAAGTCTGAAACCACCTTCAAAAATACCTAAGACGTTTTCTGAAACCAATTCTCGCGATAAAGATTATAAGGTAATTACAGCTGGGGATGGTATAACCCAGTACACTGTACCTGCAGAGATGAGTATAGATGAAGCTGCGAGCATATTAGAAGAACTCGACACGGAAAGTTCTACAGCTGAGAAAGGTAGAAAACCATCCAAAAATCAATCTATATTAAGGCCGTCTCTGCTAGATCCCAGTCAATATATGCTTTCGTTGGCAGTTAAGGAAAAACTAGAAGTGCCAGCATAGCAGCAATTAATTGGGAAAACGTGTAATAATAATAAGCAAGCAGCAATTCTCAAGTGTACCGAACGTTGATTGGAAAAGAAGGTACAAATGCCTGTAGATATAAAAGATAATGACTTTTACGTATGCCTTTTAAGAAACAATTCCATGCAATTTTATCCCGAAAATACGCTATCAGCTTTTACAAATGCACTACCTAGAGCATGCAAGTTTACTGATGACTGGTGTGTTGGAATAACTGAAATTTCATTGCCATACCATGCCATAAAAGGGGGAGTCAAGCGAAATACAACTGAAGAAGTAAATCAGAGTAATGTTAAAAGGGTAAGGCGTGATGCGCCTGATCCGTTGAAAGAAATAAGAGAGCAGCATAGAAACGAAATCAAATCACTTAGCATCAAAATAAATGAAACCGTTAAACTTGAGTGGACTAAAGAGAATCTTGAGCAAGCTACATAGTTACAGAGCAGGTCAAGTAAATTTTTCTGCATTCCTACTAACATTTTATAACGCTATTTCACCATCATGGTATACCATGTACTTGGATGATGTTAAGAAAAAGATGTGGGATCGGTTAGAGGCTGACTTTTTTGATAGTGTTATACCTGAAGTAAGCTGCAAACAGGATCCAGACGAATTTACATTACACATATATCAGGGTAAAAGGGCTTCAGAAAATGTTGTTTTAAAATATAAAAACTATGAATCAGTTGAAGCCTTTGTTGATGACGTATTTGGCCAAATTCCTAGACAGAAGAGAAAGTATGCTAACATAAAAGATACGATAGACAATTACACACATCCAGCGCTTAGCATCAAAAGAGCTCGTGAGACAGAAAAAAATACTGGCAGCAAAAGAGTACATGATGTATTTGAACTGCGGTTGGAAGATTTGGGAGTCACAATCAAAATAAAAAAACCACTGCCATCTCATCTTAATGTTAGAGATCTTATTACGCTTTTTATATCAAACTCTTAGTGAACAAGAAAAACAAAAGATAATTATTCAAATTAAGGATACGATTTTTAACATCTTGAATAGATAGAATAAAGATTCAATTAATGATAAACCGTCCGAACAGGGAAAAATTATTAAAGGTAGCAATATTTTGGATGTTCCATACGAAAAGCAAAGTTCCGGCGAATATTTAACTACACCTGTGCCTATTGATATACTATATACTAATATAGATAACCTGTCCAAGAATCTTTTAACACGGCAGGAGCATATGTCAATAATAGACACACTTAATAGACTAGAAAGATCAGTTACGGACTTAGCACTAAGGTTACCGCAAGAGTCTCAGCAAACAGCAAAGGCAGGGCCGGAGCTGACCAATGACGCGCCCGGAGCAGACTATTTTTTTGGCGCCTCATTTTGACTAGTAAAAAAAGCAATTAAATTCATAGTATCTTGAATATTAAAATATTCTGATGCAACTCTAATTAAACGGAATGCGCCATATTTACACTGAAAATTAGACCTCGTTTTTAACTGAAATGGCGTTTGAGGCAAAGCAGCTTAATAGCACTAAACTTCAGTTTAAGTTAAACGTAAGTCCGGATCTAAGAATTTAACTTGTAAATTTCAACATTATGTTCATTTCCACATCACCCAAAGAGGTATAATTTATCCGATAATTATTAAAACAAGCGGGATAAGGAAATGCCAAGATAAAAGCCTAGTGGAAAGCGAGGCCAAAAACTTCGCTTTTCAGTAAAAAAATAAACTACTAAAAATATCTAAACAAATTTCTCTATAATTTATAAAAAAAAGGAAATCCAATAGAATAAAATATGTGAATAAAACTAAAAACTCATAAATATAACACATAAAAGAAACAAAAGACTTCGGAAATCATGCAATGCATATAAAATAAATTTTAGGTCGTCATAATCTTAAGGTGCCATAAAATTTACTCGCGGTGCCTTAATTTTCGCAAAATCATTAATTAATTCATCACAGTCCAAATCTTAGGTTAACTTTCTTTCTATAGATATTGTTGCTAATCCTACCAATCTTTCTTGGGTCATTGTAGATCTTAACAAATGTTTAATTATTTTAAGTTTGGAAAAATTACGCACCGCTGATGCTACTGTTACAGGTAAAGTTAATACAATTTTTAAAGCTATTAACATATTTGAGAAAGAGTTTCAAGCTTTCTCTCAAAAATAAAATGTATGATTTCTTTCAATGAGCTATTTTCATTTACTAATGTGGCCAACATTTTCATCTCCTGAAATAATTACAAGCCACTTATGTCAGTACTATTATTAAATGATATTTTTTCCCCTAATTCCCCGCAATCTTGAACCGATATTGCTGTTATATCACTTTTGAATTTTCCGATGTCATAAATAAGTTGGAAAATACTATTATGCTTTTTAATTTGCTCGAACCGTTCCGAAATGGAAAATACTACTTTAAATCTCTGTTGGGGATCCAATATTGAATCATCCCTTCCGTCGTAAGAAAAATGTGGCTTCGTTCTCCTTGACCGTAATTCCGAGCGTCGTGGAAAAGTGCAAGGAACTTCCGGGGCATTTGCAATTATTTCAGCCTTTTCAACAAAAGCCTGGAAGATCTCGTCAGCTCTCAGAAGCCTTTCGTAGAACTCAGAATTTCCACGGCTGTTTTTAAACAGACATCGGGTTTTTTTAAGTACTTACTAGCTATATTTACTTTTTCAAAGATTTGATACCATATCACAATACAAGAAATGAACTTGAAATCCACTATTTTGCTACCTAATATTTCTGCCATGTTCGTCGATTTTGGATCATCACTTTGGGATAGTTCGACGAAAACTTCATACACATCTTCTAGATCGTGTACTAAATGTCTTATTGCATCTATTCTTTTCTTCCATCCAGTTTCACATAGAGGCTTAAGGGTTAAGTACTTTAAATATTTTTTAAAATCCGCCACCTACTCACAGAATTAGAAAAATACACATAAAGACTTTCAATTATATCGAAAAACGAAATTGCAATCGAAAAGTAATGTGCAGCATCTATAATTACTAAATTAATAGAATGGCAAGACCAGGGTACGTAAAAAGCTTTCGGCTCCAACGATTTTATTTGTGCCCGCATACCGGAATTATGCCCCATTATCTTAGCCTTGTCCTCTGCAGTTTTCTAAAGGTATGCATAACTTTCCAAGCTCATTCAATACCAACTCAGTCAAGCTGACCCCCGTGGTCTCTTCCGCTATTAGGAAGCCTAAAAAATATTCTTTAACATTTATTTTATTATTTTCACATTCCACTATTCTTACAATTAAGAATAATTGTTACTTGCTGGATGTTTGGTGTACAGTCTACAATAATCGAGAAATACATCGTGTTTTTTTATTTTAGCTAATATCCTTTTCCTCACAGCATTGAACAATAACTCTATTAATTCATTTTGAATATATTTACTAAGGTATTTGCTTTGCGTCTCCTGATTTTGAATTCTACGCAAATGTTCTGCTAAAACTGAATCAAATTTACTAACTGCCCCTACTAACTTCAGGAAGTTACCATTGTCCCTAGCGTACAGAATATCAGAATTGCCCCTAAATGATAAAGACTATGGTCTTAAATACAGAACAAAAATTATGAGGCGTCTTAGAATAATTCGGCAATGCTCAATTTCCTTCGACATTTTCTTCTGCAATTCAGCGTCTACGGTTTTACCTGTTTTTAAGCCTCGTTCTAAGTCCTTCCAAGTTTTGAAACTTGACATATGAAATAAACTATTTTCATGATCATGTATGTGTGAATGCTCGGGCTATCGGTCTCTGTTGTAGACAAAAAACCAAACGATTAGTGTCTAAATTTTTTTATTTATAGTCTGCCACAACGTTTCACGGGTGAACACTCCGCGTCTTCAGGTGGTCTTATCTATAAGGTAACTATCATGAGCCCTTGCCAAAATTTACAATATTTACATTACTTACGAAAAAACATTTATGAACATTAATTAACTCACTCCAATAAAATATACAAGCACTGGGCGAAACAATAATAAATTAACATTTAAATGAAAAAACACTGCAATAAAACCTATGAATTATTAAACAAATACAAGAAAAAGAACGAAAAAGAAACTACTTTTGAAAAACACACATTTGAGACCACAATATTTAAATCTCACGTCTAAGAAATAAAATATCATCCACATTGTGCGATTTGTCGTTACTTTATGATCAGGTGAGAGAATGTTTTTTGGATTGTATATCTGTATACACAACGTAAGTGTATATGTGGTGGGAGGAAGCCCTCAATATGGGTTAGCTAAGAAGTGAGCAGTACACCGAATTTATGTTGTCGGTGTCTGTTTTCCGATTCATTGTATTGGGGGTGGTTTAAATATGCAAAGCCTCAAGGCAGATCCTCTTGCTAATATTTTTTTCCTTACATAAAATCGTAGTATTATTAAAATCCGGACAGTGGTTTGCCTGCACACAGTGGTTAGCCAAAGCAGTCTTGCAGATCTGTTTATTTTTTATATCCGACTTGTGACCCGCAAGACGATTTTTAAGTAATTGACTTGTGGTACCTACATAATTTAAATTGCAATCTGAATTGTCTAGAATTGAACCCATGCACGGAATATTATAAACCAGGTCCGTGGAATGTTCCTTATCTGTCCTATCTTTAACACGGCTGAAACACCGCCTAATGGTTTTGTCAGCTTTAAAGGCCGGACAGATTCGATCATTTTTTTCAGTAACCACCTTTTTGAGTTTTTCAGACAGACCTGGAATGTATCTGAGACTTCGATATATTTTGTTTGTATTTTGTTGTATGGTATCCGTTGTTGTTTCGGTGCGATTATTATTTGGATGCTTAGGTTTATAGCTGGTTATTAAGTATTTAATTTTACGTGCAGGGAATGCACTGTCCAGCAGGATTTTGTATATTCTCTTCTTATTTCTTTTATGGAAACAACTGTCACTTAATCCTAGTATTCTATCGACGAGGTTCTTAGCTGTATTGATTTTTTGGTATTTCGGATGATAGGAGTTGTAGTTCAGCAATCTACCTGATGAGGTAGGTTTCTGATACCAATCTGTGATGATGGTATCATTTTTGCGTATTGCTAATACTTCAAGGTAAGGAATCTTACCATCCGATTCAATTTGTACAGTGAATTGCAGTTTCCTGTGAAAACTGTTGAATATATTTAATGTAGCCGGAATATGTTCCTATGGCAATACAGTAAAGAGGTCGTCAACATACTTAACCAGAACTTTAGGTTGATACGGAAGTTTGGTCATAGTGCTATCCAACAACACTTCCATTACAATGTCCGCCATTATCGGGGAGAGCGGGTTACCCATTGGCATTCCAAAAATCTGCCTGTATAATTTTCCGTCGAATTGGAAATAATTACATTCAATGATGCAAAATTGTAAGATCTCCATGAACTTATTTTTTGGAATATTTGTGATATCAGAGATCTGCTCCCACTTATCTTCAATAATGCGTAAGCAAAGGCGGGTGGGAATGTTGGTAAAAAGTGATATTACATCTAATGAAACCATGCTCTCGGTAGAATCAGGTTGGAGGCTATTAACACGCTCCTTGAATTCAGAAGAATTTTTAACATTATACCTCGAGCTAATCGTTAATTGGCGTAGAATGTTTGCCATAAATTTGGAGAGCTCATACGCTCCTGAATTTAAATTAATGTTGACACAATCGGCCTGATTGGGAGATCTTTTTTGTGTATTTTGGGCAAGCCATACAATTGCCTACATAAATGACTCCAATCTCTATAACCCTCATTAAATAATGAGTTACATTCTCTATTCTTTGAAAAAAGGAGACAACAGAAACAAAATACAGCACCTTGTAAAACTGAAAATATTAACCATGGTCTAGAAACTGTCTCAGCGTTTGTCATAGATCTCTGGTAAAACTGAGAACTAAATTTTCTTTTTTTAGTGGTAGGAAAATCAAAAGCTTTTATTTGGATTGGACTTTTTTCTATTAATAATTGCACCACTTTCTTATTCATAGTGGCCCATTTAAAAGGATCCCCGAAATTATACTCAAAAACAAACACCTTGTTTCAATGTTGATTACCACCCTTACCCACACTAAAATTCTCTGCTGCCTGAACTAACTGAATATTTACATTTATATATCTGAATTTACCTCAATTTCTCCGGCTGATGATGTGAAAGCACTTGTACTTAGACCACTTACAATAGTATTCACATTTTTTTTTTCAATACTTCGATAGTTTTAAATTTAATTCTTCCAACCACTTTCGTTTTTTTCTATAATCACTGCCCGATAACTTTTTCTTTAAATCTGGTGATTTCATTTTATGGCACTAATATAAAACAAACAAGCAAAATGACAATATGCTATATATAATATAGTTGCACTAAACTTAATTGGATACCTGTACTCATGCACGCATGCATATAAAATTGAAAAAATGTTCGATTACTTCATCAACATAAAAAGTTTGCTGAATATATCTACGTTAAGAGACAAATATTAATTTCTCTTAAGAGCCCGGTCATACGAAACAAACGTATGTATAAAACTTAAATATCCTTCCAATATGCATGCGTAAGCCATCCAACGTAAGAATCCAAAGTTAAATTGCTACGAATTTGCATAGGCTACGGTTAACACACAAGTATGAACGCTTCTAGTGAACAGTCATACGTGGTCATACTCAATTCTGATGATACATTTTGTTCATGGAGCAGAATATTTTAGTGCACCACCGCCAAGTAATAAGAACAACACGAAGTTTCATGTGTAGAAAAATGTTCGTTAACTTTATCGTTGGCCTGAAGAAGAAAGCTGTGCATGCTAACCTCTTAATGGGGGCGCCGCTGGTGCGAATGAAAATAATGCACCATATGGTATGAGGTTTGGTATGATCACGCAGAAGTATAGAAAATTGGAAGAGATAGAATAATGTGGTTATGAAAACAGAATTGAATTGTGTTTTGTTGAGAGAATATATTTTGTATGCAATTTGTTTGAATGGGGGTCCCTTTTTTAAGAGACCAAGCTTAGATAATTATTACATATGATGGCATGGTTTCTGTTTTTCTGTTCTGATGAATGGTGTTTAGTCCGTGGACAATTTGGAGTATAAATGTGATTCTACGAATACTCTTTTTATTTAAGGAATAAGTATGTATGTATAAAAATACTTTTAAGTTACAGAGCACCGATTCAACTCTGATTCTGTATACGAGATTCAGCTCATACCTTGCTATATGTGAAAAGAATGTTTTCGAATACAAACTATAATTTTTTCAAATAATTCGTCTTTTTTCAAAAATTAACTTGAAATTTAAAATCTTTCTTGTATTGTCGCATTTCCGCTCCCTTTTATATGGCGCCCCAAAAATTTTGCGCCCGGTGCAGCTGCCCCATTTGCACCTATGAGAGCTCCGGCCCTGAGCAAAGGACTGTTATGAAAACTATATAATTTATGTCTACACTGATATTATTCAGCCAAGAGTTATGGGTGATCAGTTAGTACGATACTTACGTATAATACCTTTAAAAGAATGTGAAAGTACAATAAGATATCAACATGTATATTACTGTCCTATTGAAAAAACGTTTATCGAAAATATTTCCATAAAAATAACTAATCAGCAAGGGGAGTTAATTGATTTCAACCCAGGCTATATTCCGACATATATAATTCTCCATTTTAAAAGAAAATAAACTATAAATACTCATACAACAACCAATTTAACATAGTGCGAAGTTAAGAGCATTTTGTATAACTTCGGAAATAAATTCATATTATACTAAATATTACGCAATTCAAAGTGGCGGTCGTTTAGCGGATATTGGAGAATTATATCGATCTCCTCTTATTTACCAGCGTGGAAGAGGAATTGGTAGTTCTTTCAGCGGATTATTACGATATTTACAGCCTTTGGTTACATCTGGGGCAAAGTCTCTGAAGCGACAAGCAATTAAAACAGGAAAAGGTATTCTAGAAGAAGCAGTAAACCTCTAACCGATATTTTAAAAGAGCAGGGAAAAGCGGCTGCCGAAGAACTATCACAGAAACGTATAAATAAGCTGTTTGGAAGCATGGGTGGTGCAGGAAGTAGCAGTCGCATGCTTATAAAAAGACGTAGCCCCTTCGCAGCTTTACATTTTGCTCCAGCTTGTAAACGTAAAAAGCGTTCAAAGTCAAAAAAGTCCGCTAAAAGAGGTTCAAAAACAAAAAAGACAGCTAAAAGAGCATCTATTGAAGGCAAACGTAAGATATGTAAACGCGTGTTAGATATTTTTGATAAATAGACAACATGCCTTCATACATCGAATGCATGGAATCTGAGTTAGACCTTTTCTCTACACCACCTGTGCAAAGCAGCATCTTAAAAACTGAAGAAGTATCTTATAAACCTATAGCTTCTCTAGATAACTCGTCGGTATTGGAATTTGTATCGCTAGGACATGGTGACACATATCGAGACTTATCAAGTATATACCTTCGTTTGAAATTACAACTGGTTAAAATCAAAGATGGAAAAGAAGAACTTTACACAGGCGAAGATATCAAGATAACTAAACCGGATTAAACCAAAGACACTGTTCGTGATGAAGGCCCTGGCCTTGTAAATAACATACTCCATTCACTTTTCCGTCAATGTGCAATTTACCTAAATGGAAAACCACTAGCTCAAACTGATAACAATTACAACTATAGAGCCTATATTGAGAATTTATTAAATTACGGGAAAGATGCCGCTTCAACACATTTGGGATCGGTTGGCTGGTATCTCGATCAAAATAATATGGAGGCAGTTGAAAGCCCCGAGCTAAACGAAGGTTATTTGGCAAGACAAAAGCTGTTTGATAATAGTAATGTTGAGCTGATGGGAAAGATTCACGGCGATATGTTTAATCAAGATAAATTATTAATGAACGGTGTTGATTTACGGGTAGTTTTATCACTCGAAAAACCCGATTTTTACCTTTGGGGAAAAGATGATGACAATTCTCCACAAGTTAAGATTGTAGAAGCAACTATGTACATGAATCATGTAGCTATTAATCCTAACATCTTGTTGGCTCATGAAACGGTTCTCCAACGCTCCAATGCTATATATCCGTATAAACGAGTTGAAGTTAAGACTTATACAATACCCGCAAATACATTTACATTATCATTGGACAATGTGGTTATAGGGCAATTACCAAATCTGCTAGTATTTGGCATGGTTGACAATGACGCATATACCGGAAAACGAACAAGAAGTGCTTACGACTTCAAGCACAACAACATCACCAGGCTTAACTTATCAGTGAACGGCGTTCAGGTACCAAATCAACCTCTAGAATTTGATTATTCAAAAGAAAATCCTGCTAGCACTCGAGGGTATATTACGCTGTTTAAAGGAACCGGTATACATAATTTCGATAAAGGACACCAAATTACAAAGAAATTTTTTGACAACGGGTGTTTTCTACTTGCTTTAGATTTAACAACAGATCTCTCATATAATTCAACATGTGGAAATGGATTGAATCAGGGAACGGTTAGAATTGAAGGAAGATTTAAGGAAGCACTAAGAACAACAGTGACATGTATTGTATATGCAGAATATGACAGTAGCCTTGATATAGGTAAAGATAAAAATGTGTACACCAACTTCTAAAAACCTATATAAGGCAGATCATTGTGTTTAATTTTACTTAAATACGTAATCTATAATAAGCTACTCTTTGGTAAATGTGGAATACTTCTTAACTCTTACTCTTAACCTTCTTTAAAAGAGTTTCTTTTGCTAGATTCGCTGCGCAAAATAAGTCTTTTGCGAAAGAAATAATTTTCAAGTATCCTACATCTAGTACAGAATGTACTGAACAAATAAATAAATTTGGCAATCTCAAGCTGAAGCGTTTGGATGAACATCTTATAAAAACTCTATCAAAATTTAACATCGCATTTGTTCGTGGCGCTACAACCAAAGAATTTATAAATAACTACGTTACATCTCACACCAAAGTCATTGACGTGGAAGCCGTCATTTCTACTGAAGAGGAATGAACACGATTGAGCTTGCAAATGCATTAACAAATAATCGCATGACAAACAGGTTTTTTAGAGGTGTTTTACCGTGCAATCATTTACCACAAAAAATAAAAAAACCTGCGTGTGTTATAGCAAATACGGATCCTGCACATAAAGTTGGAACTCATTGGATCGCCTTTTATTTCCCAAAACAAGGCCCTGCAGAGTACTTTGACTCTGTTGGAAAGTATCGCGGCAATAGGTTTTTTCGAAAATTTTTATTAGCTAATTCAAGCTCTTTTTGCAGTAATAAAAAGCGACTGCAAAGCCACTTTTCAGCAACCTGTGGACATTATTGTTGTATATTTCTATATTCTCGATGCAGAGGACGGAGCTTTAAGACTTTTTTAAAACAGTTTGATTCGAACGATCTAAGTTTAAATGATAAAAAATTGTTAATTTATATCGCAGCCTATATCTAAAAAAAAAAATCATCCACAATCTGGAGGGGATTCTTGTAGCCAGTCTTGCAAACCTGAACCCTAGCTGTTTTGTATTCAGGGTAACAGTGTGTTTTGATTAAGATGGAACTACCGCGTAAAAGACAAAGAACCTCCGCCTAAGGTAAAAAGAAGTTGCCCAGAGTTGATGCGGACGTAAAAAATGAAAAAAGCAGTTGTCCAAAATATGCAGCAGAAGTGGCCGGTGAAAATCTCCTGCTAAACTACACATACCATTTGGACGATTGCCATAACCGGAAAGTAATACTTGGGTTTGACCCGTTATCACTCGAAGCTAAAATAGTGTTTCATCGCCACGGCCTGTTTCCGATATCAACATTTTATTCCGGATGGTTGGCAGTTTACGAGAATCTCAACGGTTTAAAAACCAAAATGGAAGGGACGCTTCCAGCAAATCAGACCGAATTAAAAAACGAATACAAGATCCCGGTCAACACCGGTAGCATTATACTAACGCAAGCGGAACTTTATAAATTATTTGAAATGATGAAATTCTTCAATATTGTGATGTTTCACAATAACAACGCTTCTGAAGCTCTAAAGGAATATTATAAAAGGTATGCTGAAAAATGTAAAGAAAAAAATGTATTCAAATTACCATGTGAAGATTTTTTTATTCCAAGTCGTACTTCTTATGTACATTTAAATTATTCCAGACTTTTTTATGAAATACCTTTGTATTGTATAGCAAATCTTATTTTTGATGCAATGAACTTTGATTACAAATAAATGAATAAAAAATTTAAAAATTGTTTTATTTATTCAATAGCTTTATTTATTAACATGTATAAATAAATATTAACACAGTTTTGAACAGCACATCGTAGGTGGGAATCCACATTGTGAATTTTACAATAAGTCTGAAAATTTTCAAGCTCGCTTATTTTTGGTATTTTCAGATTAATTATTTTACTTTTCGGAAGATATTTTTGAAGAAACAGTTTTTTCTCAAAGCCTTTTACATATATTGTAAAAGGTGCAAGCGTTGATAACAGACCAGGTAGATGGTTATAGTCGGTAATTCCGCTGTTCCACCTCAAACCGTTGATATTTTTAAAGTTGAACTCGTTCTGCAATCTGTATTTAAAATCCAGCTCTTCCAGAGGATGAGGCGACTTGAAGAAATATAGACTAGGCATTACGGATCCTGCTCGAAGAATAGAAACTTCCTTCGCAAAGTATTGTGAGTTGTTTCCAACAACAAACTGAATGTCTACAATGACGCTCTCAGAACTCATGACTTTTACTATGTAAGATAAAACACCAGATTGATAACGAAATTCATATTTTCAAGACCTTATATATGTAAGCCGTACATAAACCGGGTTTCTTAAAAAATAATATAAAAAACTCGGCATAACTTTATTTAACAACTTCGGCTTCCAGTAATTTTTTTGCAGCAGTATTGATATGTGTTTATTCAGGTTACAATAATATCATTTATTAATTTGTCTAAATAATATTACTAACATGTTTTATCTAAGTATAATATATATATATAGTATATATATTTATATAAATCCATAGTGGTATGAAAAACCATCTTTTTTAATAACTCTTTTATCAAAAGTAAATCTAAGTTTCTTAACATCGGGCTCTGAAACAACCGTTCCCGGAAGTTTTCTTTTAATTTTACGATTATGTTCTACTTGAATAGGTTCGGTTTCTTCAAATATCATACTTTTCATATTTTCAAAATTTATTAATAGAGAATTTTTGAAATTAATAGAAATACTTTTACATTTTGTTACGTATTTATATTTATCTGATGAACATTTTATTTTCAAACTATAAGATTTTGGACCAATACTCACAAACTCTGATATATAGGCGTCAGAGCCATAACTCTCCAATTCATTTGTAAGGCCACCTAAAAAATTAGATGCCTCAAAAGTTGATTGAGCAGCTTTTTCAACAAAAATGATGCTGTCCGTATCACAGCATAAAATCTGATTCGGAATTTTTGAAAGTAGTTCGTATAATTTCATTCGAACGTACGATGTTGTGTATGCACCAATTGGTATATTCAGATGTTTAAGTGTATTATGTATGAATTTTACAATAAGTCTGAAAATTTTCAAGCTCGCTTATTTTTGGTATTTTCAGATTAATTATTTTACTTTTCGGAAGATATTTTTGAAGAAACAGTTTTTTCTCAAAGCCTTTTACATATATTGTAAAAGGTGCAAGCGTTGATAACAGACCAGGTAGATGGTTATAGTCGGTAATTCCGCTGTTCCACCTCAAACCGTTGATATTTTTAAAGTTGAACTCGTTCTGCAATCTGTATTTAAAATCCAGCTCTTCCAGAGGATGAGGCGACTTGAAGAAATATAGACTAGGCATTACGGATCCTGCTCGAAGAATAGAAACTTCCTTCGCAAAGTATTGTGAGTTGTTTCCAACAACAAACTGAATGTCTACAATGACGCTCTCAGAACTCATGACTTTTACTATGTAAGATAAAACACCAGATTGATAACGAAATTCATATTTTCAAGACCTTATATATGTAAGCCGTACATAAACCGGGTTTCTTAAAAAATAATATAAAAAACTCGGCATAACTTTATTTAACAACTTCGGCTTCCAGTAATTTTTTTGCAGCAGTATTGATATGTGTTTATTCAGGTTACAATAATATCATTTATTAATTTGTCTAAATAATATTACTAACATGTTTTATCTAAGTATAATATATATATATAGTATATATATTTATATAAATCCATAGTGGTATGAAAAACCATCTTTTTTAATAACTCTTTTATCAAAAGTAAATCTAAGTTTCTTAACATCGGGCTCTGAAACAACCGTTCCCGGAAGTTTTCTTTTAATTTTACGATTATGTTCTACTTGAATAGGTTCGGTTTCTTCAAATATCATACTTTTCATATTTTCAAAATTTATTAATAGAGAATTTTTGAAATTAATAGAAATACTTTTACATTTTGTTACGTATTTATATTTATCTGATGAACATTTTATTTTCAAACTATAAGATTTTGGACCAATACTCACAAACTCTGATATATAGGCGTCAGAGCCATAACTCTCCAATTCATTTGTAAGGCCACCTAAAAAATTAGATGCCTCAAAAGTTGATTGAGCAGCTTTTTCAACAAAAATGATGCTGTCCGTATCACAGCATAAAATCTGATTCGGAATTTTTGAAAGTAGTTCGTATAATTTCATTCGAACGTACGATGTTGTGTATGCACCAATTGGTATATTCAGATGTTTAAGTGTATTAACATCTTGCTTAGTATGCTTGCAGTTTACCCAAAGAGTATTATCATTTATTACGTAAACGGAGGACAGCTCAACCCCGGGACAATTAATATATTCTGAAAGTTCTTTAAAATTATTTACAACAGCTGTTTGTGTTTTATCCTCTCTTTGGGCAAACTTTCCCCATAAAGAATTTAAACACAGTTTTGATTCATGGCGTTGACCGGCATTTGTCTGAATTTTTGAAGGGTCAAAATCTATGTCTTCAAGTTCTTTATATAGATGTGTGTACATTTTCATCTTCTCTTCGGTATTACAGTCAGCCGGCCAACCGCTTGCTTCTTGCTTTAATTTAAAAAAAACAACCCGCCTTGTCTTGTTTTAGGGTCATATTGTATGAAATTGTATTTCCAGACCTCATAGATATTTTTTATTTTGTAACCATATTTTGTAGAAAGAAGAACTTCAGGTATTACCCAAGTTCCAAACAGCATTCTTTTATCTTCATTATGATTACATTTATTAACACTATTTGTTTCACCACAAGTTCTGCATAAAGAGAAATATAGCTTGTTGTTGATTTTTAGAGGTAAAACCGGAATGGTAAGCTTTTGAGGAGGTAGGATCTGACATTTAATAAAAGCATGCATTTTAATTACCTCTTGCCAATCTGGAATATCGTCTTTTCTTAAAATTTCTGGATGTCCTATTGGGTACGGTGCATACTTGTTAACATAGGGATATAAGCTTGTAAAATCTAAATATTTTACACGTTCATCGTCTTTTGCTTTATAGCAAGCAAAAAGTTCAGTACGTCCCCCTGTGATTGCATCTCGCGGGTTAAGTGGAAGAACAACATTACTTGTTTCCTTATTTAAAATGTGGTCAACTTCAGGATTTTCTTTTTAAAATTCATTAAATTGACATTCCCATATAAAGACTATTTTATATCCTGCACGTTTAATCAATTCAACTCTTTTACACGTGCTCTCATAACGACGATCTAAAGATTCAATTTGAAAATTTTGTGAAGTACGTTTTTGAAAGCATAATATACAACCGTGATAGTAACATCCGAAAAATTCATACACTGTGTGTTGGTTTCTGAATTATACCCATCAACATTTAAATCACATTTGGGTAATTTTACCTCGCCGTAGTTTTCAAAGCGGTGAATTTTACCTTCAACATTTTATTTTGTAAAAATAGCCATTTTATGGCGATTATGGATTGGTTGGAATTTTTTATATACCCCCCTTTAGGCATAATACCGAGTAAATTATCTTTAAGAAAATGTTTTCTGTACACAAGCATAACTGCAGATGCAATTGTTAAGGCTTCAGTAAGGGGATTAATTTCTGTCATATTTAAAAAATCATTCATGAAAGTTAGACACCCTATTCGCAAAATATTTACATCGTTCTTACAATATTCTATAAGTTGGAGCTCATTATTAAAAATTTTAGTTGATTCTAATTTATACCACTCTAAAAATGCCTCTTTTTCTCCCTCTTTGAATGTATTAACACCATACATCTCTTGTGAAGGGCACTTTCCAACATAATCCCAATTCTCTACTGTATTAAAAAAGTGTGGATAAAAACCTTTTTTAACATCTAAAATACCAAAAATTTCTGGTAATTTTTCCAATGAAAAGGGTAGGAAATTTAAAGAATCAGTAAAAATAACTTTCTCACAAGTTACTTTCATTATTTTGGAGCCATTCATTATAGATTGAACCTTCATTTTTCTATCCATTAATTTAAAAATTATAAAAGGACCATCATATCCTTGTAAATTATGCGCAACACATATAATTTGATTAGCAAATTGTCTGTGTTGAAAGCAGTAGTCAACAAATCTTTTAACAGCACTTGGTTTATTAGATTCATATTTAAAAATGTGCTCAATCTGGCCGCATTACTCACAATTTTTATTCGCTCCAAATATATCCGAGGAGCATTTGTGAATTAGAATGCGTTTTATATTGTACATTTTGAGTACTCTCGCAGTCAAAAAAAATTATAAAATAACCGGAACTCTTCCTTTTTTTATACAACTTCATATAACATAAGTGATCATTAGGTACATATTTAAAAAAATTTGTGCAGAAGAACTCGCCGCAAATGTGATTATTTTCTCTTTTAGAAAAATCTAAGAATTTGCTACAATTTGGGCATATTTTTAGGGTTTTGCATACGTTACTATTACCAACTAAGTTCTCAAAATGATTGTTATAACAGGCTTCCCCCTAAACGACCTGTTGCAAGTACTGCAAGTTTTCACACTTGGTACAAAAGTGCAGGGCGGTGATTTGTAACAGTACACACACATTTATGATAAAATTTATTGGCGTATAAACAATCACAGTAAACACACAAATATTTCTTGTTGAAAAACCCAGCTGGAGATTTAACAACATAGAAATGTTTTTCCCTCTCTGAAAAGTATGTACAAATAAATTTTTTTGTTAATATCAAATTGTAGCGGGCCTTGGAACATTATGTTCCCTTTTAACGAATTAAACACAACAATTTGAAACTCCTTCAAATATTTCTGAAATTTGAATAAGTCTTGCACAGAGCATCCTTTTATCTCATTTGCTTTCACCTGGGCGTTTTTGCATAATAACTTTGATAGTTTGGATAACTTTTTTTCCAAAACCAAATTATTGCATGGCTCCAATACATAGCAGATCGACTTTGGAAGACATTCAAAGCCTGTTTTGCTAACATTTTTTATACTTCGTTAATTTTTAATATAATCTTGTTCGTTGCTCATGTTAGAGTAATTTCCACCACCGTGTGGGAAATTTATTACGTTTGCTTCTACTTGCAAAACCTCGTCAGAAAAAAACAAGGAATTTGACTGATTAACTTCTGCTATTAGATTTACAATTAGCTTCCCGTTTAATTCGTTTGTTGGTCTTAAACTAACCCAAATTCGCTTTGAAATTATTTTAATAAATTTAGGCTACACTAGGAGGTGGTGCATACACATCATCAGGCTGTACTATTTCGCTTAGATTCACAAGTTAGCTAGATGCATTAGAAACTGCCGCTTCATCATTTGTGCAAGGTATTCCTTCCAAAATACAAAGGACTTCTTTAATTAATGGATTTTCAAAACAATCCTTTTTAAAATCGCGTATTTAAAAATTGTTTGGTGCATTTTTATTATGCTATCTTTACTTATACTAGTATTATTATCCATCACTTGTTTTAAACCCGCAAGGAAAAAATTTGGGAAAAATACTATTTCATTTCCTAAAACTAAATTTAAAACATCTGATAACTTATCCATAATCTGCTCCGGTCTCTTTCTTTTTTCCTCCTTTGAAATTCTTGATGGTTCACCTGTACCGATTAATTTTACTTTCCGCTTTACTTAAACTATGCCGATGCGTGTAAAACCTCAGTTCTTTTTTAAATTCACTACCTTGTAGGGTTTTACTTACAGCACTCACTTGCTAACATAAGTTTGTCGGTATATATACTGAAATTTTTAATAAAAAAGTCAGCTTTTATATTTAATAAATTATGAGTTTTATTGCCTGCCACACTTAAAATGCTAGCTAACTGCAATCTTATCGGTCATATATATCTCCCTGAAAAGATACACTACTGGGAAGCTACTTACAATTAAGAAAACGTATTAAGTTGTTTATTATTATTATTACTTCAAAGCATAAACAGGGTTTTGTACTTAAAAGTCGCAATTCACATTTACGTTACCGATTTGACTTTACATTTGCTTTAACCCCCCTTTTTATGAAAAACAAATCAGCGCGAAAGTACAAAAATTTTAATACAAAAAGAGACATTTCGTTCGTTCTTCATAATTCTACTGAACTTCAAGTATACCACACATTCAAAAGTAAACAAGCTAAGCATAAGCTGTAAAAACATCAATGGTAAGTCTTAACCAACCTCAATAAAAGTTTTTATTTAATTATTTTCACTACAGACAAATTCATCAGCAGAATTATTAACGCTCATCGGACAGGAACCATCCTTTAAACTGCTAAGCCTCCAAGATATGGAGATAGACAAAGAGTTTAAAATAAATTATTTTAAACTGGTGAAAACCCAATACGGTCAAAAATTAACCGTTTATATTAATGATGATTCGTACATATTGTTGAAATCGTACAATATTTCTAACTTCAAAATTATAAAGCTGACTATGTACATACCGAATTACTTCAGGTCAATGTACGTATAAAACAAGAAAAACAATTGTACATAATTGCTACATTTGTAAAACGGCATTGCTCAGGAATGCGGTGACCCAATAATACTTACATTGCAATAATTCACAAAAATTGGTAACTATTGCAATTCAATAAAAACATTCTCACTGGCGGTAACTGCCTTACGAGCGATTTTTGCAAGAAAATTATTGTCAATTCAGCATTGTAAAGCATTTTGTATTTTATGCATTGACTTAGAGTAAGCTGTTTGTATATATAGAGTAAGATTGAGGAAATAAATTCATTCAGTTGTATATTAAAGCAGATCGCGTACTCATTTAACAAAGTTTACATTAAAATCGTTGCATATCTTTTGCTAGTCATTCCGCCTAACATATCATCATAGTGCAGCGGTACATTGCACCGTTTACACCTCCTACAAGAAGTCAAGGTTTATGTGCCTTGGTCTTATATTTCAATTGCATTGGTCAAGGTTTATGTGCTTTGACACTGCAAGGCAGAATAAAAGAATTCTGTACATTTTGGTGACCCCGACGTGATAACATTCACGTACTTTTCAAAAGAGTTTTATCTTCGTTCACTCAAGTACAAGTAAATCAAGATGAGCCTAAAAGAACTCACTGCTCGTCAAAAGACAACGGGAGACGAAATTCAGCGGATAGCGGAGAACTACGGAAAGGATTCGGAATACCGCAAGACATTAGAGTATCTAACCCAGCATATTACGGCCCTTAACCAACTATGGGATGACTTTGAAAGGGTGGACACCGAGATACGCACTAAGCATGGCTCTGAACTATCTCACGCATACTTCATCAACGAGTATTACGAAGGAATTCGAAGTGGCTACGAGAAAATCAAAAGGCACGATGGTCACTAGAATGCAGCGGCTGCAGGAAGAAGAAGAAGCAAGATCTTCACAAATATCAACAAGTCACAGAGACGCAAGCCCAATCCACTCAGAAGGAGAATGATAAAACACAACCAAATCTAGTAAAGCAAGTCACAGAGACGCAAGCCCAATCCACTCAGAAGGAGAATGATAAAACACAATCAAAGCTAGTAAAGCAAGTCACAGAGACTGTTATTAGAATGATGCCCCAACAACTGGTGTTAATGCAGGGTTTAAAGAGGATACTGACTAATTTGGAAGCACGTGAGCCACTTCGCTCCGAGCGATTTTACATGATTAAAATAAAAGCCATCGAAGAAGACCACTGGCAGCAAATTCAGAATTTACACAACCAAAGTTTGAATCATTGAATAACAAAGATGACGTGAACAATATGGAAGGCAATTTTGATCTGGAAGAACAAACACACGACATGCTCATACAACTACATGAATGCTTAAGTCGCTGTCAATCAGATATAGAAGCTGACAGAAATGGACCACCATTAAGAACAGAACGCAGCGCAAGACCAATGATGAAACTCCCAAAGGTAGAATTACCCAAATTCGATGTCGATTATTTAAAGCAATTTTGCGACTTATTTACTGAGCTGGTTCACAGTCAACCCATTGCCGCATGTCAAAAAATGTGGTACTTAAAGGGTAGCTTAACTGGGGAAGCTGAGAAACTGTTCAGACATTTAAGTATCTCCGAAGCAAATTATCTCTCAGTCTGGAAGGTAATCAAGGACCGTTATGAAAATACAAGATTACTGGTCACTGCACTTCTCAACAAATTACTTTCGCAACCAGCAGCAACTACTGAACGTGCCTTCGCAATAAGAGCAATCCATGACACTACATAAGAGTGCCTTCTCGCCCTCGAGAACCTAGATGTCAATACAAGTCATTGGGACGCTCTTGTATTACACATTTTGATAAAGAAGTTGGATACGACCACAGACACACTGTGGGAACAATCACTAACTCAGCCTAGATCACTTTCAACAAGAAAAGAGTTTCTAGACTTTTTAGAAACACGATTTCAGGCTCTGGAGGCCCTCGGCGAAGCAACTAAGATAGAAAACAGAAGGCAGCAGACGCAGAGGGCATTAACCACAATAGTTAAGACAAACTGTCCATCATGCAACAATGACACCGATCATCAACTCTTCGCGTGTCAAAAATTCCTTCAATTATCGCCATCCAAACGAATTGCACTAGTAAAAAGAATTAATGCATGTCTCAACTGCTTGAAGAAAGGTCACATGATGGCCAATTGTCCATCCAGAGGGTGTACTAAATGTGGAAAAATACATAATACACTGCTTCACATGCAATCTGTAAGTCAACTGCCGACGAGTAATACACTGTCAAGAAATAACAATATTGCAGCAACTACGACCCAATCATCAAGAAAGAGCTTAGTACCATCAGGCAATGGGACTGAACGATCGAACTTACTTACTGCAAAGGCTACGGCTAATATTAGGAACTATATCCTACTAAGTACGGTTATCGTAAGGGTGAGCAACAACTCTGGTCAAAGCATCGAGTGTCGAGCCATATTAGATTCTGAATCTCAAATAAATCTGATAACAGAAAGACTAGTTAAAAGACTTGGACTTTCTGGAACCTTCGACAGACTTAACATAGAAGGTATTGGCTCACGAAGGCAACAAGCGCAGAAGCGAGTCAATCATATCTTACCCCGGATCATCTCTCCGCAGCCCGCGCATGATAGATGTTTCGTCATTGTCAATTCCAACAAATGTACAATTAGCGGATCCACGTTTTAATCAGCCAGACACGATAGATCTGTTGATTGGTGCTGAACTATATTACTCGATCTTGTCAATTGGACAAATAAGATTAGGCGACGCACTCCCAACATTGTAAAACACAGTGTGTCGCTGGACAATCATCGCGGGCATTTACGTCACCAGAAAAACAATGTGAGACACACTTTGTTCAAACTACGAGAAGAAATGAGCATACTCGCTTCATAGTCAAATTGCCATTCAAGAATAACCCAGTAGAATTGGGAGAATCTAAAAACATAGCATTCCAAAGATTAACAGCCTTGGAAAGAAGATTATCCACTAATCCAGAACTAAAACAACAATACGTACGGTGCATGGAAGAGTATATTGAACTTGGGCACATGAAAGAAGAAAACTTCACAAATATAGAGGAACCATACATCTTCCTTCCACACCACTGTGTGATTAAGCCTGAAAGTAGCACTACCAAACTTCGAGTCGTTTTTGATACATCTGCCAAAACTTCCACAAATATCTCATTGAATGACGTATTAGCGACAGGACCAACAATTCAGGATGATGTCTTCTCAATTTTACTCATATTCCGCATGTCAAGATTTGTGTTTACTGCGGACATCGAAAAGATGTATCGGTAAATACGAGTCCACAATGAAGATAGAAAATACCAGCTTATTTGGTGGCGGAAGAACCCTACGGATCAACTAAAATGCTATAAACTTTGCACAACGTGTGCTCCATACTTAGCAACCCGATGTCTGCAAATGCTAGCGGAAGAACAGACCCAACAATATTCGCTAGGAGCTGAAGTACTAAAACGCAATTTTTAAGTAGATGATGTACTCGGGAGCTGATAGCTTGTCGACGGCAATCGAAACACAGACGCAGCTGAGGGTCATACTCCAATCAGCTGGATTTAAGTTGAGAAAATGGTGTGCAAATCACCCAAGCTTGCTGAAGGATATTCCACAAGAGGATCAAGAAATTTTACTAAACTTTGCCAGTAAAGAAGAGGACCATATCAAAACAATTGGATTAACTTGGTTACCAAAAAGTGATGAACTGTGCATCAAAACTGTATGGTGTCACAAAAGCAAGATCACTAAGCGTACGGCATACTCAGACATCGCACAACTCTTCGATCCACTAGGCATGATGGCTCCAGTGATAGTCACAGCTAAAGTGTTTCTACAAAGATTATGGGCCTTGAAATGTGATTGGGACGCAGCACTTCCTCAAAAACTTCACTCATATTGGTTCAACTTCCTGGAAGGTCTGAAGGCTCTCAACAATGTGAAAATTGAAAGACATGTATTCGCTCACAAGAACACCAAATCAGTTCAAATTCACATATTTGCTGATGCGTCAGAGAAGGCTTACGGTGCTGTGGCCTACATCAGGTCGATAGATAAAGAGCACGTCATAAGGGTGCGGCTGCTCTGTGCAAAACCTCGGGTTGTCCCAATTAAACAGACTACGTTACCACGATTGGAACTGTGCGCAGCAAAACTTGCAGCTGAGCTCGGTCAGCGAATCAAGAAGGACCTGAATGTCAAAAATGCACCTATGTTTCTGTGGTCTGTAGCGTAAACCCCTATACGCTACTTTTGTTTGGCTTTGGATAAAACAGTCATTTTCTAGAAGTAGCCCTATGCTACTTTCCACATTACAAATTCCTGAAAAAAAGAAAGAAAAATTTTAAATATCTTCTAGAAGTAGCCTTATGCTACTTCTCCACATTATAAATTCCTGGAAAGTTAAAATTTAGATATTTTTCGAGAAGTAGCTCTATGCTACTTCTCCATATTACAAAATTCCTGAAAAAAGATAAAATTTATATATTTTCAAGAAGTAGCCTTATGATACTTCTCCATAGTACAAGAACTCCTGGAAAAAAAACATATCTATGCATACCCGCATACAAGTCCAGGTCTAAAAGAAACAACAACAACAGCAGAATATTTTCAGTCGAAAAATTCTAAAATGTGCAAAATGAGCACAAAATACAATATTCCGTTTAAATCTTACCGCTAGTCAACCACATCAAAGCGACGAAAACGGCAATTCGCCTAGATGCAACAGATCGCGTGATGCCATCATGTAATGTGTTGCAGCAGGCTTGAAAAAAGAACAAAAAAATTCTGAGAAGAAAAAGGCGCTCGCTTGCCGGTGGCTGAGTGAAGAACGATGTAATGTAGGGAGACTACTGGTAGTCGGGGAGTTGTTTTTTGGCTTTGAACGAGAACGGTCGCAGAAAAATTGAGTCGTGATTCCTCTTTATTTAAAATCAGTCCTTAGAGTTTTTTTTTTGCTTTTGTGAACTGAAAGGAAAAGTTTAGTTGATTCATTCTGGTCGTGAATTTTATTAGTTGGATTACTTACCTGTGCGACCGTGATTTTTCCTAAAGATCTTTCTCATAGTGAACTGAAAGACAAATTTGTTAATAATGTTGCACATTCATAAATTGTGTTAATTAGAATATTTACCTGTGCGACAGTGATTTTCCTAAAGATCTTTCTACTGGGCAACTGAAAGAAAATTTTAGTATTAATGCTGCGCATTTATAAGTTTTAGTATTTGAATTATTTACCTGTGCGCCAGTGATTTTTTCATATAGATCTTTCTAACATTGAACTGAGAGAAAATGTTGTTATTAAGGTTGCGCATTCAAGAAATTTTATTAATTGAATTATTTACCTGTGCGCCAGTGATTTTTTTCATATAGATCTTTCTAATAGTGAACTGAAAGGAAATTTTAGAATTAATGTTGCGCAGTCGTAAATTGTATAATTAGAATATTTACCTGTGACAGTGATTTTTTTTTGTAGATCTCCATATTAGTGAACTGAAAAGAAAATTTTGATTGATTCATTCTGTGCAGTCGTAATTTGTATTAATTAGAATATTTACCTGCGACAGTGATTTTTATGTATATTTTTCGATTGGTGAACTGAAAAGAAAACTTTGGTTTATTAATGCTGTGCACTCATAATTTGTATTAAATGGAATATTTACCTGTGCGACAGTGATTTTCCTAAAGATCCTTCTCTGCTACTGGTGAACTGAAAGAAAATTTTAGTATTAATGCTGTGCACATATAATTTGCATTATTTGAAATATTTACCTATGCGACGGTGAGTCTTAAATACCATAGTAGTGGCGAACCTGAGAGAAAATTTGAGGAAAAGTTTCCTTGCACGTAACAAAGATCATTTTGAAAGTTTTTACTGCGTGACGGCAAGTTGGATTTATACCGGCGAGGAAGTATCCCTCTGGCAGAAACTACGGCAAAACATTTCGCTCTTACATATCCGAAGGAGCAGGGAAGCGAGGAGGTGAACTCAGAATTCAACGTAGTCCTGAAGCAGCTAGCAGATACTTGGAAAACCAGTGTCCAACCCTTTTGATAAAGGAGGAAACCCCGAATATGAGTAAATCAGGTATTATGTAAGTCCATAGCGGACCACAAGGTTAGTTCAAATTTTCTCTAAGTATTATTATTTGCTTTGTGTTCTTTTGTTCTTAATTTTACAGTGTTAAAGTCATTTAGTGTACATCTAAGGTTAGGTGTCGATCACAGGGTTCGATAAGTCACATAATAGGAAAGTGCTTATTAGGGCTAGTTGTCAGGATTTTGATATAGATTGAGATTAACCGGAGACCTTGTTTCCTTTAGTTTTTATATATATACCGTGTGAATCTTTGTGTGATCGGGTTGCCTCCCTCATAAGCGATAAATATGCATAGACAACCGCAATAAATAAATTATTTTGATTTGGACTTGATGAAATTTTGATTTCCTTGATGCGCCTTCCTTCTTCTTTTGGGTGATTTAGTTTGGTCACCTTTGGGCGCCCTTCTCCAAGTTGCTTTCTTCTTTTGTTTACAGGTTGGTAACGGATTCAGCACGATGGAGTGAGTAGTTCCATAAAGGGGATGGTCGCGGACAGGAAGGAGGTCGTTTCCACACACAAACGGCAATAGATGTAGAACACGTACAGATGGGGCTGAGCATTTCGATACGGCTTTGGAGGCTTAGCCAGGGTGGATGGGGGCGATTGGGCCCAACATTACCCAAAGCCGGTGTCTCAACAACATCAGAGACCCCTCTCAGCTCTCTCACTCTCTCTCAATCGCTCATTTGCCAGCGTTGTAAACTCTCCGGGTGAATTAACACTTGTTCGGCGTTGCTTCTTTCTAGGCTTTCTGGTTCCACCATGAGAAGGAAGCCTGCATTAGATCTTTTTTTTCTGTCCGTCCGTCTGTCTGATCAGTTATGTTTACGATTTTGCACAGCTTAACAAGCATCAAGGGATGTGGGTGGCAAGAACCACCCCAAGCCGGCTGATCCCTAGCGGCATATTTGCTGTGCAGCCACCCACGCTAATCCCGCGATGATTTTGTAGCAAAGAGGTGTCGGATGCAGTATGTATCTACATTCATGTACAAGTGAACGTAGGTAGATCTGTCGGCTGACAAGCTCTTCGCAACAAATGGCGCCCGAGTTTGGTTTTTTTCGGCCTACAGTCAAGCTTCTCTTAAATAAAGTGCAATTACTATTTCAATGATTTTTTCTGGTCGCCCATTTGTCGTTACAAATGGCGCTCAAACTGGTTTTTTTTTCTGGCCTTAGTCAAGCTTCTCTTGGCCGAGGTGCATGTGTAATTTCAACTTTCGTTTTTGATTCTTCTTACAACTGGCGCCCAAGTTAGGTTTTTTTTCGCATTTAGTCAAGCCTCACTTGACTAGGGTGCAAGTAGAATTTCGAGTTTACCTTTCGATTTTTCTGGTCGCTCATTTGCGTTACAAATGGCGCCCAACATTGGTTTCTTTTCCGGCCTTTAGTCAAGTCTCTCTTGACTAAAGTGTAAGTACAAGTTCAAATTTAATTTTCGTTTTTCTGGTCGCTCATTTGCTTTAAAAATGGCGCCCAAATTAGGTTTTTTTTCTCCGCATTTAGTCAAGCTTCTCTTGACTAGAATGCCATTGCTATTTCAATGATATTTTCTTAATTTTTTTGTGTTATTATCACTATTAGAATTTTTCTTTGTTTTGTAAGACCTCAGTATATTCTAAGCTAACGCATTTGGCTGTAAGGGCGATGGTAGGTTGCCTTCGGTCAAGTCAAAATTGTTTTCGAGCTCAAGTCTCTTTTCCAGGTTGAAGTGTTTGTCTCTTCGGTGGCCGACGAGCTTTGTGCGTCCTTGAAGCCAAGCTTCGGTTCGCGGCCACTGAAAAGCTGACCACTCGATGCAGGCCCGCCTGAAGAACCGCACGTCTGCCTCAACTGAACAAGTTGATGAACGACGTTCATCTATTGTGACCTTGTCCTTGTTGGGTTGATGCAGCCTGGCGGCTCGAATGATCTTTTTTCTAACTCTTCGCGCTTGCGTGGCGCTCCGCTCCCATGGCGCCGTTTAGAGCTGCTTCGATCACTCTGACGGAAGGATGGCTGTTGAGCAGCCTCTAGATTGGTATCCGACTTGGAGTGATCGATGCAATGCCGGGACGGTCATCTTGGAGCGGAGTCCCACACGAGGTGATTGTGATTCCTTCTTTTTGTGTCACTCCTCATGAACCTTCCCTAATTCTAGTGATGGGAGGCTAAGTCGATTAGTGGTTATGAACGTTGTATGCGATGCATACTGTTTGAGTGCTTTCCGTTCATTTCTGCTGGTTCCGGGAAGAAGCCCGTATTATCTCTCTTTTTGTTTCAGTTGGGTTGTCCCGTATAGATACTTAGTTTTAGTTGGGTTGTCCCGTATAGATACTTAGTTTTGGTTGGGTTGTCCCGCATAGATATTTAGTTTTAGTTGGGTTGTCCCGTATAGATACTTAGTTTTAGTTGGGTTGACCCGTATAGATACTTAGTTTTAGTTGGGTTGTCCCGTATAGATACTTAGTTTTAGTTGGGTTGTCCCGTATAGATACTTAGTTTTAGTTGGGTTGTCCAGTATAGATATTTAGTTTTAGTTGGGTTGTCCCGCATGGATATTTAGTTTTAGTTGGGTTGTCCCGCATGGATATTTAGTTTTAGTTGGGTTGTCCCGCATAGATATTTAGTTTTAGTTGGGTTGTCCCGTTCAGATATTTAGTTTTAGTTGGGTTCTCCCGCATAGATATTAGTTTTAGTTGGGTTGTCCCGTTCAGATATTTAGTTTTTAGTTGGGTTGTCCCGCACAGATATTTAGTTTTAGTTGGGTTGTCCCGTATAGATTTTTAGTTTTAGTTGGGTTGTCCCGTATATATTCTTAGTTTTAGTTGGGTTGTCCCGCATAGATATTTAGTTTTAGTTGAGTTTTCCCGTTCAGATATTAAGTTTTAGTTGGGTTGTCCCGCATAGATATTTAGTTTTAGTTGGGCTGCCCGTATAGATACTTAGTTTTAGTTGGGTTGTCCCGTATAGATACTTAGCTTTGGTTGGGTTGTCCCGTATAGATATTTAGTTTTAGTTGGGTTGTCCCGTATAGATTCTTAGTTTTAGTTGGGTTGTCCCGTACAGATTTTTAGTTTTAGTTGGGTTGTCCCGTATAGATATTTAGTTTTAGTTGGGTTGTCCCGTATAGATTTATCTCCTTACATAAATCACCGCTACGGCTTCTTACTCGAGTACCAGCAGCCATTTGATCACCGACCTCCCACCTTTCCTTGATCTGTGGACTTCAGTCTCTTGCCAAGTTGATGAACGATGTTCATCCCTCCCGATTTTATCCTTGGTTAAGGGAGTGCTTGTCCCGATCATGCATTGTAAGACGGCAACTCGAAGTTACGTTCTTCGACATTGCAGTAAACCCTTTCCTATTTAAATAAATGCTCATTTGCTTGGTGGGAGTACAAACTTAGTGGACGCGGTTCAGCATACCCCTCTTAGAAGCTTTGCTTCGGCTTGTTACGCGTCTATGTTCGGACAGCCATCAAGTTCATGACCATTTGCTAACAAACATCGAATTACGCTTGATAGAGTTTTATGCTCGTATTATATAAATATAGATTGACCGAAGGTTTTGCGATTGGCCTGATTCAGAGCGACGACACCTTGGAGAGTGGTGGACGGCGAGGAGGGAGAGAGAGAGAGAGAGAGAGAGAGAGAGAGAGAGAGAGAGAGAGAGAGAGTTAGAAGGAAAACAATTTTTGTTGTTGGGTTTCTTTTATTTTTCAGCATTGGCTGAAGCTTATTATGTTTTTTATTTTTCTTGCGTGTGTTGGAACGAGTGTGTCTCACATCTCGTCGTACCGTCATGCCGACGCCCTTCATGAAGATAACATATCGACGCTTAATTTTATTATTGATGCTATTTATATTTGTTTCGTAAGTTTTATTCATTGACTCAATCTTAACTATTAGTAGAGTGATACACTGTAGTGTTATTGATTATTCTAACGTACACGTGTCTTGTTACCAATATCACCGTCGTTTTTTTTTGCGTTTATTTTTAAAATTTATTTATATTGTTATCGTGTTAATTGTCCAGTTCCAGGTGAGCCACTTCTATGCCACCCAAGTAGTGGGTGCAGTGAGCGAGATCTTAGTTTTTTTTGTCTAGGCATTGTACATATAAATTTTTTTTTTCTTCTTCGACACTGGGAGTAATCCAATGATCAAGATAAGTATAACCAACCTTGTTTTCTTTACGAGCTAAGGAATCACTGTCGCGTTTGTTAGGTTTGTATGTTATCGGTACTACCATACAAACCATTTTCCTAGTCGGATTGTCAGTCGGACTAGATCGGTGTTATCTTATGAATGGTTATAATAGGCTAAGGTTTATTTTCTTTATCGGGCACGCTGTAATTCCATTCCTTTCGCATTCTTTCAAGATGCCTTTAGTAAGTTCCCTCCTTTGGAAATTTCTTTTTCCCCTCTTCTCAGGGTATAAAGCCTTGACCAAAGTCAATTAGATCTCGGTAGCCCTAAGAAGGCATCCGGCAAGCTTCACTTGTGAACTACAGGTTATCGCAAGCCCTCCTTCTACTTCCTCAGTGGTGGGTGATAAACCTCTTTTATTGTGTTACTAACCCCTCCTGAGTCAGCCTTCAGCTGAAGGATTTTACTTTCCTGTCTTTTCTTCATTCTTCTCCCTAGTGCGCGTTTCCAAGCGGCGGTCTGTGTGGATGAAGTTTCAGCGGAGGGTAGTTTTTTTTCTATAGTATATTATTTCTAAACTATCAAGTTTAGATGGTCTCAGCCTTTGTTACTAACCCGTTCTGGGTTAGCCTTCATCTGAAGGATTTTACTTTCCAGTCCTTTCTTCAATTTTCGTAGAGCTTGAACCCGCTTGCCGCATCCCGCGGGATTTCCGTCGTCCTGAGTGAGTTGATAGAGGAATTCTATCTGTTACGAAGCGATTTCCTCTCTTGGGATTGGGGGATATCCGGGTGTTCCGACTGGATTCAGCAGATCGATAAGTAGCGGCATTTCACCGACGAAGTCGTAGTCTCGTGCCGAACATTCTCGTACCTAATAACTCAATCGCTGCACCTCTTCCTGGTCAGTTCATTGGGCGAGGCGAGTTGGTAGACGACGTCTATCGGTAGATCAGTCCTCCCTCGTTCAAGACGAATTGGGATCTTAGATCTCAACAACACAGGGTCTAGTGTATGTCCGGCTTGAGACTCTTGTGGGTCGTCCCCACGTTGGGCGCGGCTGCAAAGATGTCATTCATAGTTCACCTCTCAGGCAAACCTTTTTTTTGTGTTTCTTCTCCTTCTTCTCCTTTCCCTCTTTTCTCTCCCTTCCCCGTTATACCCGGCTTGATACTCTTGTGGGTCGTCCCCAAGTTGGGCGCGGCTGCAAAGCTGTGATTCATAGTTCACCTCCCGAGTCAACCTTCGGTGTTTTTTTTGTTTCTTCTCTTTCTCTCTTGTCCCCCCCCCCTTCCTCGTTTTGCCCAGCATGAGACTCTATTCTCGGTGGGTCGTCCCCACCGTTGTAGCGTATACCCCTATACGCTACTTTTGTTTGGCTTTGGATAAAACAGTCATTTTCTAGAAGTAGCCCTATGCTACTTTCCACATTACAAATTCCTGAAAAAAGAAAGAAAATTTTTAAATATCTTCTAGAAGTAGCCCTATGCTACTTCTCCACATTATAAATTCCAGTAAAGTTAAAATTTAGATATTTTTCGAGAAGTAGCTCTATGCTACTTCTCCATATTACAAAATTCCTGAAAAAAGATAAAATTTATATATTTTCAAGAAGTAGCCCTATGCTACTTCTCTATAGTACAAGAACTCCTGGAAAAAAACATATCTATACATACCCGAATACAAGTTCAGGTCTTAAAGAAACAACAAATACAGCAGAATATTTTCAGTCGAAAAATTCTAAAATGTGCAAAATGAGCACAAAATACAATTTTTCGTTTAAAACTTACCGCTAGTCAACCACATCAAAGCGACGAAAACGGCAATTCGCCTAGCTCTAACTAATCGCGTGATGCCATCATGCAATGTGTTGCAGCAGGCTTGAAAAAAGAACAAAAAATTCTGCGAAGAAAAAGGCGCTCGCTTGCCGGTGGCTGAGTGAAGAACGATGGAATGTAGGGAGACTGGTGGTAGTCGGGGAGTTGTTTTGGGCTTTGAACGAGAACGGTCGCAGAAAAATTGAGTCGTGATTCCTCTTTATTTAAAATCAGTCTTTAGAGTTTTTTTTTTTGCTTTTGTGAACTGAAAGGTAAGTTTAGTTGATTCATTCTGGTCGTGAATTTTATTAGTTGGATTACATACCTGCGCGACCGTGATTTTTCCTAAAGATCTTTCTCATGGTGAACTGAAAGACAAATTTGTTATTAATGTTGCACATTCATAAATTGTGTTAATTAGAATATTTACCTGTGCGACAGTGGTTTTCCTAAAAATCTTTCTACTGGGGAACTGAAAGAAAATTTTAGTATTAATGCTGCGCATTCAAGAAATTTTATTAACTGAATTATTTACCGCCATTGATTTTTTTCATATAGATCTTTCTAATAGTGAACTGAAAGAAAATTTTAGAATTAATGTTGCGCAGTCGTAAATTGTATTAATTAGAATATTTACCTGTGATAGTGATTTTTTTTATGTAGATCTTCCTTTTAGTGAACTGAAAAGAAAATTTTGATTGATTCATTCTGTACAGTCGTAAATTGTATTAATTAGAATATTTACCTGTGACAGTGATTTTTTTTGGAGATCTCTCTATTAGTGAACTGAAAAGAAAATTTTGATTGATTCATTCTGTGCAGTCGTAATTTGAATTAAATAGAATATTTACCTGCGACAGTGATTTTCATGTATATTTTTCGATTGGTGAACTGAAAAGAAAACTTTGGTTTATTAATGCTGTGCACTCATAATTTGTATTAAATGGAATATTTACCTGTGCGACAGTGATTTTCGTAAAGATCCTTCTACTGGTGAACTGAAAGAAATTTTTAGTATTAATGCTGTGCACATATAATTTGCATTATTTGAAATATTTACCTGTGCGACGGTGAGTCTTAAATACCATAGTAGTGGCGAACCTGAGAGAAAATTTGAGGAAAAGTTTCCTTGCACGTAACAAAGATCATTTTGAAAAATTTTTCCTGCGTGACGGCAAGTTGGATTTATACCGGTGAGGAAGTATCCCTCTGGCAGAAACTACGGCAAAACATTTCGCTCTTTCATATCCGAAGGTGCAGGGAAGCGAGGAGGTGAACTCAGACTTCAACGTAGTCCTGAAGCAGCTAGCAGATAGTTGGAAAACCAGTGTCCAACCCTTTTGATAAAGGAGGAAACCCCGAATATGAGTAAATCAGGTATTATGTAAGTCCATAGCGGACCACAAGGTTAGTTCAAATTTTCTCTAAGTATTATTATTTGCTTTGTGTTCTTTTGTTCTTAATTTTACAGTGTTAAAGTCATTTAGTGTACATCTAAGGTTAGGCGTCGATCACAGGGTTCGATAAGTCACATAATAGGAAAGCGCTTATTAGGGCTAGTTGTAAGGATTTTGATCTAGGTTGAGATTAAGCGGAGACCTTGTTTCCTTTAGTTTTTATATATATACCGTGTGAATCTTTGTGTGATTGGGTTTTCTCCCTCATAAGCGATAAATATGTATAGACAACCGCAATAAATAAATTATTTTGATTTGGACTTGATGAAATTTTGAGTTCCTTGATACGCCTTCCTTCTTCTTTTGGGTGATTTAGTTTGGTTACCTTTGGCCGCCCTTCTCCAAGCTGCTTTCTTCTTTTGTTTACAGGTTGGTAACGGATTCAGCGCGATGGAGTGAGTAGTTCCATAAAGGTGATGGTCGCGGACAGGAGGGAGGTCGTTTCCACGCACACACGGCAATAGATGTAAAACACGTACAGATGAGGCTGAGCATTTCGATACGGCTTTGGAGGCTTAGCCAGGGTGGATGGGGGCGACTGGGCCCAACATTACCCAAAGCCGGGGTCTCAACAACATCAGAGACCCCTCTCAGCTCTCTCACTCTCTCTCAGTCGCTCAGTTGCCAGCGTTGTAAACTCTCCGGGTGAATTAACACTTGTTCGCATTTGCTGAGGTCTTCTATTCTCCTTCTTTTTGCAGCATATAAATAAAATCAATTTTCTTCTTACTAGGCTTTTAGGTTCCACCATGAGAAGGAAGCCTGCATTAGACCTTTTTTTCCTGTCCGTCCGTCTGTATGATCAGTTATGTTGACGATTTGGCACAGCTTAACAAGCATCAAGGGATGTGGGTGGCAAGAACCACCCCAAGCCGACTGATCGCTAGCGGCATATTTGCTGTGCAGCCACCCACGCTAATCCCGCGATGATTTTGTAGCAAAGAGGTGTCGGATGCAGTATGTATCTACATTCAGGTACAAGTGAACGTAGGTAGATCTGTCGGCTGACAAGCTCTTCGCTACATGTCTGATTCGGAAATAGTTCTGGATAAACTCGTCATCTTCATCGTATTAAACATTTGTGGCCAACCGAATATCTGTTATACAACAATTAACAATCCCTGAGCAAGGTCGACATATCGGATCCAAAGAAAATCCGGCAGACATTCTCTCGAGAGGAATCGCACCCGAAAAACTAGGAACATGCACACTTTGGTTTTATGGACCGACCTGCCTGCATGGCTCAGAAGCCTTATGGCCACCTCCAAATACAAAAAAAAGGTTCAGACAATGATATTGAACGAAGACGAGAAAAAGCAGTAATCACATCTACTGTCGTAACGGAACACACCAAATTACTTGAAACTATGAACCATAGAAATTCCTTTCGCAAGACCCATGCATTACAGCCTACATATTACGGTTTGTAAGACATGCTAGATCGCGCAGCATACATTGTTCGGACACACTTGTCCTGACTGCGCAAGAGCTAATCGATGCTCAAACGTTGATCATCAAGCTGATGAAGGAGAAGAATTCAAGGAAGATCTTGAGCATCTTCAACGATTTTGAGAAGTATCTAGGAATAGTTGTCTCAGCAGCCTGGCACCTTTCATTGAAGATGAAATCATTAGAGTTGGTGGTCGCCTTGAAGCCTCAAACCTATCGTACCAAGCAAAACATCCAATACTTCTGCCGCATTCCCATCATCTAACGAAATTCATACTGAACGACATACATAAGGAAAATCTGCAAATGGGTCCACAAACCCTTCTAGCAATAAGGAGACAAATGTTTTGGCCAGTTAAAGGAAAGTCTTTGGCTCGTTCAGTAATACAGCATTGCGTCCAATGCGCTAAGTCAAAACCGAAACTCCTAACACAGATGATGGGTAATCTACCAGCACACAGAGTTCAACCAGCCAGACCATTTGTGAACTGTGGTGTGGACTTTTGTGGACCAATATGAACTCATTTTAAGATGCGTGGAAAAATACCACAGAAGTCCTACATCGCTGTATTTTGCTGCTTCCCGACAAAAGCCACGCATTTAGAGGTAGTAAGTGATTTGTCGACACAAGGATTCTTGGGAGCTTTACGTCGCTTCATGGCTCGACGAAGACATTGCAAAACCATTTATTGTGATAACGCGACCAACTTCGTAGGTGCACGTAATCAATTGCAGGAAGTGAAGGAAATATTAGAATCTACAACATAGCAAAATAAAATATGGACAGCATGTAGCTATAAAGGCATTGATTTCCGATTAATTCCGCCCCGATCCCCACACTTTGGTGCACTTTGGGAGGCTGCTCTTAAATCAGCTAAGCATCTGTTACAACGCACACTAGCAGCCGCCTGACTAACCTATGAAGAACTAGAGACGGCTGTGATAGAGATAGAAGCTGTATTAAATTCTCGACCACATACACCAATGTCTTCGAATCCGAATAATCTGACAGCGTTGACGCCAGGACATTTCCTGATCGGGGAACCACTGATAAACACCATTGATCCAGCTGCTGAACCAACAAAGAGCAATGTCATAACCCGTTGGAAACTCGTTTCTCACATTAAAAACGAATTCTGGAGGCGATGGACTGTTGAATATTTAAGTCAACTACAGCACAGGTACAAATGGAAGCAGCGTTGTGAAAATATTGAACTAGGGACTATGGTCCCAATAAAGGAAGAAAATACACCCACACTGAAATGGCCATTTGGACGTATAATAAATATCATTAAAGGCGAAGATGGACTGGTTCGTGTAGCCGACATTCGCACTTCGACTGGCACTCTCCGGCGACCGATTCATCGTCTAGCACCATTGTCTATATCAACTGAAGGCTCAGATTATTCTTCAATCCAAGATAATGGGAGCACACAAGATAGCGAAAGAACATCGAAAACTATAGCATCGCAACATTCTGAAATCACCAATGAAGCACCTACAAACTCTTATGAAAGTGACAACAGCAGAACTAAGCTAACCCTCGGAAGAAACTAAGAAGTTCTCTGAGATCTGCAATTGTGACATTACTTCTAGCTTGTTTAGTTGTACCACCTGTTAAAGCATCCTCTATTGAAATGAAACCATTTATTCATCAACCAGAGCTCTACTTTGAGAACTTAGGGGTAACAAACCTCATAGCCAACGAATGGGACCTTGTCATATTCTATGATATGATGCCATATTGGAGAGAGTATCAGTTCCTGTAAAACTGTACTCAGACACTCGAAAAAATGTGCCAGCATATAAATGAAAGAGTCTCCTTCTCAATAATCATTCAGCATGTGAAACATCTGCTGGTAGAATTAACAACAAACAACATGCTTCTCTCTGACAATAACAATTCCAAGAGAACAAAAAGGCGAGTAGCAAATTTCGTTGGAAGTATCGCCAACACTTTATTTGGTGTGCTAGATTCCGACTAGGCTGAAAGAATGTCGCGAACAATAGATGATATTCGCAAAAATGAGGATCACTTATTGCAGCTGATAAAGAATCAAACCTCGATTATGGATGCTACTTTAAATGTCATGAAGAAGGAGGAAGAGGACATCGACAGCCAATTTCGGCAGCTGCAAACCCAGCTCTCGCATGTTGCAGGCCAAGTAAATGGCATAGCAGAAGAACGATATCAAGAGAAGTTGCACCAATTCTTCACCGCACTCACCATGCAGACCGCGCTTGCCGCTTCTAACTTCTTACGGATTCAAACATCAATTCTAGATGTACTCATAGACACTCATCACGGAAAAATTAGCCCGTTATTGATCTCTCCAATCCAATTAAAAGAGGAACTCACGGGGATAAGAGCACATTTATCTCCATCATTACGACTGCCAATATCACAGGATGATGCTTTGAGGTATTATACCTTCATGACCGTCGCGGGAAGAGTCGCTACACGATATCTAATCTTCAAACTACAAATTCCTTTAATATAATTAGAGGAATTTGAACTGTTCAAAATTACACCATTTCCAGTGCAGATTAATGATTCACTTGTCACCATCAAACCTTCGTCCCAGTTCCTAGTTACCAATTTACATAGAGATCAATACTACCCACTGATTGAAGAAGAATTACAGTCATGCATCATCATCGAGGACAGCAAGCACATTTGTAAACAAAACATCCAATATATAAAAGGGGATCAACAGTTAGCTCATGCGAAGTAAGCCTAATAAATCAGCTGCCACAACCACCAACATGTTAATTGATCAAGACCGGAAATGCACCTCATTGGATTCAATTATATAGTCCTAATCAGTGGATATAAGTACTAACGGAAAAAAACAACTATCAACGCTGTATGTGGAGACAACACCACGCAACACAGCATAGAAGGCGCTGGAATTTTAAAAATCACTGATAGACGTCTCATCAAACAACCACTAGTGACCATTCAGGGGCATAGAATATATCCATCCAACAGCAGAGCATCTTATATTCCGTCGAGCAATTTGACAGCATTTCTTCACGACATCTACGACAACAAACTCAGCTCTGGCCTGCATGAAACTGGCCATTATCAATCACATTTGGCTGAAATTGAATCGATAAGGAACGAAGTGATACAATTCAAAGACAACATCCCGTTAACATTAACACATCATGATGTTCATCAATTTGCAGTCGGCTATGGGGCTATTCTATTAACGATAATAATACTCTTGTGTATGATGAGGAAATGCCGAGATAAGGTATGCCGAAGTCGACTCAAGACGAAGACACCAGTAGCTGCACCCCGGGAAGGTGGGACAAGACGTGTCAACGCTGATCTTGAATGTGGGATAAGACGTGCTAACACTGGGCTTGAATTCAACCCTACGTTCAACGTATAAGGAAAATTAGTTGAAATACCATTCAACGCGGGGGAGAATGTTGAAATCGTAGAATATTTCTAACTTCAAAATTATAAAGCTGACTATGTACATACCGAATTACTTCAGGTCAATGTACGTATAAAACAAGAAAAGCAATTGTACGTAATTGCTACATATGTAAAACTGCATTGCTCAGGAATGCGGTGACCCAATAATACTTACATTGCAATAATTCACAAATTTGGTAACTATTGCAATCCAATAAAAATATTCTCACTGGGGTCGCTGCCTTACGAGCGATTTTTGCAAGAAAATTATTGTCAATTCAGCATTGTAAGCATTTTGTATTTTATGCATTGACTTAGAGTTAGCTGTTTGTATATATAGAGTAAGATTGAGGAAATAAATTCATTCACTTGTATATTAAAGCAGATCGCGTACTCATTTAACAAAGTTCACATTAAAATCGTTGCATATCTTTTGCTAGTCATTCCACCTAACATATCATCATAGTGTAGCGGTACATTGCACCGTTTACACCTCCTACAAGAAGTCAAGGTTTATGTGCCTTGGTCTTATATTTCAATTTGCATTGGTCAAGGTTTATGTGCTTTGACACTGCAAGGCAGAATAAAAGAATTATGTACACATCTATCTCCCAAACCGGTTTTCAGACAAGATTAAAACGCAGCGCCAGGTAGATGAACTAAACAGCATTGAAAACTATTTTCTTGTAATTACAAAAAGAGACCAGGAAAAGAAATTATCGCAATTTTCATTTATACAAAAATGACTGTCAATCTAGTATGAGAAAATAAATTTTGAACATACTATCCACACCACTTGTTTTATTTCAAAATACCCTAAGCTTTTATTCCAGATTATTTCATTGACCAGCAGAAGCTTCATCACATACTTTATACCGGTCGCAAAGATGCACTCACTCATGACCTAAGCCAACAGTGACCGCCAGGTATAAACAACATTTCAAGCACATGAAAACCAAAAAACAAGTTTCAATCAAAGCAGCATATCATCACTTTGGAGCCGGCTCATCTCCAAATCGCTCAGGTCCGCAAAAGCCATCTATGATTTCGACAACCTCCCCGCAGAAAAATCAACTTTGCACTTGATTTTAAGAAAAAAATCCGTGGAGATACTCTTTGCTTTGATAACCTCTCCCTCGTCTTCATTAGCTACCAGAAAAATCAACTTTAACAATAAATCCGCGAGCAATACGCCCAACAGCCATAAGAAAACACGTAAGGGATTTATGTCTCTACCGCACCTAGTGCATTTTTAAATAGCTAGTGGATACATACTATTAGTCGAACTCTCTTTCCGCTTCATTAAAATTATACACAGGTGGTATAAAATCTACCTAGTGGCATAGTCGCCGAGAAATACGCCCACCAGCCATAACAAAACACGTGAGGGGGTGAGGTACAATATTTTGTGTCTTTACCGCACCTAGTGCATTTTTAAGTGGCTAGTGGATACATACTACTATCATATTTCCTATATGATATATCCTTGTACTTTCTGCAGTTACTAATATCAATGCCATATTTCATAAAAAGGAGATCATGATCGAAGACGGAAGGAGAACCTATCTGGTTTTGAAAGATAACTGAATCATAATCAGCAGTAACAAGCAGGTCAAGCAAGGATGGGTTATTCGTAATGAGATAAGTTGGGAGATCATTAATGACACAAAGGTGAAGTGACTGTATAAAGAATAAGAAAGAATTCGTCGCACTATTATGTCTCAACAAATTTACATTAAAATCTCCTCCCAAGACAACATTTGCATATCTTCGTGTTAGATCAGAGAAAACAGCACGGAATTCTGCTGCGTTTTCAATGGAAAAACAATTTGGTGGACAATACACGGAGGATAGCAAACATTTATTAGTGCCTAAGATTACTTCCACACACAAAAACTCCAAGGGGGAACTTTCAGAAGAGTAAACTAGACGGGAGTCATAGCAATCTCTGACATAAATAGCCACGCCACCACCAATACGACCCCTCCTGTCATTTCTAAAAATGTTATAACCAGAAAATCTAACTAGGGTGGAAGGTATATGGGGTTGTAGCCAAGTTTCGCACACTAAAATAACATGAACATCAGAACCTACAAAAATATCACATAATTCGTCGAACTTTGGTCTAATGCTTCTGGCATTCAAGCTGATTACATTAAGACCTTCCGACTGCCGACAGAAAATATTAATTAAATTTCTCACTCTGTTCGGCGTAAAGATGCTGCGACTCACCAAGGTGAAGGGAACAAAAACACGATCAGCACCAATGAAAAACGACATTATCGCCATTAAAACTGAGTGGACTATAATATAAAAGCTAAGTGGACTAAAACTCTGTGTTAACAGAGTGACATGAATATAATATAACAAGGTTTGAATAAATAGACAATATAAATACTCGACGAAAAATAACAGCATCATTACGGTGAAAACTAAACTATCAACAAAACAAATCAAACTTAAATAAAAATAATGAATAAATAAACAATATAAAAACTCGACGAAATATAAAAGCATATGTATGATCAAACCTAAACTATCAGCAATATAGATTAAACTAAATTAAAAAAAAACCAAAGAATAAAATCATGCACAATACATCACTTGGCTCCCTGGTTGGCATTCCAAAGAGATAGTAGCATATCCGAGTTTGTAATTTTGTAGGGTTTTCCTTCCTTTTCCAGTCTAATATACAAGTGGCCGTCACGAATGTAGGCAGAGCTAAGCTTCCCCTCCTGACGTCGTATTAGAACCTCCCGTAATAACTTGCTTGTAGCAGGAGTAATGCTCTCATGAATGTGCACTGGGCTCGGAGTAGCAAAACCATCAATGTCAGCTAGCTTCAATTTGCCGAAAGCTTTTAGATCTGCAAAACAAAACACGCCTCTCGGATGTACACGAAAATCTTGCAACAATTGGCGAGGCAGAAGATCTTCCGGCACCCGGGTTATTAGCACTCTGCCTTGGTCTGACACGAAAAACAGATACATATGGAGAAGGTGTGTGATTGATGCGAAGACAAACTTTGTGAAAAATGTTTTAGGTATTTGCCTTATAGGGGACACTTCGAAGAACCACATCAGATGATCGTTGCAGACGACAAAGCTCCTCACCATTTTCATTAAGAGCAGAGTACCCAAAATTTAGGCTAATAAGAGAATCCTCAACTGTTTGTATTCTAGCGGCGAAGTTGCTGATAGAACTTTCCATCTGAAGAAACCGAATATTGAAATTACTGATCGCTGTCTCAATTTTAGCGGTCATACGCTTCTCCAATTCGAGCAGAAGCTGATTTATTTTAACCAGCAAGCTATCCTCAAAATTAAGCAATGCTAATGCTGAATCACTATTACAGCCAGTAGGGGAAATTGCAGCAGACAATGCCACCTTTATTGTAGCTCTAGTTGAGCGAGATGATGGCGCAGGCGCACTTAGATTAATACCCCTTTTGTTTTCTCTTAAATCTCCAGAGAGTTCTTTTGTTTGGTCAGCCGATCTTGCTCCCATAGTGAAGATAATATAATCCGTTAAATCAAATGAGAAAATAAGTGTGGATTATGGAATGAAAAATGAATTTTTAGCGATTTATTCGTTATGGTGACTAGCCTTAAAACACAGAACGATACAACTAAAATACTCAGATAACAGATCAGTGAAAAAATAATTAGAAAACCCGGATTAAAACTAATTAAAAATGGAAAAAGACGGGAGCACAAATAAACACGTCTATACCTTACTAACACACATTAAGAGTAAGCTGTTTTAACTTAATTTAAACTACCACGCGAGTTCCCTAGCTCGACTAGAATTATTTAGACTGGTTGGTACTAGTTTGAGTGTTCAGACCACCAATTTTTTGTATGGAAACTTGATGTGCTTTGAGGGGATACCACCCGGGACCGAAAATAATGATTATTTTTCTTTTCTTCTATGAAAAACTCATTTAACAAGGGATATGAAAAATCGGTGGGCGATGAATTATGTGCACATAATCTGACATCTACTGGTAGAATTCAAAAATATAATTAATAAAAAAATGAACTTGTAATAATTATTTTTGAATTTTTAATTTTTAAATCACTAATAATCATTACATCTGAGCTTTACGCTCAAGTAAGGTAGAAAATGTTAAAAATAGTTTTGCTTATGTAAGTTAACACGCAATCACATAACTTTCCCATAGAAAAATAGGAGCATCATATTACATCCTCACGATGCAATACAACGGCGGCACGTTGCAGTCCATTAACAAGGAATCGTCGTTCTCACGCAAAATATGTTGAATCAACGTTTTTAGTAATTAGGAAAAATAAATTGTAAAAGGGTTTTGCTTTTGATTATCATTACGCATTTCAGTTATATTTTTGATTTCATGTAATTCGGTTAAAATAAACTTAGTAGCTTTAAAATAAAATTTTATTATTCATTAACTGGCGCCCGAGCAGGGACCGTTGAGATTGTAAGTAATTGAAAAGTCCAAACTGTTTACAGTGATATTTGAAGAATTTAATCAGAAATTAAAACAGTTTTGTGTAGTGCAAGTGTAACCATCACAGCAGCTCACTAATCGATTCTTAAGAAATTACTTTCATCTCTAGTGGCAAGTAAAAAGGGATAAAATCCTTCGAAATTTCAATAACTACAAATTGGGAAACGAGGCCCCGGAGTCATCCACACCAGGAACAAAACGGAGTTGATAAGTAGGAGAAATAAAGGATAAACACGCCAGATTTTTCAACAATACATATCAACAGCCGCCCAATTGGTTGCGAAAAGGACCACAAACGATCCCAATATAATAGGACGAGGCAATTTTGAGCACCTGTCGTCGTTATTCATACAACTCCCAAATGTTAACCATACATTTGTTAATTTTAATGTAAGTTGATAAGATTTTACTTCTATTATTCTTTTTTCTGTATGAAATTTATATAAAAAGGGAAAGTGAATATCGAAGAAAATTAAAAATCGTTTTTAAAAAGAAATAGAAAGAAAAAAGGAAAGTGAATATTGAAGAAAAATTAAATCTTTTTTTTATATGAAGAAATAGAAAGTAAGAGAAAGCGAATATTGAAAAAAAAAAAAACCAATTTTTTTGTAAAAGGTAAAGTGAATATTGGAGAAATGTTACTAACAAAACTCAGCAGTATAATAAGGAAAAAATCATAACTTTACTTTACTTTGAAAATTTCAAAATAAAGTGAATAATAATATATTTCAAGATTTTAAGTTCAGTGAAAAGGAAATATTTTTTAAAACAATTATTAATTTTAGGCCAGAAACCCGAAACTTTAAATTCAAAGTTTTATTATACTTATTCCTCATTTTTTATTGCCCGAATCAATATTTCACGAACTTGTGATCGAATAGTGATTTTTTTTTTAAAAAAACAAAATAAAATAAGCACTTATAGAATTTCAAAACATTCTCTACTTCCCATCTACGCAAATCCCGCAAATTTCTTATGAAAAATTAATCAATTCTTAACGATTTGTACAAAATTTTAAGGCTTTGCCGAGTTCATCATTTATCCATTTTTGATAAACTGAACGAACGAGAACATAACAGTGAAAGACAAGTGGTTAGTTGAATTATAAGCATTTAAGCGATTTCCTTCACATTTTTTTTGCAATTGGACTAACACCTCAGTTTCTATCGTGAATAGTGCCCTGAGAATCATTTAACGTGAATGGAACAACAGGCCAAGAAATTCAAAAAAATGAACGGCAAAGACATCCTAAAGGCCTCCATGTTAGGACAACCCAACGGGTTCCACAACAACTCTTGATCTAAGTACACTCAAAGATATTATCATTGAAATAATTAGGTCGGAAACACAAGGACTCTATAATCAAACTTCTTCTCCTAGTACGAGTTATAGTAATTATGTAGACCAAACGATCGATCCCAAACATCTTACAAATCTAAACGTCATGGATAAAATACCTGACGCCGTTAAAAGTCTACGAGAATTCTCAGGTAAACCGGGAGAATACGGTTCGTGGAAAAAAGCGTTGATAGAATTCTAAAAATTTACGAGAGTTTGAGATTAACACCAAAATATTATGGAATTCTTAGCGTCATACGAAATAAAATTACGGGAAATGCGGATACAGCCTTAGAGTCTTACAACACCCCACTAAATTGGGAAAAAAATTCGAAATGTTTAGCACTTCACTACGCCGACAAAAGAGACCTCGGTACACTTGAGTACCCAATGACCACGCTGGTCCAGAAAAACAACACCACCCCAGAGTTTTATCAGCAGGTCTATTACCACCTATCCTTAATACTGAATAAGCTATCCTCCATGGAAATAAGTCAGGAATCTCTTAACGTCATGACTCAAGCCTATCGGGAGAAAGCATTAAGTACTTTCGTCAGAGGTCTGAAAGGAGATATACCTCGACTCCTTAGCATGAAAGGACCCGAGGATTTGCCTGAAGCTCTACACCAATGTCTGAAGCTTGAGAACGTACATTACCGCGTCCAACATAGTCATGGAAGCATTCGAGGCCAACAACCTCCCTTATCTCCACCTATTACTCCTAGGAGAGCTTTCGTGAAGCCCCAGGAAAGGAAGAGTTTTTATCCACAACTACTCCATAATTCACAGGCAGCCAAGGTTTCGCGAAACCTCTCTTCTATCCTCGACAACAAACTCAAAAACCCCCAAGATTACCCTACAGAAATCACTATCAGAGGATCGAACCGATGGATATTGACCATTCTATCCATTCCAAGCAAGCTAACTACCAAAATAGACCTCAAATGCAAAACTGTAACGAACCATTTGATTCGTTCATAATTTAATATCCAATTTTCTTGTAAAACAAAATACGGCCCTGACTTTACTTTACGAGGTACATCCCTGACTTCACATATGATTCCAGTTGCATTCCTTTCGCCATTCGACAAGTTCCCAGTTATATATGCCCCGCCACTCAACCAAGCTTTAAGAGAAGCTTTAGAGCTTTGAAGCTTCCAAGGGTATATAAGTCCCAGCACAAGGCCTGACGTTTTAGTCTTTTACCGGACTCAACCGAGTAAGGTCCTCTCGGTACCTTACATCTAGCTGCCGTGCCGTATGGCTGTAGCTATATTCCTCCGCCCGCTGCCGTGCCGTATGGCTGTAGCTGATTTCTTATATGTTCCCGTACCATTTCCTCCTTCTAGCAGCAGTTCCGTATGGCTGTAGCTATATTCCCCCTCCAGCTGCCGTGCCGTATGGCTGTAGCTGATTTCTTATATGTTCCCGTACCGTTTCCTCCTTCTAGCTGCCGTGCCGCGTGGCTGTAGCTATATTCCTCCTCCAGCTGCCGTGCCGTATGGCTGTAGCTATATTGCGCCCCGTTTCCTCCTCCAGCTGCCGTGCCGTATGGCTGTAGCTGTTAACCTGTCTGATCATTCGCCCAGCCCCCAGTATGCACAGTCGAATAAAATCTATAACAAACAACTAAATCTATCTCTCTCTCTTCGGCAGTACAAATGTATATATGTATAAATAGAAAATATTATGTATTAATAAGATTAAGAAAAATACACTCTGTATAGGATAAGATCCGTAAAATAAAGAAATATTTTATTTTGTAACTAAGTCTTCTCAATTATTTAAACCTTGGACTACTCCAGAGCTCCCGGCAACCTCTACCATTGGGACCACAGTAGAGAAGGTAGTTACAAAATTGGCGCCCGAGCAGGGACCAGAAAATAATCAGCCGACGGACCGAAAAACGGTAGACCCATTTAGAGAGAGAGAAAGGTAGCATACATTGCATATAATATACTAGTTCCTGACAAGTACCAGTCAGTTGATAACTAACAGTCAAACTGTGCACATCTTGAGGTTCATAACCAGCAGCCGAAGAAAATATTTTATAATATACTAGTTCCTGACACGTACCAGGCAGTTGATCACTAACAGTCAAACTGTGCACATCTTGAGGTTCATAACCAGCAGCCGAAGTAAATATTTATAAAATAATAGTTCCCGACAAGTACCAGCAGTAAAACCGTGCACATCTCGAGTAAAAGAATTCGTAGCCAGCAGTCGAACCAAAGTTTTTATGGATAATGACCGAAAAAAGGAATATGGACACCGTGAATCACCTGCGAAAGCCTGAACTTGTGTCAGAATTAGAATTTTACAATCTACCAACCAAGGGAAATATAGATACGCTCCGCAAAAGGCTGATGGCACATCTCAACAGCCTACCATGCGACAACAGCAATGCGAACCGGACAACAGAAGCCGAGAAAAATATGTCAACCCGACAGTAAACGATGCCAAACCAGAAGAAAATGGTACGTCTATGTCATCTCCTGAGCTCGTAGATCGAGTACGTAAATGGGGCACACACTACGATGGTGGTAAAGACGTTTATGGATTTTTAGAACGGGTGGAGGAACTCACGGAAGCTTACGGAATTCCTAAAAACAGTCTCTTGCGAGCATTACCAGAACTGCTAAGGGGAAAGGCACAGCTTTGCTACCGCAATAACCAAACCAATTGGAACACATGGAATGAATTTATTGACGAATTAAAAAAACACTTCCTCCCTCCCCGGTACCAGCTCAAGTTGGAGGAAGAATTCCGATCAAAATGCATGGGACAGAACGAAGGTATCCGTGAATATATTTCCGCCATGCAAACACTAAGTAGACGCATTGGTATGACAACACCAGAACTACAAATAGAGCGCATATATATAAACTTAAGACCGGAATATCGCTTGTATATCCGTCGCCAAGATTTCAGGACCATCACCGAACTTCAGACTTTGGGTGAAGGGTACGAATCGATCCGAGCAGAACAAGGTGGTTACCGTTCCTCAATAACCAGAGCAGTTTCAACACGAGTTCGGCCATTAATCTCCTCTACCACAGTGCATCCCAGATATGATAAAAATACTTGCTGTTGGAAATGTGGTGATGAAGGTCACACTCGTTTTCAGTGCCAGAAACGTCCGAGACTATTCTGTTCACGGTGTGGTGCATTGGGAATTTATAGCAAAAATTGTCAATGCCAGGGAAACGAAAGTCGGACCGTGGAAAACCGAACAAGCCCCTACGGTCCAAACGGAAACGGGCACCAGTAAACAGTTCCAATAAAAACAGCATAGATAAAGACAACCGACCTTTCGTACAAATCAAAATTTTTAACAAAAATTTCACCGCCTTACTAGACACCGGAGCTATGCTGTCTTATGTGGGAAACAAAATGACCGGAATTTGCAAACAACACTACGCCAAAGTTATCAAAGTACCAAAACATAAAATTTGTTTAGCCAATGGAACATTTGATAACGTCTCAGAAGCCATATCATTAAATTTTGAGATTAACGAATGGAAAGGGAATCATGATTTCCATATATTACACACACTAACTCCAGAAATTGTGATTGGAATGGACCTGTTATATAAGTGCGGCCTAAAAATGCTGTTGTCCAACATACCAGAAATTACAAACACCAGTAACATCCCAGAAGTGACCACTATCCAGCAGGTCGAAATAAATACTTTATCCGAAGCCCAGATGTTAACGGGATTTCTAGAGACAGAGCTAGCGAAATTTGACAAAATAAAAGGTACAACAACGTTAGTAGAGCACAAAATTCGATTAAAAACGGACCAACCAATTAAACACAGATACTTTCCAAGAAATCCAGCTATGCAGAATATAATAAATACCGAAGTAAATCGCATGTTATCCGAAGGTGTAATCGAGCCAGCCAGTAGTCCATATAGTTCACCAGTGGTATTAGCACGAAAGAAAAATGGAACATACCGTTTTTGCATTGATTTCCGGAAGATCAACGAGATCTCAATAAAAGATGCATACCCGTTACCTCAAATGAATCACATTCTAGATAAATTGAGGGAGGCAAAATATATTTCAACACTGGACCTGCACCAGGGCTATTGGCAAGTACCATTAGCTACCGAAAGTAAACCCATTACTGCAATTACCGTACCAGGCAGGGGATTATTCCAGTTTACAGTTATGCCATTCGGACTACATTCCGCACCAGCCACATTCCAACTAGATACCGTGATTGGACCAGAAATGGACACCAGGGCTTTTGTATATCTTGACGATATAATTATCCTCGGGAAAACCTTCGAGGAACACTTAGATAACTTAAAAGAGGTATTCAGCCGTCTCCGAAGAGCGAATCTGCGTTTAAATCCAGATAAGTGTAACTTTTGCCAACAGGAATTAATATACTTGGGACATTCAGTTACGTCACAAGGAATCAAAACCGACCCAGAAAAAGTCAAGGCAATAGTTGAAATATCAGCACCAACTACACTGAAACAACTTCGCCAATTCCTGAATCTTCTGTTAAAGAAGAAACAGAAATGGATATGGGGACCAGAACAAGAGAAATCATTCCAGACCCTGAAGAAAAACTTAGCAGAGGCACCAGTTCTAACCTGTCCAAACTTCGAGGTACCATTCATTTTACAAACCGATGCAAGTTTCGAAGGGCTTGGAACAGTACTATCACAGATAATCGATGGAAACGAACATGTGATAGCTTATGCCAGCCGTACATTAAATGACGCCGAGAAAAAGTACTCAGTATCAGAAAAAGAGTGCTTAGCAGTAGTATGGGGCATCCGTAAAATGAGACCATACCTAGAAGGTTATAAATTCACCGTAGTGACAGGCCATCAGGCACTAAAATGGTTACAGACTCTGGACAATCCATCTGGAAGGTTAGCTCGCTGGGCAGTAGAGCTTCAGCAATATGACTATGAAGTCAAATACCGGAGAGGAGTACTAAACAAAATAGCAGATGCTCTTTCTCGTCAACCAATACCAGAAAAGGAGATTGCCACTATTACACCCGAAACAACTTGCGCTTGGTATAGAGAAAAATTCAGAGATGTTAAAAATAATCCAGAAAGTTTCCCAAACTATTGCATCCGAAACCAGAAGTTATATCGTTATATAACAGACCGAAATCATTTTAATGAACCAGATCCCGAGCAAGAGTGGAAACTTTGTATACCGAAAACACTCAGGTACCAGATATTATGCGAAAACCATGACGCACCAACCGCTGGACATTTGGGAGTGGCTAAGACTATAAATAGAATCTCCAAACTATATTATTGGCCTGGCATGTTTCGAGAAATAGCAAAATATGTACGAAGTTGTACAACATGCGCACAATATAAACCAGACCAACAGAAAACTGCAGGAAAGATGTACACGCTACAACCTACAAATTCTTGGGAAATAGTAAGCTCAGATTTGATTGGACTTTTGCCTAGATCCAGACACGGCCATACAATGATTCTCGTATTCCACGATAAGTTTACAAAATGGGTCGAGATTCAACCTCTCCGACAAGCCACCGCACCAGCGTAGTAAAATCGTTAAAAGACCCCATCAGTAATATTTCGGCTTACGGAAATATCACAAAATACAAAACCAGTAACCTCGCCAGCTGAAAATATTCCACTTATGGAAATATCACCTCAGGAAACTACAGAGGAGGTAATTCTATTACAACAGGATCCAAGCACCACAAGTGACCAATCATCTTTCGAAGTAATAACCATACCATCAGACGAAGTAAACAATACCCCGCCAATAATATTTCCTCTTATGGAAATACCGCACAATGAAAATCAACCAGAAGACGAACACTGGATTAAGAGTCCAAATCCTGCCGACTACGGAATCCGTAAAACATGGAAAAGGGAGAGATATTGGTTCACCGAAACCGTCCAGTCAACCAGCAATCAACAATTACCACAACCGAATGAAGTTAATTATTTTATTTTATGTATGTATTAGTTATAGTTTGTGAACAAATAAATTTGAGTTTTGTGTTATATTAATTGAATTGTATTAGGGAAACTGGTATTTTATTTTATTTTTATCCGCTACCGAAGAGAGGGGAAAATGTAACGAACCATTTGATTCGTTCATAATTTAATATCCAATTTTCTTGTAAAACAAAATACGGCCCTGACTTTACTTTACCAGGTACATCCCCGACTTCACATATGATTCCAGTTGCATTCGTTTCGCCATTCGACAAGTTCCCAGTTATATATGCCCCGCCACTCAACCAAGCTTTGAGAGAAGCTTTAGAGCTTTAAAGCTTCCAAGGGTATATAAGTCCCAGCACAAGGCCTGACGTTTTAGTCTTTTCCCGGACTCAACCGAGTAAGGTCCTCTCGGTACCTTACATCTAGCTGCCGTGCCGTATGGCTGTAGCTATATTCCTCCTCCAGCTGCTGTGCCGTATGGCTGTAGCTATATTCCTCCTCCAGCTGCCGTGCCGTATGGCTGTAGCTATATTCCTCCTCCAGCTGCCGTGCCGTATGGCTGTACTTGATTTCTTATATGTTCCCGTACAGTTTCCTCCTTCTACCTGCCGTGCCGTATGGCTGTAGCTATATTCCTCCTCCAGCTACGGTGCCGTATGGCTGTAGTTGATTTCCTATATGTTCCCGGACCGTTTCCTCCTTCTAGCTGCCGTGCCATATGGCTGTAGCTATATTCCTCTTCCAGCTGCCGTGCCGTAAGGCTGTACTTGATTTCTTATATGTTCCCGTACCGTTTCCTCCTTCTACCTGCCGTGCCGTATGGCTGTAGCTATATTCCTCCTCCAGCTACGGTGCCGTATGGCTGTAGCTGATTTCTTATATGTTCCCGTACCGCTTCCTCCTTCTAGCTGCCGTGCCTTATGGCTGTAGCTATATTCCTCCTCCAGCTGCCGTGCCGTATGGCTGTAGTTGATTTCCTATATGTTCCCGTACCGTTTCCTCCTTCTAGCTGCCGGGCCGTATGGCTGTAGCTATATTCCCCCTCCAGCCGCCGTGCCGTATGGCTGTAGCTGATTTCTTATATGTTCCCGTACCGTTTCCTCCTTCTAGCTGCCGTGCCGTATGGCTGTAGCTATATTCCTCCTCCAGCTGCCGTGCCGTATGGCTGTAGCTGTTAACCTTTATGATCATTCGCCCAGCCCCCAGTATGCACAGTCGAATAAAATCTATAACAAACAACTAAATCTATCTCTCTCTCTTCGGCAGTACAAATGTATATATGTATAAATAGAAAATATTATGTATTAATAAGATTAAGAAAAATACACTCTGTATAGGATAAGATCCGTAAAATAAAGAAATATTTTATTTTGTAACTAAGTCTTCTCAATTATTTAAACCTTGGACTACTCCAGAGCTCCCGGAAACCCCTATCATTGGGACCACAGTAGAGAAGGTAGTTAGAAAACTACGCAAACAAAAGACCATATTCCCAACAAATACAGAAGCCATATAAGGTCCAAAGAATTTATCATTCCGAACAAGTGGCAGAAGACCCCGAATTGGCATATTACCATGAGCAATTGCCCGATTACGATTCACAGATTCTGAAGATGATTCAAATTCTCAGGAACTAACTGAACATCTCGACGATATCCATTTTTTAGACTAAGAAGCTCTTCGCTTCTCTACTTGGAACATGTGGCGAAGAGCGGAAAGACATTCAAATTTCTAATAGACACAGGCTCCAATAAAAATTACATACAATCCTGTTATGTAAGAAATCCTATCCCCAATGAAAAACCATTTTTACCTAACTCCGTAGCTGATAGCGTTAAAATCACTTATCATGCATTAATAGATCTTTTCGGACCGAATCGCAAACTGAAATTCTTCATTCTTCCCTGTTTAAAATCTTTCGATGGAATAATAGGTAATGACAGCCTCAAACAACTTGGAGCAACCATTCATACGAACAAGGGGTTTATGACAATTCACCCAAACCTAAATATCCCTTTAAAGCAACATATTTCTGACTCCATAAATAACATCAATCTTCGAACATCCCACCTAAATACAGAACAAATGGAAAAATTGAATAGATTAATCAATAGTTGCCATAGCCTTTTCTCCGAACCAGATGAAAAAATAACTTTCACTACAACAGTTAAGGGAGAAATCCGCACAAATAACACCGATCTAGTCTACTCAAAGTCCTATCCTTACCCTTTATGCCTTAAAGACGAAGTAGAAAAACAAGTCAAAAAATTATTAGATGATGGCATTATAAGACCATCTAAATCACCTTACAATTCACCAGTTTGGATCACCCCGAAAAAGGACGACGCGTCTGGGAAAAAGAAATACAGACTAGTTATCGACTACAGAAAACTTAATACAGTTACAATTCCAGACAAATATCCCATCCCAGAAATACAAGACGTTTTAGCAAACCTTGGAAATAACAAGTACTTCACGGTGATCGATTTAAAGAGCGGTTTCCATCAGATTCCTTTAAAGGAATCAGATATAGAAAAAACAGCATTTTCGATTAACCACGGCAAATACGAATTTACGCGGTTACCCTTTGGTCTCAAAAATGCTCCGTCCATCTTTCAACGGGCTCTAGATGACATCCTCCCCGAGCATATTGGAAAACGTTGTCATGTTTACATAGATAACATTTCATATTCGGAAAGACAGAGGAAGAGCAGTTTAAAAGCTTGGAACTAGTCTTTAAAACATTAGAGACAGCAAATATGAAAATACAGCTAGACAAATCCGAGTTCCTTCAGGACCAAGTGGAATTTTTAGGCTTCGTAATTTCCAAAAATGGAATAAAAACTAATCCCAGAAAAATAAAGGCAATATCAGACTTTCTACTCCCTAAAACTGTCAAGGACCTTCGATCCTTCCTTGGACCAGCAGGTTACTATCGACGCTTCGTCAAGGATTATGCTAAACTTGCAAAACAATTGACTGCGCTTTTAAGAGGGGAAGATGGACATGTGTCCAAACAACTCTCAAAATCAAAAGCAATCCAACTAGACGACAATGCAGTCGAGGCCTTCAAGAAGGTCAAGAATTCCCTCCTTTTACCAATTACATTCTTGTGTACAACTCTTAACAAAACAGAGGAAAACTACGCAGGAAATGAAAAAGAAATGCTTGCAATAATATGGTAGCTTAATTCCCTTCGAAACTTCCTTTACGGATCCAGAAAAGTAAAAATATTTCAGACCACCAACCCCTGACATACGCCCTAAGTAATAAAAATAATAACTCCAAAATGAAACGATGGAAAGCTATTCTGGAAGAATATAATTACGAGTTAAAATATAAACCGGGTAAAATCAATGTCGTCGCAGACGCCCTATCCAGAGTCCCAAAAAGTTCCCAAGTAAACACTTTGTCTGTCAGTCAACATAGCGACGAAAGCTCCTCACACGATTTAATCCCGTCAGTCGAAAAACCTGTTAACGTCTTTCAAAACCAAATGATACTGAAACGAGGAGACAGCAGCAGTTATCAAATCATTAATCCTTTTCCAAATTACACCAGACATATCTTTATCCAGCCCTATTATTCGGAGACCGACATAATAAACATATTCAAAAGGTGCCTTAACCCAAACACTATTAACAGACATCAAACAGAAGAACTAATTATGGGAAAAATACAAGAAATTTATCCAGCTCACTTCCGAAATTATAAGATACGTTACACGCAAACGATGGTACAAGACATCACCGACGAAAATGACCAGGAAGAAAAAATACTCTCTGTTCATCGTAGAGCACATCGCAACGCTGAAGAGAACAGAGTACAAATACTGGAGAAATACTATTTCCCCAGAATGACAAAAAAAATCAGGCAGCTAGTAAAACGCTGTACCACGTGTAAAGAAAATAAATATGATCGGCATCCCAATAATCAAATAATAAAACCCACACCGATTCCAAACTATCCAGGCCATACCCTTCATATCGATATCTATTCAACCGAGAACAAATTAGTTTTAACCGCGATCGACAAATTCACTAAATTAGCTTTTTGCAAGCCTATAAAATTCAGAGCAATAGAGGATATAAAACAACCTTTGAGAGACATCCTTTTTTCTTCAGTGTCCCAGAAGTAGTCGTTATTGATAACGAAAAATCTCTAAATTCTCATTCTATAGTATCAATGATGGAAGACTCCTCGAAAATAAAAATTTTTAAGACTCTACCATATACAAGCGAGGTGAACGGTCAAATCGAAAGATTTCACTCTACCCTTTCCGAAATAATGAGATGTCTCAAGTCCGATGACGTGGAAAGGACATTTGAAGAGTTATTAGAGAGATCAGTCAACAAATATAATCATTCAATACATTCTAGTATAGGGAAAAAAACGGTAGAACTTTATTATGGTATAATCCCAAATGTAGACCCCGAACAATTTGGAAGTATCAGGCTTAGTAGTATAGAAAAATTAAAGAGTAAGTTTCAAGTTCGATGCAATTTGCGATGAAGCATTTTGCGAATTACGAAACAAATTAATATCAGCACCAATTTGATCCTATCCGGATTTCCACAAAGCATTTTTTGTCACCTCCGATGACAGTAACTACGCCATCGGAGCAGCTCTTTCCCAAGTAGATGATCAAGGAGATCATCTAATCGCCCATGTGAGTCGAGCTCTCAATGATGCAGAGACCCGTTACTCAACAATCGAAAAAAGCTTCTGGCAATTGTTTTCGCAGTTGAGCAATTCAGGCCGTACGTTTATCGTAGACAGTTTACCATCATAAATAGCCATAAACAATTAGTATGGCTAATGAACCTAATGGATCAATCCTCAAGACTAATCAGATGGAGAATACGTCTTGAGGAATATGACTATAAGATAGTCCATAAACCTGAAAAGCTCAACGCAAATGCGGACGCTCTCAGCAGAGCTATTCCAGAAAATTCCGAAAAACCAATAGAAACCACCACCTATGTAAATGTGGTAACCAGAAATGAACTCAAAGCTCAGGCGAATTTAATTACACCCAACACAAATATTAATACTCCAAACCCAGATTCATCACTGGTACACAATTCCTCAGTACTAATAACTGAGACCAATTTCCCATTACTTTTAACTAAAAATACTAATCCCAAATTTTTCATCTTGCCAATGCAAGATACAGAACTTGAAAGAGTGCTAAAATCTAAACTAAAACTTTCAGACAAACCTCCACTACTAGAAAACGAACTGAACTTCTTTAAGAAGAAAAACTCCACAGTAATCATCATCATACCTTGCCGATCACAAAGAGATAGATTAGACAGGCGCGTTGATTGTGATGAGTTGTCTAAGGCCATTTTTTCTATAAAGTCTGATTCTGTTGGACCAGATGGCCCACCTCCACGCTTTTTTAAAAGTACTTTTCCTTGCATCCAAACTGCAGTTTTGCTCCTATTCAATACGTGTCTTACAACATCTACCTTTCCATCCTCATGGAAAGTGGCCATCGTCATCCCAGTCTCCAAAAAGCAATCACCCACCAATATCTCTGACTATCGCCCGATAAGTGTCCTGTTCTTTCTGGCAAAAGCTCTTGAGAAGCTGGCAATTGAATACTTTTTTAGCGGAAAATCGCATGATATCGACCTGGCAGTTTGCAATAGTGATATTGCTGGACTTCTCTAAAGCCTTCGATAGCGTAAACCATTTTAAACTTATATCTAAATTAAAAAATATTTTCAATCTCTCCAGTCTGTCTTGACTCTATAAGTGCACGTAGAATGGATGTAGCCTTTAATGACTGTCTTCGGTTTTTCTATGGGGTGCGACGCTTCGATCATATCACACCCTACAGAACATCCTTACTACGCTGTACATTGCAGTCATACTTGCATCGCAGAGCATTGATCTTCCTCTTTGGCCTTATCACGTCGCACAAACCTAGCTACCTATATAATCGCATACAATTTCTGCGTTCAGCAAGATATCGAAATATTATGATTCCGGGATTTTCTAAACGAGTCATGAAGGATTCTTTCCTTGTTCAGTTGATACGTCTTCGGAATCAATTACCTGTACGTTAGCCAACAAATAAATATCAAGATTCAATAAAGTATTTATCCGACAGCAGTGATATTGAACAAGTTCAGAAAGATTTCCATTCTCTACCAACGGGAGGCCATCAAGGTGTCTCCCGTACAATTAAAATAATTAAAAACAATTGGCCTGGCATGTCAGACGATGTTGTAAGATAGGTATGTAAGAAAATGTAAACTTTGTGAAGTAAGCGAAGTATCCAGAAATCCTAAGATTCCTATAAAAATCTCGAGCATAAGCTCAAAATCTTTTGAAAGAGTGTACCTAGATGTTGTAGGACCTCTCCCAATTTCAGATTCTGGAAATAAATACATCCTTACATTTCAAGACGGACTTTCAAATTCTCTGAGGCTATTCCCATAGTCAACACTGAATCCAAGACATTAGCGAAAGATCCTCAAGACTGGGATACATGGATTCCATATGCCATATTTGTCTATAATACCACCCCTCACTCGAGTACAAATTACACTCCCCGCGAACTCATATACGGAATGCCAGCCGAAATCTCAAATTACCTGAAATCATCTCCTACCGTTTGCTATAATTACGATAATTATGCAAACGAGTTAAAAGCACGTCTACAGCACAGCTATAAAATTGCTAAGGACATAGCCATGGCCAACAAAGAAAATTCAAGACTCCAGTACGACAGAAATTCTTCCCCGAAAACTTTCAATATTGGAGACAAAGTCTTGCTAAAAAGCGAAGTGAGAGATAACAAATTCTCACCACACTAGACAGGTCCACATGTGACCGTTGAAATTAATTGCCCTGAAAACTCAACTGTGAAACTAAATAATAAAAATAAGAGAGTCCACAATAACGACTTGAAACTTTTTACAGATTAATATAAAAACTTCATCCCCTTTAAAGAGCAAAATCATCACAAATGAATAAAGCAATATCATCTTCCAGACCCTCACGATAATGCAAACGGCAGTTTTCTTAATCTGCATCCCCCTCATCACGGGCTCGGGAATAGAAATAAATCAAATAAATGCCAGTGCAGGCATTTATTTCGAGGAAATCGGCAGAGCCAATTTCTACACAAAATGCATGCAAATTACAGCTATGTGCCAGAAATTGGACGCAAATTCAGCAATGGTCCATTTTTGTAACGATACGTTACTACAAATAAACCTTATAATAGGAAATATAGAATACAAAAATATACTCCTGGTAAATTAAAGTTGGAAACAAAGAGCTTTATTCAACGCTATAGGCTCAATTTCCAAAGCCCTTTTCGGCACATTAGATGAAGATGATGCCAAAGTATATGACTAACAAATTCATAACCTGTTAAACCAAAACTCCATACTTTCCCTTATGAAAAGCCAAACCGCGATAATCGAAACAACAGCTCAAATATTCAATAAAACTAAGACCGCAATTAAAAAGGAATTCCTAAACATGCATAAAAAACTAATTTCAATACAAATATCTACTTTACATAACTAATGGAAAATAGAACACTAAATAATAAAATATCCATTGAAATAAAACCACTCGTCTCACTTGTTTCATTAATAGCATTCAGATATCAAAATACACAGTCAGAATAAATTGATCTTTTAATTGATACCAAACATGGAAAATGTCACTTTACACTAATATCGCCTAACAAGATTGAACAGATTTTATCAAAGATAAGACAGGAACTGCCAAATTCAATGATGCTTCCGATAAATTCCAGAGACAATATATTTTCACAAATCCACAAGTTAAGCACAATATCTGCAAATGATTTCAACAACAAAATAATTATAAAACTCCCACTTCCTTTCAAAGAACCTTACTAAATTTTCAAAGCAATGCCATTACCGACAATCCTAAACGGTTCATTTATATATATTGAACCGTTTAAGCAATATATATGTACTAATTGACTACAATCATGAACACTACATCGAAGTAACACTCCAGGAAATCCTTAATTGTGCAATTTTGGACCATATACACTTTTATTGCAAAATTTCATCACCTATATTAAATGCAAATACTAGAGTAAATCAATGTGAAGTCAATCTGATAATAAAGAAACCTATTACATCAAATTGCAAAATTTTGACTTCAAAGCAGAACTACTATATGATACAATTATCAAAGCAAAACGTATGGCTTTTCTCCCTTAGAGAATTCCTTCATATAGACATCATTTGTGAAGATTCTATTAGTTCACAAACCCTGCAGGGAACAGGAACAATACTCATCTACCCAGGATGTTATGCCCGCAGCAAAGAATTCATCTTGCACGGACATAACGTTAAAATATCAATATTTATTTCCCATTTCATCCCAACAACAAACATTTCCAATATAATCGCAAATATGACGTTTCCCTCTTCGAAAACGTACATAGGAATCCCATTAAAATTACCAACAACATCGATCTAGAGAAACTTCTGGATTTCACTCATTACCAAAAAGAACAGGAATGAATTCCTCTAAACCCAATAAATAATCACCACTATGGGCTATCATACACAATAGCATTGGTGATCGCTATTTTATTTATATACGTGTACATGAAACACAAATCGAATGCCCGCAAAAGTATAAATATACCTCTGGAACCTATACTTGAATATGTACCTACGGCGGCAGCAAGAAGACTTAGCTTCAATATAACTCTGGCTCCCAATAAAAGAACTGCAGGAAGTTTCTCCAATTAACTTGAATATATTTAAATATATGTATGTACTACGTATTAGCATATATCTCGTAGACATATTTCAATAAAAAAATGTAACAGATACGAACTATAACGAACAAATAACAGACAAAGTAACCTTTTCCATCCTTTAAATATTTGACACCAAAAACCAAAAAAAAAAAACTTCTAAAACAAAATTTTATCGGCGAAGTGAATTTTTTTTTCCCTTGAATTATGTAACAGGTATTCAAGATACTACAAGTAGAATAAAATTAAAGAAAAGGAATATTCATATATACGTAAGGCCTGAATTTTTTTTTTTTTTTTAATATTGCCGATAATATAGATTAACGAATTTATAGAATAAAGCAAATAAAGAAAATATGTTAAGACAAAAATAGTAGTTTTTTTTCCTTCTCAAACAACTTAACTCTTATATACAGCGTGTCCCAGAAATCAACGTCAAGCCGGAATCGGGCAATAGACCAAGTCGTAACAGTTATCAGAAAAATATGAAAAAAAATCTTGGTCATGCACTTCTCAAATTATAAGGATTCAAAAATAAATCGTAAAAACTGACACCCTGTGATGATCTTTCAAGTTCTGTGACTGCAAATATTAAGTTTTCGTCAGTTTTTCTTCTGTAATGTAACCATGAATAACCCTTCTGTAAGCTACAGTTAAAAGTTAAAACTTAACTGCCTCAGTTTCAAATAAAAAGTTAGATTTTTGCCTAACATTGCATACAAAATAATTACATTACCCAACTTTAACCGACTGTACTGTAAAAAAAATGTTCTACACTATTTTGGCAAGTAACATTAAAAGATGGCGCGTTTAATAAGGATTCCAAAATGGTATGACACTTACTAATTGAGGAAAAACAAATTTTTAATGAAAACGGATTTCATACAATTTCGATTGAGACGAAGAGTGACGTTATTTTGACTGGTGTGAGCGAGACAGATGATGACGCTCTTTATTCAGTGTGAGCGATATAGATAGTGACGCCACCTTGACCATAGGGTACCACTGGTTAAAAAAGTAATTTGTTAGTTTTAGGTGCATTTGAAATAAAATTCAAAATTTAAGTTGGTTGTACGCATCGGCGACTGGTGGACCACCCCATAGAGCAAACTACGCCGCTCATTAGCGTCCCAAACCACCCGAAGGGGCCACAACCATCCCGGGAAAACATATAATATATATATGCCGGTGACCCAGACACAATAATATTCCCGTACACAGTAGATATCGCAGCCAACCTCCTTAACAAAAATCATGGTAACAAGTGAGCTCCATAAAAATCGAGAAGATCTCAGCAACCAAAAACAAAGTACCCAAACAAAAAAACTGATACGACAAAGTTATTGTCACAATCAACAAACCTCCTTACGTTAACACAAATCGTAACCGAAACATCGCACCTATCCCAAGGCACACCGAATTACGCCAACGTAATCATAACACCAAATGACTCAGGGATATTCCATGACTTGGTGTTCTCTTCGGATTGTTATGGTACTACGGCTAGGAGATGTTTAACGCCTTTGCTTCCAGAGTCTATTCACCATCCAGCAGTTCATGTTATATTTTGTTTTGATCCAATATCTTTGAATGTATCTTATTCTGACGATTACTATTTTAGTTTTGTTAAGGCTGACTATTCTAGAATCGACTTTTGGCTGTCTAGTCGTGACGAACGAGATATCGATAATGCTATTAAGCTATTTTACGACTCTATGTTTCTTTGTTTTGTTCAGAATGTGCCAATTTGTAGATCTAGGAATAAAAGACTGAATCAGCCATGGCTTAATGGTTTAATACGCCATTTCAAGAATTTGAAAACTAAAGCATGGAAGAGATTTTGTTTTTCGAGGAGCGACGAGGACTATCTGCTTTACTCGTATCATCGCGGAAGGTTCATGGCTGCTTCTGAGGCTTCTTATAAGTTATACATATCCAAATTGAAGACTTCTTTGCACGATAGACCTAAACAATTCTGGTCCTTTGTTAATTCTAAACGCAAGTCTGATCGATTCCCCTCATCCTTATCTTTTGGTGATGCGGAGAGTGCTGATTCGACAATTATTGCCAATCTGTTTGCCGATTTTTTTTAATCTGCCTTTAGTGATTCCAACTGTGATATTAGTTGTAGCGATTTCACTCACTTGACGATGCTTCCTTCGACTTCTTATGATTTAAAGGATCTTGTTTTTGACGATGTTATAATTTCGAAACATATTTCGAATTTGGCAGATAGCTTTTTGCCTGGCCCTGATGGCATCCCATCTTCTTTGTTGAAAAAATGCAGCATTCCGCTTATCCCCATCTTATCTCACCTATTTAAGTTGTCCTGTCGATCAGGCGTCTTTCCTAAGTTATGGAAACACTCCTTAATTTGTCCACATCATAAAAAGGGGAACAGAATTAACATATCTAATTATAGACCAGTTGCTCATCTTTCAGCTATTCCCAAAGTATTTGAGGCTATTGTCTGTGATACTCTCTAATTCCACTCTAAACCGTTCATAGTTAGTTTCCAGCATGGTTTTACTAAGGGATAGTCAACAACTAACAACCTATTGGAGTTTTATAATCATTGTATGTCTGCCATTAATACAGGAAAACAAGTTGACTGCATCTATACTGACTTTCGTAAAGCATTCGACAGGATTAGCCACAAGATACTTTTACATAAGCTTACTTTGCTAAGTTTCCCTTGTCGGTTTCTTCTATGGTTAAACTCCTATCTGTCTAACCGTACCCAGCAAGGCTCTTTTCATGGTATTCTATCCAGGAACATCCTTAATTCCTCTGGAGTGCCCCAGGGTAGCGATCTTGGCCCTCTTTTGTTTGTCATTTATATTAATGACTTACACTTGTTACTACCTCATACCAAAATTCTTTGTTATGCTGACGATGTCAAGCTTTTACGAACTATCTCGAATGCCGATGACTATGCTCTAATTAACTCTGACTTGAACACCTTCTACTCTTGGTGTTCTAAGAATTTTCTTTCTTTGAATATTGATAAGTGTTTTGTTTTGTCTTATTATCGTAAGCGTAGTCCTTTGTATCTGAATTACTTCATCAATGGAAGTTTATTGTCCAGACTTCACAGCACCAATGATCTGAAAACCATATTTCAAATATTGTCAATAGGGCTAACACTGCTTTGGGCTTTGTTAAGAGGTGGTCCCGGGAGTTTAATGACCCTTTTGTAACAAAGACCCTCTATTTCGCTTTTGTTAGGCCGATCTTGGAGTATGCCAGTCCTGTTTGGGCACCATTTTATTCTGTCCATATTAATCGGATTGAAGCAGTCCAACGCAGATTTATTAAATTTGCTCTTCGTGGCCTTCCCTGGAATGATCCTTTAGCCTTGCCTCCTTATGCTGATCGACTCAAGTTGCTCTCTCTCAACACCCTTGAGAATATTTTTGATTGCTTGCATGGTACAATCAATTCCCCTGAGCTTCTTGGGCTCCTAAATTTCTCTGCTGCTTGTCGTTCCTTGAGAAACCATGACTTTTTTGTTTGCCATTTTGCAGTTATAATGAGCCTATTACGTTGATGTCTCGTCTGTTTAATGCTCATTGGCACGTGCTGGTCCTACATCTAACTAAAGCCCAAGTAAAGCGTCTCTTGAATGGTCAGCTTACCTAATGTAGCTTTTTTTCTTTTTTTTTCCCCCTTTTTTCTCTTCTTTTTCGTTTCTCTTTTTATGTTCAATTTTATTTCTAGTCTGTATTTTTGTATAATGTTCCTATTTTTAATTTATTTAAATGGGATCATTCTATGTTGTACATTTTCTTTTTGTTTTAATTTTATAATAATCAGCTATTTGATGAAATTTGTAGAAATAAATAAATAAATAAATAAACACCACGTCAATAACCAATGAAACACAATTAAAAAAAAAATTATTAAAAAAACAAAGGGCTAAAAAGAATCTCATTCAAATGGCTATTAACTAGCTGCTTAGTAATGATTTTATCAAAACAGCAATAAAACTACAAGATCACTTATTCCCTTAGCTTCTCTTTCATTTATATTCCCTTTTATTTTTTTGTATATATAAAATGAATATGAACATATATATAAAATACACGATAGCTATTATAAATATCGGTAGGCAAATATGTACATATATATATATATATATATAATTATTACTACCGCTTATGAGACAAAAACAAACAAAAAATTTATATGTATTGATAATTAAGTCAAGAATATGTAATCACAATTATCATACCTAATACCGAGTGTATTCTCATTATATAATTACATCATTTAAATGTAATCTGAATAATCATAAAGAACAAAGAAAGAATAAAACTTTCTTTTCCCCAGGGGGAGGGATGTTGTGACCCAGGTCAAAACCCTCGAGAATTCTTCACAAGCATTGCCGTCTTTATGTTCCAGGCCGTGACACAAAACCATTTTGCTACTTGCAAAAGTATTAGAGTGGTACGATTTCGCACTTCTCTTAGCATTTGCTCTTATGGAAAAATGAATTACTTTCAACTTCAACCTTCTGCACAATGCAAATAAGCCTCCGTACTAAAAGTTTTATTCAGGAATTATGTTATTTAATTCCTTGTGCATTTACCAGCATAAAAATCTAAGTACTTTCTTTAAGAAAATTGCTTATATTTTTTTACTCAAACATAACACTACACATAAAAATGAGAAAATGCGTTGAATTCTGTTGCCTTCATACCAGCTTTAATTTTTCTGTGTGTTTTCTCACATAGAAATGAAAGTTTAGTTCTTAAATTAGATCTACTTTTGTTTGAATCTGATTTTCTTTTGAAAATGTATAAAAACGTGAAGTATAAATTATACTACCATAAAGGCAACAAATTTGCCTATAAAATAGGCTCATATTTGAGTTACCTTTGAATTATAATTTAAAAGTTATGAAGAGTTAAACACAGAAAACCGTTGCCGTCCGTCGATTCACAGCGCTATGAGCAAGCGCAGCTTGTGAAAACATGAGGCGAATGTGTACCTCTGCCCATTCATTGATTAAAAAAATACTTTGAGACATGTTTGAAATGAAAAAACTGAATTATATGATATGGAATGAGGGAAATATTTTTAAATTGATAGAAGCATTACGGGATAATATAAAAAAAGTGGTTAACATTGTCTTTTTGTCTTTATTATACTTAAGAAGTTATTGTGTGTTAAACATTGAAAGACTTATTTTTTTCATATGACTCAATAGGCAAGCACACAGCTCTGATTGCTGCCTAGTGTGATTTGTGGTATGAAGGCAACAGAATTCAACGCATTTTCTTATTTTTATGTGTAGTGTTATGTTTGATTAATAAAATATAAACAATTTTCTTAAAGAAAGTACTTAGATTTTTATGCTGGTAAATGCACAAGGAATTAAATAACACAATTTCTGAATAAAACTTTTAGTACGGAGGCTTATTTACATTGTGCAGAAGGTTGAAGTTGAAAGTAATTCATTTTTCCATAAGAACAAATGCTAAGGGAAGTACGAAATCGTACCACTCTAATACATCCAAAAAATTCGATGTCACGGCCTGGAACATAAAGAAGGCAATGTTCCCAAGCCATGAAATAGAAATCTATATGTTTGCGTTGGGAGTCCGTTCTCTAAAAATGTTCTAATTGATACTATGGAAAAGTGCCCAAACATTGACTTTATATATGCTATAGAGGCTAAAAACTATTCATACAGGAAAATAGTCTTCTAGTAATTTAGACCTTGGTTGCTTACCTTCCCAAAGGCTACACTTCCCTATATACATTACATAACAAAATAATAAAATAGTTTTGATTACAAAGTAACCTTACCATTTTACGCTCAATACATCTCAGCTGAGTGATAATTGCATGTGTGTATGTGCACTCGGAGTCCGAATCTGTAGGCAGCTACATTCGATGTCACAGCCAAAACCCTCGAGAATACTTCACAAGCCATGAAACAGAGTCCCTTCTCCGACTACAATGCACACCGATGCCCCGTTAGTCCTTCCATTCTCAATATTTGCAGTGTTCTTATGAAAAAGTGACAAAAGTTTGATTTGAATAGCTCCTCCGCCTCTAAACTACTATTCATACAGAAAAATGGTGTTCTGATAATCTTAAGCTTGCTTTCTTCTCTTCCGAACCTGTAAATAAAATTTCATACCTTTCCTAACAAAATTATTTAAAAAATTTATTTTAACCAAATGACTACGATTCCTCAAACAAAAATTCTCAGCTGAGTAATCATTATAATGTCGCTGTGCCGTCATGGCATGCCGTGGGCTGATGATATCGAATGTAGCTGCCTAAAGATTCGGACTACGGCTGCACATACAACACATGCAATTATCACTCAGCAGAGAGGTATTGAGCGTAAAATGGTAAAGGTTACATTGTAATCAAAACTATTTATTATTTTGTTAAGTAAGCTATATAGGAAGTGTAGCCTTTGGGAAGGTAAGGGAACCAAGCTTTAAATTACTACAAGACTATTTTCCTGTATGGATAGTAGTTTTAGGCTCTATAGCATATATAAAGTCAATGTTTGGCACTTTTCCATAAGTATCAATATAGAACATTTTAGAGAACAGACTCCGAACGCACACTTATAGATTTCTGTTCATGGCTTGGAAAGTATTCTCGAGGGTTTTGCATCAGCCCACGGCATCCCATGACGGCACAACGCCAGTACAATCACTACTCAGCTGAGCATTTTTGTTTGAGGCATCGTATTCATTGGTTAAGGTAAATTTTTATACCCTAGATGAAATCTATAGGGGTATACTAAGTTTGTCATTCCGTTTGTAACACCTCGAAATAATGATGGTAGAGCAAAATGAATTGGACACCCACGCATAATATTTAAAGTTATTTTGATTTTTGCATGTCCGTACCGTCCGTCGTCTGTTCTCTGTCTGTCTAGTCGCGCACGATAACTCGAGAACGCGTATACCTAGACAGCTGAAATTTTGTACACGGACTTTAAAAAAAAAGTAAAATTAAGTTCGAAAATGAGACAAATCGGGCAACTCCTTCGTGGGCGTTGCCATACAAAAATGTCGTTTTCCACTATATATTTGGACGTTACCTGAGAACACGTCGACGTAGAAAGCTAAAATTTGGTACATTATGCTTTCATAGTAATAGCATATAAAATTTCAAAAATGGACTAAATCGGGCAAACCCTTCTTGGTGTTTGAAATAAAAATTTTGATTTTTTACATATAATTTGAAAACGATCAGTCCTAGACATTTTTATTGTACTAAAAACTTCTTCAGATAAGAAATCCTATAAAATTTGTTATAATCATTTTTTCTATCCGACGAGCCGTTCTAGGAATATATGCGAGAAACCAATGCAAAAACTCAAAATTGCTCAAATGGGTGACCATACGAAATTTCATACGGGCATTTATCTAGGGTATCATAAGAATTGGTCTTAGACCAATTCTAGCTTTTTCACTTGTTTTAAATAATTTTTTAGGAAAGGTGTGAAAATTTTATCGGAAGATAAGAAAGCAAGCTTAAGATTATCAGCACACCATTTTTCTGTATGAATAGCAGTTTAGGGCGGAGGAGCTATTCAAAACACACTTTTCTCAGTTTTACATAAGAACACTGCAAATATTTTAGAATATAAGGACTCCGTATTGGCCTCGTAGGTCGTTAGAGCAGAATCTGTTTCAAGGCTTGTGAAGTATTCTCGACGGTTTTGCCCAGGTCCCTATACCCCGAATCACAACCATAAAGCCAATACACCAATATCTTGCCCTATGCGATATATTGGCGTACTACAAATTGACCCTGAAATCGGAAATTTATTTGTTTAAAAAAAGAAAAGAATTTTTATTTAAAAATTTTAAATTCATTTATAAATGCATTTTCATATTGAAACAAAATGCTATTTAGCGTAAATTTAATTTTGTTTTCAGCCGCATATTCCGTTCTCACGGTACTTACCTGCATGCACATACATACAGCTTTACAGCTTTTATTTAAATTTATCAAATTTAATTGTATGTACATACATACATACAGTCTTCTAAATTCATCAAACCCCATCGTCTGTACATACATACATACATACAAGTATTCCCGAAACGGTCGAGGAGTTTACTTTTAGCCTGTCGACCAGTAAAATAATGGATTTAATTTTTTCGAAAAAGAGAAAGTGAAAATTTCGAAACTATTGCATACGGCGAATTAATTTGGTGATTTTATATTAAAAGAGAAAAGAAAATGTGAAAATTTTGAGACTGTATGGGTATTGGTTCATAAAAATAAAGGAAAGAAAAATAACTATAGCAAAATTGTTTCATTTGTGTTAGACATAAAAAGGATCAGTGAATTTCCAAAAGTATTAAAATTCTTCAACAACCTCTTCTTGCTGGACGTGCCAGGAAGCACGAGAGGTTAGTACTATAACACGCCCATTCCGAAAGGTTAGTACTATAACACGCCCATTCCGAAGACGGCTTCTCCAGCCAATATCTCAGAGTGGAGACCTATCACCATACTGCCGGCAATATCAAAGGTTTTGGAGTTCCTAATTTCGGATCAGATTTCTACCTTCGTCAACGAAAATAATCTTCTATCTAAAATGCAATCTGGCTATAGACGCTACAGACAGATTGCATGAATCAATAACAATAATCAATGAAACTCTAGAGGATATTGCTTCTTGGGCAGCGACTAATGGCTTGGCACTGAACCCAACTAAAACACAGGCTATCGGTTATGCTATTAGACCCAACAGAATCGCTAACCTATTATCACAAATTCCCTCTATAACCATATTGGGTCATAGCATTCCCCTGACATCGAAATTTTTTAATAACCTTGGATATATCTTGGATATATCTTATGGATCCCTGTCTTTCCTGGAAGGCACATATAAATTGTATGTGCTCTCGAATATATTATGGACTCTGCTCCCTCTACGCAGCTTCCCATCATCTTGATGAGAGCACAAAATTACGAGTGTTCAATGCACTTATACTACCTCACTTTCTTTATGCGGACATTGTCCTTTATCCACTCTCACAATCCGGACTGTCCAAACTGCTGCATGCTGCATGCTCTCAAGGCATGTGCCAGATTTGTATTCAATCTGAGACGCAGGGCGCATCTGGGTCCATTGTTGGAAATCCTTCTTCCTGGATCGCTACAATACATGTATGATCTCAAAGCATTGTCCTTTATACATAAGGTCAGCATTGGTCTATTGCCTGGGTATGTGTGTAAACGCTTTTCGCTGAGTGATAGGGACTGCCGCAGACTGATATACCCTAGGGTGAGTACTCAGTTTGGCAGCAGGAACATTTTCTCCCAGGGGGTCCCAAAGTAGAACAGCCTACCCGGCGACATCAGAGAAATTGGCCCCACCATAGAATTCAAAAAAAGAGCTATGTGCTCTCTGAGAGAAGCCTGATCAATCACTAATGTCTAATCAGTTGTTAATGTCTAATCGCTAAGATATATAAGATTATCTTCCTAGCTAATATCTACTATAGCGCTATCATAAAAACTAATATAATGCCACCCTCGGGGGCTGTCAGCTATGCACCTCGTGACCCGACTGAATTGGGGTTCAGCGAATATGCTCTCCGGTGTCTATTAGACAACTTTATTGTAAGAAGAGGCTTAATCTTTAATTTTAATTTTATTTTAAATTTAAGTTTGAACATTTGCTTTGTCGAGATTCATTCGTCGAAGAATTTGCAATTTCAGTACCTAGGAGTTGTCTATTGTCCGCGCTAAAAAAAACAAAAAAAAAGGATTTTAGACATAATGTCATTATATGTAAGTCTTTGCTAACCAACATCTATGTAGCAAACAATGGAATGACAACTACATCCATAGTTGTGATTGCGGTTGGCTTCTCAGTCGGCCTCTCCTGAGCTTATCTCCACAAAATTATCTGTAAGCACTTTTTACCGTCCAACCGATCTCACAATGCCTCATTTTCTTTTTCTTTATGTCTAATATCGGGATGGCCTATGGTCTGACCAGCTACACTGATTTATGTTATTTTGATGTTATCCTAAGCTGTTATACTAAGCTACTAATGTCGTAATGCCCAACGTTGTACGTTGCTTCAAGCAGGGGCTTATAAATAAAATTCTTTTTGATTTTTGATTTTTAATTAACTGATTCTTTTCCTTAAATTATTAATACCTGGGGATATATATGTCGTAGGCAGTTTGCGCTTAACGACTTATTACACTAAGGGTCGTATTCACCAAGCCATTTAATTTAAATTTAATTAAATTTCTGTTTTAGTAGTCCTCTTTGGGTTAGGGCACACTTAATTTAAATTTAAATTAAATTTGGGTTATTTTATGTCATAATAACGCATATACTCTCATAACTTTAATTTTACTTAATTGGAAAAGGAAGTACTAAAACAGAAATTAAATTAAATTTCAATTAAATGGCTTGGTGCATACGGCCCTAGTGTCTGAAATTTTTAGGGGTTCGCGCCCAGACCTGCGAGATACCCATGTACACACGCGCCTCGAACAAACAGACATACACACGCTGGCGTGTGATTCGTGGCTTGAGTTCTGGTCTGTTTTTGTTCTCTATTGGGAATACGTCATAAATCTCTTCGCTTGGCTCAGTCCAGGGATATTTGTATTTCCCCAGTGCAACAGGTTCTCATCCTATGCTTAAATATAATATATAATTACAAAAAACCTCAGCACCCGATGAAATTTCACTTGGCTCCTTTCTTTGCAGGGGGAGCATCCGCAATTTCATTACCTTTCATACCTTTATATTCTAGTACCCAAATCATCTTGACCTTACTGGCTTCTGCTTGAAATAATGTAGGTGCTTTAGCGAGTCGGTCCAAGTACGCCATGTGACCACCAGTGTATCGCATTTTTGATGCATCCGTATACCAAAACCTGAGACACATTCACTGCAGTAACTTCGACTTTGCAGTAGCCGTTGCAGAAAAGTCGACCTCACTGCACATGTGTGCCAAAATAACTGCATCACCATCATTTTGACCATCCGCTATATCGTACAAATTTGGATGATCACGCTAATAGCTTTCTTCCATTATTTTGAAACAAACGCAGCGAGAATTAGCGCCAACTAAAGAATTACAGACTGAAATTGTTTCGTTTTTCTTATTTTTCCTATAATGCCCTATAATATTTAGGTTGTCAGTACTGAAAAACTTGCAGCAACTTTGAAATTTCTTAAAGTCGAAGTTGAAGTTGCATTTACTGCTGCTGCAACTGCATTTATCGTGGCAGCTTCAAGTTCAACCAAATAAGATACCACGTGAAGTCAATGAATTCAAAGTTGAAGTCAAAGTTACTGCAGTGAATGTGTTTCAGGCTCAATTCAGAATCATTTTTCAAGGGTAGGACACCGGCCACAATCTCCTGCGATCACCATGGGATCCTCTGGAATTTTTTCAAGGATGTTCAAGTAGCCAACCAGGTTTCCTGTTTTAAATAACTTTTTCTTTTCTGGTCTTATTGCACTTATTTTTTACTAACAGATGTAGCAGAAACAAGTTCAGTATAGCTTCTCGGACTGCGGTCGGGCAGATACATGGCACCAGTTGAGTTCTCCTTTGTTTAGCTTTCGGCCTGCATGTGAGTAAAGCAGTAAAGCATTTGCTATTATGAATCGTATGATAGATATATATGACCACATGCTCATTTCTGGTTTAATCCCCACAAAGTCCTGCTGAAAAGTCAACGTCATGCCCAAGTTTCTAATTTAGTTTTCTCCAAGACTATTTGCAAAGGAGAATTGTAAATAAGTATAGAACTCACATGGAGTTCTTAAATAGATTAAGCAAATAACAAGATAACAAGAATCTTTTAAGAGATCTATTAAACTCTTAAATTTAGCAAGTACGAGATTTTAGCAGAATTAGTATTCTACATAATTCTTTTGGAGAAGCTTTTGGCATTCTGAAATTCTTTATGAATACAGCCTCAGAAATAGCAAACCGATCCAAGTCATCGCTCATATTCCTCAGAACTATCCTCTGTGCACGGCTTATATTGTACAATTATTTTATATTTCACAAACTTGTTCATTATTTACGTAATATATATACGCATTTTATAAATATGTACTGACTTTACAGCATTTTTATCCAAAATTTCGGTATTAAAAACAAAATAATTTCTGCGACTATCAAGATAAGAGATTTAAGCGTACCTCGGTTAGGAGCTGTTATGTTAAGAAGTTTTTTACAGCTATTTTTGTTTGTTAGAATACCAAATCTCTTAAAATAAACTCCACAAAAGTTAAGAGACCACCTGACGTCTGACATCTCTTCACTCTTTACGTAGAGTACCAAATTCTGCTATCGGGCTTTGACAGCTCAGTTAAGAGAATTAGAACTCTTATCTTATGTAGAGTCAGGGGGCAAGCTACCTTTTCCTCGGAAATAGAAGAATTATTATTTTATCAAGATTCTCAAGGGGACCCATCTTCTGGAGCCTGTTTGGCGTATTCTGCATTAAATCGGTGATTGTTCGATTATGTTTGGCCTTAATTGTTATGTCCACGTCATGTGCATATCCCTGGGGTCGGATTCACAAAGTCGGAGATTTGGGGAATTTGGGAGATGGGAACTTTCGTTTTCCGCGATTAAAACTCCCTAATTCTCCAGTCCTAATTCACGAATATGGTTTGAGAATTAGGGAAAACGTGAGAGAAATGCGAGAAAAAAGATTCAATTGCGACCGGCTAGCGCGCTGTTTTCAGTAAGTTCCAAATTATTCTACATTTTACAGGTGACAGCTCGGAACCTAATTATTATTTTTCAATTTTATGTTAATAAAAGTGTTGTACATAATAAATAAGCGGAAAAATTGTTCTATATTTTTAAACTTTTATAATTAGTTGATTTTAATTACTTACTTTGGTGAATTTAATTTAAAAATTCCTAGGTACAAAGTTCAACAAAAACAGACAATTCTCTCAGTTGAAAATTCTTCGACTTACATTTCCACTTACAGAACACCAGAGAATTTGAGAAGTGGAGTAGAGAATTTATCAATTCCAAATCAAATTCGCCGAGTTAATTTCAAGTGGAGAATTAAATGTCACACCAACTCTCATTTCCCAAATTCCCCAATTTTCCGTTTTACAGAATCCGGCCCCTGATTGTCATATCCGGAGCTAGGTAGCTCTAGCAGAAGAATTCTTAATCAAAGGAAAATGTTGTGGGCTATGATCCGAAAATATTCGATTTTTGATATTCGAAGTATTCTAGTTAAAATAATTTGTAAAGCTTTGTTATGTAAAAGAGTTTTATTTGGTTTTTTGCAACTCATTTCATTTCATTTATTTGCTGGGAACGGACACTATAAGAGCTAAAATCTTTTTCAACCATCGAAATAAGGCGGCAAGAGAGCTAAATAAAACTAAACCTAATTTAAATTAAGCTTATACCTTTGACACACATCTAGTACAGATATCATAGTACACGCATAAGCCATCCGTGTGTCGTTGCATACCAGCATAATACAAGCTGAGCAAACTGATACGAGGCTAGTGTAAATAATTCATTGAATAAATAACTAATAAGGAAACGGCATATCGGGTGAAAACCTAAGCCACTCGGCGAAATGTATTAGTGTGCTGTGTTTGTTGTCGTTTCGTCATGGCAGTAATGAAATCCTGACATTCTGAAGGGGAACATTTTTTATAATCCAAATTGCTATGTAAAATAAACAAATTATTAGCTCCCCCTTATTTTCAGATAATATTTCTTGGCGTTGCCTTTGTATGACTGGAATAATTTAGGCACCAATCACAATTTAATTGTAAACAAACAAACGGTTGCCACGGGTGTTTATTTTTATAAATATTTTACTTTTATTTTGCTAGAAACACTATAATTAATTAGTAAAGCTATTAAAGTTACAAGAATGCTTTCCCACGACAATAACTCCGTTCGTTCCTGCAGAACAACACAGTGCACTTCATTATGATAATTTAAGACTCCGGAGTCTCTATTACACAAAATATCGTTCACAAAAGAATATTTCGCACTTATTTCAGACTACTATTACGTAAAAATCTCGTTTAATTATTTATTTTTCACAATATCGCGAATTCAAATCCGAGAACTTCTCTTCAAAATTATGAAATGTCAGAATGTTGAACTGACACAAAATAGCCACTAGGCCCTCTTGTCATTCCCCCCCCCCCACCGTACCCCCGACCAAGGTCACACTCTCATTGAAATGCTTAAACACGTACACTGTATTCGCACGACACCCCGCTTACTTATTAGTTATTTATTCAATGAAATAATTGGGGCTTTTCCATGGTGTACTAAGCTTTTTAATGATTTCAGCGCCGCTTACAAGTAGTGACAAATTTATGTAGCGTATGACTTTTTGTTCAAGTATGCATTTTCGGGGATATTCAATAGTTTAAAACACTAAAAATATTTCCGACGATTTCATGAAAAGCAACACTTACTAAGTTTTAAAAGTTGTCAAATGAAACTATAATGCGATGTGTCACCTAGCATGGTACAGCGAATACAATGGCATCCGAACTATGGTACCTATACTCGCTATGTGTCAAAGGTATAATAGTTATTAAAAAAAAAATTCATTTACACATATTATTAAAAGAAAAGGAGTGCGAGTATACAAATGTTAAGGGATAAACAACAAATTTTTGATTTTTCTTTTTTCTTTTTTCAAAAATAACCAGAACTCTATTGACGAAACAAATTTTCTGTCCTAAATCCATTATATTAATTATTATTGTTTTTTACTTTACTTTATTCCTTTTCCTTTCCGAGTAGACCTACACTTAACTGACCAGAACACACAAATCCTCTCCGGAGACCTGGACACGACAAATGAACAAACTTCCGAACCTGCAGATCTGTTTGTTTTAAAATATACGACAGGAGAGAGTCGTTTGAAGCTGCCGAGCTAGTTAGCTCCCTGGATATAATGAGGCAGCGAGTTCCAGATTCTAGTCTGTTGAACAATCCAAGATCCATCGAATATGAAAGTTCGGAACCGTGGAAGTAGCAGTTTGTGCCCCCTAGTGGAGTTTAAGGGATAAAAGAAAGTACTAAAATAGACCGTTGGAGAAGTTTATTCATCAAAAACTCATCAATAAGATCCAAATTAATGGCAGCGTCGTCCTATCTTATTAATGGGATATCTCAGATAACAAGGATGATTCCAACAGCATCTAAAGCCTAAAAGAAAAATTGAATTAAAGTTGAACATGAAATACAATGAATACTTCCTAAAAAAGTTGTCATCCTTCCATAAGTCAAATAGAAACAAGATTTTGTCCACCTCTTCAAGATGGACAGAATCTAAGACACAATTTAAAAGGAGAAATTATAATAAATAGACAATGTACAGTCAAACAAGAATATCAACAATGATAAAATCATGAAATATACATGTACAAGTTTGTCAAGGTTTTCTCTGAAAAATTAATTAATATAACAAAATATAATTAATAACTTACCAATTGAACTAATTTTTTTTGTAAAGGCCACATTAAAAAACGAACAAATTAAGATAACAAAATTCCCGGCCGCGAAAATTCAGAGCGAGTTGACGCCCTGATCTTTATTGACAGTTCAAGGAAGACATTCAGTAGAAGCAAAACTTTGCACAGAATTTAAAACTAAGATCAAGAAGTGAAGTGAAATTAAAATATTCAATACAACTATTTAAAGTGGCTTTATGAAATTCTGTTAAATTTTTTTACTATTAGAGGAACGTATTTTAAGAAGAGGAAATTTGAGTTCACATTTTTCAATACTAATTTGATTTTTTTTTGTATGCTTGTTTTGCCGGGGCTAGGGATTTTCCGGCGGGAGACTAAGAGTGCTTGCTTAACTTGCGAAGATCACTAATACCCTTGTTGTTCACGGGGAATTTCTCACAATAAATATATGAAATGATGTATTAATTTGGATTCTATTTATTTTATTTTCATTTCACAGTAGGAATAATTTAACTTTTTCTTTAGAACACTGACTAGGTACTCACTGACTGCCGCTTCTTTTTCCTCAGGCCACCCTGTTTATTGATTTCCAAATTTTCTATATTATTGGGATCTCATTTGATTGGCTGGGATTTCAAGTAAAGAGGGGGAACCAAATGAAAAGTCTTTGGCATATACTAGAGCTCATAAGTCGTGCGCTAGTGGTTATGTAGGATGGTATGCGCCGTTCATTGGCTGAGCGTTGTAAATAATTTGCAGTCCAGGGAAATAAGGTTAATGAATGTGCATAGAGATACCGGCCTGCCATTGCCGTCTTTATGTTCTAGGCCGTGACACAAAACCATTTTGCTACTTGCAAAAGCATTAGAGTGGTACGATTTCGTACTTCTCTTTGCATTTGTTGTTATGGAAAAATGTATTACTTTCAACTTCAACCTTCTGCACAATGTAAATAAGCCTCCGTACTAAAAGTTTTATTCAGCAATTTTGTTATATAATTCCTTGTGTATTTACCAGCATAAAAATCTAAGTACTTTCTTTAAGAAAATTGTTTATATTTTATTACTCAAACATAACACTACACATAAAACTGAGAAAATGCGTTGAGTTCTGTTGCCATCATACCAGCTTTCATTTCTCTGTGTGTTTTCTCACAGAGAAATGAAAGCTCACTTGAAAGTAGGAGCAAATAGTTCTTAAATCAGATCTACTTTTGTTTGAAACTGATTTTGTTTTGAATATATATAAAAACTTAAAGTATAAATTATACTACCATAAAGGCAACATATTTGCCTATAAAATAGGCTAATATTTGAATTACCTTTGAATTATAATTTAAAAGTTATGAATAGTTAAACACAGAGAACCGTTGCCGTCCGTTCGATTCACAGTGCAGTGAGCAAGCGCAGCTTGTGAAAATATGAAGCGAATGTGTACCTCTTCCGATTCATTGATTAAAAAAATACTTTGAGTCATGTTTGAAATGAAAAAACTGAATTATTTTATATAAAATGTTGGAAATATTTTTAAATTGATAGAATCATTACGGGATAATATAAAAAAATGGTTAACATTGTCGTTTTGCCTTTTTTATTATACTTAAGAAGTTGCTGTCTGTGTGTTAAACATTGAAAGACTTATTTTTTTCTTCATATAACTCAATAGGCAAGCACAAAGCTCTAATTGCCTCAGTGTGATTTGTGGTATGAAGGCAACAGAATTTATCGTATTTTCTCATTTTTATGTGTAGTCTTATGTTTGAGTAATAAAATATAAACAATTTTCTTAAAGAAAGTACTAGATTTTTATGCTGGTAAATGCAAAAAACATTACATAACAAAATTTCTGAATAAGACTTTTAGTACGGAAGCTCATTTACATTGTGCAGAAGGTTAAAGTTGAAAGTTAATGCATTTTCCACAAGAACACATGCTAAGAGATGTACGAAATCGCACCACTCTAATACATTCAAAGAATTCGATGCCACGGCCTGGAACATAAAGACGGCAATGGGCTTGCATATCTGAAGTGCTGGCAAGGAGAGAGGGGAAATGTGACGGGTCTGTATACTTCTCCATTTTTATACCCCAGATGATACTAAGATTGACATTCCGTTTGTAACACCTCGAAATAATTAAGGTAGAGCAAAATGGATTGGACACCCACGCACAATATTAAAAGTTATTTTGATTTTTGCATGTCCGTTCATCTGTCCGTCCGCGTGTGTTTGATAATGAGACAAATCGGCAACTCCTTCGTGGGGTTGCCATGCAAAACTTTCGTTTTCCACTATATATGTATGTGGACACTGCCTGCGAACGCATCGAAATAGAGAGCTGAAATTGTGTACATGGTGTTTTTATAGTAATAAAAATTAAATTTAAAACTTGTCTAAATTGGGCAACCCTTTTTTGGTGTTACCATGTACAAATTTAGGTTTTTAACATACACTGTGAAAACGATCAGTCCTAAACATTTCTATTGTACAAAAAACTTCTTCAGAATACGAAATCCTATAAAATTGGTTATTATCGTTTTTTCTGTCCGACGAATCGTTCTAGATATATATGCGAAAAACCACTTCAAAAATCAAACTTGAAGCCATACGGAATTTAATACGGGCATTCATCTAGTGCAGTTGTCCGAAGCCCTATGCCGACGGGCACCAGGGCTCCCGCCGACCGTTTTATGTCTGGCCTCCGCTTTGCGACCACGATAAAAAAATTATTTAAGTTTACAATAAAATATTAGGAAAAAAAATAATATTTAATACTTAAACAGGGAAATATAAGCCAAAATAATTATATGGTTATAATTTTCAAAATAATAATTTTTTCCAGAAAATCATAAGCCTGTTGCAGTTTGGTTTGTCTCCGTCTCTGTAATAACGCCCTCTATTAATGCGATATTGTTCAGATCACGATACAGAGAATACAATACCCGTTCGACTGTTTGGTCTGGGGAGAAAATTGTGGTGACGTGTAATTAATTGTCCAATTTATAGAAAATCAAGATAAGAAAATCTCTGATATCTGAATCAATTTGACAATAAATTGATGAAATTGTCTACAAAACTAAATTTTTCAATAGTTTTAATTAGCAAGCACGAAAATTTACTAAACAAAAAAGAAATAGATTTAGCTAGAATTTAGCTCGTTTGGCACACATCCTAGGTTCGCTATAGCTAACAATTGAACAGTCCCATTCGGGCTTTAGTCAAAAGATGAACATACTCCAAGGAGCTTGACGTTTATTTGTTTGTATTTGTTTGTTTGACGTTTATTTGTTAGCTAGGTTGGTTTGAGTAAGATAAACGTACATTAGACCCATGATACAAAGATAACAAGTTATGGCCAATTCGAGAGGATTTTTTTGTGTTGCTACGTCATGAGATGACAATGTCATTTCCAGCGAAATTGTTTTGAGTTTTTCGTATTTTATTGACTGAAGAAATACGATTTGAGTATATTGAAATATTTAATATAACATTCTTCGTTTAAATCTCTTCGAGAAAAGTAATTATATGCTAGTGGGAAAACAAAGAAATTTCCAAATTGAAATTTTTCTTTTCACTTTGATAAGGGCAATTGAAATTGAGACAAACAAATTTGTGCGATTGTCGCCAAATGAGGCAAGCAAGCAATTGACAGATAATTCGGCCATACCTTGTTAATCTTTGTAACATACATTCGACCGACCCATCTTTATTATTTTTTCCTAGTCTTTAAATACTTTGTTTTTTTTCTAACCCTAAAATAAGTGGATTAAATAAAAGACAACGAATCTACAGTTTTAACACTGACTGGGAGGAATCATATTGTTTCGTATATTTAAAAAATAGTTGTTTTTGTTTGTTGTGCGGCAGTAGTGTTACAGTGCCGAAAGAAACATAACGTTGAACGCCACTTCCAAACAGTTAATGCCGCTTTTAATCCGAGCTATCCACTTAACGCTGAATTAAGAAAGAAGAAATTAATTTAACTAAAATTAAACCTGAATACCCAGCAGTTGGTTTTCACTGGGCGTGGTGAGTTATTAAAAGAAGCATTTCTGACTGGCGTTGATTGCTTATTTGAGATATTTTCTAACAAACGTAAGATAATGTCAGCAATACAAAACATATAGTTGTCAGATCAAACCATCACAAGAAGAATACATGCCATTTCAAACGACATAAAAACACAATTAAAGACTGATTTGGAAATGTATGACTGAGTTTCACTATAATCTGACGAGTCTACAGATATATCAGACACATCACATTTAGCAGTTATGGCGAGAATGGTATTTAGTAACTTAACTGTAAAGGAAGATTTACTGAAAATATTACCCATGCAAGGACAAAACAATAGGTGAGGATATCTATAACACATTTAGAATATATTCAAAGTCAATAGATATGCCTTTGCACAAGTTGTCTGCGATAACCACTGACGGAGCACCAACAATGAATTTGGTGCCCTCTGCAAGAAAGATAAATCATTTCCAATTTTTTTGTCGTATCACTGTGTTATCCACCAGGAAGTTTTGTGTGGTAGAATACTATCCTTCGGACATGTAATAACAATAGTCACAAAAATTGTCAATTTTATTCGAGCAGCGCCTTTGCAACCAGGCACGTATCCAGACCTGTAGCCTGGAGGTAACAACTAAGATGTTCGAGGGGGGAGGAAAAAGTCGGATGTAGTCGCTTTTAATTTTTTTTTATCGTATTTAAGTTAGATATCACAAATATCGATAATATTATCCACATAAATGTCGATCTCAGAGTGGACTGACATTAAGGACTCATATCCAGATACTCTTCCTCGTGCAAAGATTGTAGAAATAAGTAATGAGTAAGAGCTTGCACCTTGATTCACATTCAAGGAATAGGAGTAGAAGTGCATGATATGTCATTGACTATTTCTTTTGATGGAACTTAATTCATCTTGCTTTCTTCTTAAAAAAGTTTTCAATGGCCTTATCAGTCTTTTGCTTTCCACTTTACTATTTCTACGTCCATCGCTAACTAGTGTAGCTAGTTTATTCTTATCCTATAAATTAAAAGTAAACGTGAAGTTAAATTAAATAACACTACTGGAATTAATACGAACGTACAAGCAAAGCAACGGCAAGTACCACTGGCAAAGGAAAGCGAATGGTTTTTATTTTTATAGTCTTGTCGTAAAAATTGTGAAGAAAAGTCAATCAATTTTATGGCATCAATCCAACTGATCGTTTTCAGCAACCAATAGTGTATAAAAATTCGAAAGGGAAAGGTTCAAGTAAATTTTTAACAACAAAATGTATGATTGCCAACGCTTATAAATATCTTTAGCGACCCAGATCAGTCACGGCACCTGAATCAATATAACTCATTGGAGCCATTGTCAGCCGCCAATAGTGTCCGGACCTCTACATAAAAATATAAACAATTTGTTTTATATATTTTTGGAATTAAATATTTTTTGTGCATTATATGTATCAATGTTATCATTAGGTTATATCCAACTATAAATATACATTGAAAAAATAAATTGTGCCCGCCACCCGACCGACATTCTAGATTGTGCTCTTGGATGCAAAAAGGTTGGTGACCCCTGATCATCATAAAAATTGGTCTTAGACCAATTCTTGCTTTTTTACTTGTTATGAATGAGCATTAAGTTATGTTCTTCGCTCCGAAAAATTATTGGGGTAGAGCATGGTTCGAAAGAGGTTTCGTGTTTCAAGGCCAATGTAAAGTTTTTTTTCTGTGAGGAATGCGTTCGAGGGAGAAATTATCGTTTGGGCAAGTTGATTTAATTGATTTACCGGAAAATTTGTATTGAATAATTTCTTGGAGCTATTTCCTTTGTGAAAACATTCGGAAGTTTATGCCTGGTCAATTGTTATTTCGTTTAAGATTTGTGTGGAAATATTGATTCAACGGAAATTGCGTTATGTTACGGGGACGCAATTCTCAAGCTATTGAATATAACGAAAATTTATTGTTTTGAATCAATGCAATGCTGATATGAAATATAGGTCTTATTTGCCCATAATAAATCTAGGTGTTATATGCCCATATGAAATGTAGGTAAGGAGAGGGTTTACCGATTCATTACAGTCTACTTATTTAATATTTTCAAATCCAAACCAATTTTCCTTTAATTGAGATTTGTTGTTCATTGTATGGATCAGACAAAATTCGAAGTTAAACAAGAAAACTAAAGGTCTCTGCTTTAAATATATATCAAGCGAGCAGCCCAACAGGGTGAAATTAAAGTGAGATATATAATCGTATCTCCGCAGTCCAAAAATAAATCTAGTACAGTCCTTAAAAGCGACATTAAAATCCCTTGAACAGTGCTAGTCGAGCTTGAGAACGAGAAGAGAGGCGTGAGTGAATTGTTGCAGAAGGAGGGAACTAACATGATCCGTATAGAGTGACGGAACGAAAAGAAGTATTTTTGAATACTCCTTGGATATCCAGGAAGCCGCTCAGGGCTAAGTCCATTTTCTCTAACGCTTCCTCTAGTCCTGATACCTGGAGAGCGGTTATGGTACACCGGCCCGGTTGATAAACCTGTTGATGTTGGTGTAGCGGTGGCTTCTTGAATAAACCACTTATGTGATTATGTAACAGTTTCTGTATTACTTTAAAGATGTAAATGCTACTTTCACACCTCACCATATTTTTCGCATATTGTTTAAAGTGTAACTGGCTTAATGATTTTGATTAGCCTCAGTTGTAATTCTTCTAACCTTTGTTGTAGTAGAGTCGGATAGATGTTGTCAGCGATTTGAATGGACTTGAAAAACTAATGTCAAATAAACCGTTCGACTGAGTCGGGAAAATGAGTTAGTAATAATAATCTTCTCTTACTGTTTCTTCCCAGATACTGTTGCAGCTGCTGTTCAATTTCTGTAAAACTCTAATTTCATTGGTAAGACTCTTATAGATGACTTTTGGAGTTTCGCACTTTTCAATGTGGCATTGACATCCTCACAGAAACTTCTACAACTGTTTCTCTGGGATTTTCTCAATTGTTTATTGTATTTAGTGAGAGACTGGTTATATTTATTCAAACCTCATATTTTTGAGGTCCTGGTCTAAAGCCTTTTAGAGTTGACACTTAATTTTCCAAATTCCAACGGCACAACATGCGGTTACTCATTCAAAAGAAAGCTTTGCTTAGCTCATAGGGATAGATGATTGAACTATTCATTTCGAATCAATCAATTTTCAGGGCCTAGTAATCTGATTCTCTATACCTGCTATTTATTCTCAGAATTGGTTGATAGACTTTCCCAGCACTAGGTCCTGCATGAACATTTTTCGAGAACTTTTTTAAACAACCTTCTTATCAGCTAACGTACTGTCAATTACAATTTCCTTAATCATAACCCTAGTTTAATAGTTTTATTTTCAATATATTTCTAATAATTTCTTTTTAATTTAACAACTCTTGTGGAATTATCTTTTGTCCTTATAATTCTAAAGTGTTCTCCGATAAGCGGAGACTACTTACTCAGTTTTTTAGCAATCTTCGAGTAATGTAAATTGGCCATAAGTGTAACATTTAGGCTCACCGTTACGAACGTAAACATCTTATTAAATGTTACACTTATGGCCAATTTACATTACTCGAACATTGATAGAGAACAGAATAAGTAGTTTCCCCTTATCTGAAAATACTTTAGAATGATAAGGACAAAAGATAATCCAGCAAAATTTTCTGATTTAACTTCAAATTCCTCGACAAAGGGTAAATTTTTATTGCCATAATTAGCCATAAAAATTTCTAGCCAGAAATATATTTTATGGCAGTAAATTTTGCTATTATGGCAGCAAACTCATACATACAACTACTAGCGTGTACGAATATAACTGTTTACACGCAGTAATTAAAAATATTTTAATCAAGTTTGTGCCTGTCAAATGTTCAAGAAAACAGAAGTGAGGTATTTGTATGGAGCAGCAAATTAAAAATAAATGTGAATATCTATCTATCTATCAAAAAGCAATCCATGCTTTGGAAAAAGAAGCTAAGCGAGAGAAAATGCCAGCAGAGTGTTTTGGGGAGTTTGTGGCCCTTAAACTCAAATATCTACATATCTAACGATGAGGCTAGTGATGATGCCTAACAAGAAATTCTAAAAGTATTACATGATATTAATAGAAAATATAAAACATAATTTCAATTATTTTGTACTTTTTATTTATTTTACAATATTACTCAAGTAAGGTTTGAAAAAAAAAAAATTAACTCTGCATGTGACTCCACTGCCAAGGAAGACTGCCTTCTGTTGAAAAATATTCAGGAAAGGGGCATGCCCACTTTTCAAACAACTTTAGGCCCGACACCTCCAGACATGACAGATGTCTTAAATGATGCATTATGATACTCTGAACATATTTTATTAACAATGTTTATTTCTATCTAGCGGGGAAAGCTTTGGCGATCGGATATAGCTTGAGCGACTTTTTTGGGTAAAAAAGTGGACTTTTCTACTTCTCATGATTGTGCGGAATTGGTGTGTCGTGGCAAATGACTTCCTATGAAAAAAATTAAAGGTTGACAACAGAGCACTAATGGCCATGGAAGAAAGAACTGTAGAAATATATGCGAAATGTAGTAGCTGGGGTGGGGTGTATGTGACCCAAGTGCATGAAGGTGGGTATTCCGTTGGCAAAAACGTCCCGTGAAAGTTTTCTGAATCGGAAAAATATACACCACCTGATAGTCCTCGGCGAGACCATGAATTCAATATGCAACATGCTGTATTGGAACCAGTCCTCCTCCACCGCCGGGGGTTCAATGAGCGTCATAATGAGCTTATAAATGAGCATGTCAATTATTGTCATGATGAAGGCATAAATAAGAATCTGATTTTCCGATTGATTACATATATTTTTCCGAATTCAAATGGCGGTTGCAAATCAAACTCTGAGACGTTGAGACGTAATGATTTGGACATAACGTCTTATTCAGCATATTGGCGACAGTCTTTCCGCGAAAGAGCAAATCAAAAAATTTTAAATCAATAATTTAAAATCCGATAAATCACTTAATTTTTAAATGTTTTTTCATGAATTGCAAACACCTTGATGCTTTTCAGTCAAATTTATATTGGATTACATAATAACTGTCCCTTGCGGGGTAAGAAAAAAGGTAAAACTATGAGCAATTTCTAGCAGGGATGTCTAAAAGATTAAAAAGATTTTTTTAAACTAAAGGTAACTGCAAACGGAACTTTGTTTACTTCTTGCAATATTGTTCTTATCAGCACTGTTCATTTGTAGATACTTGACACATTGCCATATGGAATGTTGATCCTTGCAGAGATCACACCTGTTTTGAGTGGCAACATGAAATGAATTTGTCTTGTTAGGCCCTGACCCACGATAACTGTTGGATGAGCATTGATATGTTGAGCCAACTGATTTGGACTTATTTGAATCAACAGCTTCTTATTTTTAAGCACTCAAGTAAATCTTGTAAAGATGGAGGTTCCGTTTTGTTTACCAACTTCTGCTCCCAGGCCTTATGTGTCTCCATCGGTAGTCTCTGAACTACTAAATATACAATCATAATGTCCCAGCTGTTAATATCAATTCCTAGGTTTTCTAATCCCTTCAAGTTCTGATTAGTTTGGTCTAAAAGTTTGCGTAAACCATGCGTTGATTCACTATTCAAAGCAGGTTGAGAAAATAATGAATGGAGCTACGTATTAACTACAATCCTTTTGTTTTCATATCTCTGTTTTAAGTACTTCCATACTATTCCATAGTTATCTGAGGTAATAGGAGTATTACGCACTAATCGCTCCCCTTCACTTGTAAGGTGAGTCTTTAGATAATGTAATTTCTGTACATCCAAAATGTTCTCATTCTTATGCACAACAGATTTGAAAAGATCCCTAAATGATATCCAGTTTTGATACTGGCCATCGAACACCGGCAGTTCTATTTTTGGTAAATTGGACGCATTGTGTTGCATCACTAAAGTTTGCTCCTTATCCTGATTCCTAGGTACGTCGTAGATATCTTCTTTGTCCTTAAATAGAGATAGGTATTCTCAAATAGCCTCTGGTCTTTCTATCAGAATCCTTTTTTAAATTAGTTAAACCCTTAGTAATGGCGTCTGCCTTGGTCTTTTGTTTATTGTGTAATCTTTCAATGCTTTTCTCCATTGTTACCAGCAATTGACAATTGAAAGCAAATATGCATAAAATATGTTGTGCGTACGTGTGCGGTTAATTACAAATTTATTTCTCCATCAAATTGAGTTGGTTTATATTAACTAATTGTGTAACGGTGTTGTCTATATGAAGCACGTGCAAATTAATTACGATTATGTAAATTTATTCTTAGTATGCAGCTTTCTTAGATTTTTAAACTAGCATCATCATAAAATATTCATATTTATAGGGAAAAGGAAAACAGGAGTAAAAAATAATTGTAATCTCACCCAATCAATCACCTTTCGTCGAAATCTCATTGAAATTGTAGCGTTACTGCCTCAGATTTCTTCTGTGATGACATGCGAGGTATTCCTTTGTTCAAGAATAACTGTCATGCATTGTATTCCGCAATAGATGTGATGTGCAGATAACAGCTTCATGTACCGCTTACGCCTTAAAATGTTCACGTGGAAGAATTAATTCAATAATATGTATAAATTTACGTATTTCTTGAAATCTCAACTTTCCGAGATTCAGGAAATCCGGCTCGAAGGACCAATGTTTAGGATGCCAGGGTTGATTTATTATGAATTGTCTCCTCTAAGTGTTTTTCCTCTCACCTTCCAAATTACGCCGATTAATAACACTCGTGGTCGATTTTAGTTTGTTTAATCGAAATTTCAAGCTACAATAATTTCAAACTTAACTAAATTATCTAACTTTCAACTATAATAGAATTCAGAAGAAATGTATAACTATAATAAACTCAATTGAGGACAAATATGATGAACTGCACGATGTTGGCTGGGTGAAAAACTGAACCAGAATGTTTATCGCCAGATGAATTGCTCAGATTCCAAATGATAACAGTTTTTACAGTGATAATGAGTTCAGAGATAATAGCCGTCGAGCACTGGTTTTCTGGTATTGCTGCAACAACCCTATAAGGCCAGTTGACACTTATGCTAATCAATTAGGACTAATGGCATCATCATGAAAACAGTATAATGTAAACACTAAGCTGAGCAACCAGCTGAGACTGGTAAGTGGAAAGAAAAAGAAAGAGAGAAAGCAACATAATTTACTAGCTCACTATCACATAATGTCAACCAAATCAGCTACTTAAGATTCAGCGCTAATTGATATGCATAAGTGTCAAATATATCAAAGAACATAACATATATTATCTAACTGATATATAAATGTTATATAAACGTTGAAATACATAATCGTTTTTGGTAAATTAAGACGCCTTACTTGAAATTGTATTTTTAATTAGCAGTAAGATGCCACCCCCCCCCCCCCGCCCCACCCCTTATTTTAATGCTAGATCCGCGTCTGTAACTGTCTCAATCTAATATTAAGATAACCATATCTTTGAGATGGGTAGGAGGCTGCCTTTTAACTTGGCATTGTATTTTCGTTGCATGAAAGGTAATCCTGTGAACATTTTAAAGTACAGTCGAAACTCGATTATCCGTGATTCGATTAACCGGAAACTCTATTATCCGGCATGAATCATATTTCCTACTATTTTGATTTCTCTCCAATATCCGGGAAAGACTCTATTATCCCGGATGAAACATATTTCCGATAATATTTTGAGTTCTCTCCATTATCCGGGAAAGAATCTATTATCCGGGATGAACAATCCGGTAATATTTTGAGTTCTCTCCATTATCCGGGAAAGACTCTATTATCCGGGATGAACAATCCGGTCATATTTTGAGTTCTCTCCATTATCCGGGAAAGACTCTATTATCCGGGATGAACAATCCGGTAATATCGAGAAACGAGAAAAGTTGTTTGGTATTTCTACGTAATTTCGAAGTGTCGTTCCCATATGCAGAAGGCACACTTTTACCCATTTAACGTCGTATTTAATATGCTGGTAAGCTGTTTTAATGCTTGTTTTTCTCTCTTTCGTAGAAAATTTGTTTTTGCTTGTTCTGTTTTATTGGTTTTCCTTCTTTTTTTCGTAGAAAAATTTGCCTGTAGTAGTTGCAACTTGTGTCATATTACAGTTTTAAAGTGCATATCGTCCTATAATATGAAAGGAAAACATCTATTGTGTTAATCGCGTTTGTGGAAAACAAACTAATTTTTGTAAAGGTTGCATATCAGTAAAAGTGTGTATAATTATTCCACAAATTTCTTGAAGTGCTGAGCGTTTCCAGAACTCTCTTTTTAACTGGTTTTTGAGGCAAGTTAATTTAATAAAACTATTAAGCTTGTTTTTCTAAAATAAATTTATACGTAGATATTTCTGCATACATTTACAATGTCGGAGACAAAACGAGCGAGAAAAGTTTTAACAATTAAGGAAAAGGTGCAAATAATTCATTCTTTGCAAGTTGGTAATACCGTAAAGACATTAGCAAAAAAATACGGCGTGGGAGAACAAACGTTGTATGATTTAAAAAAAAAATCAGGACAAAATCTTAAAATTTTATGCAGAAAGTGACGCCGTTAAGGGCCTGGAAAACCGCAAAGTATGGAAAACCTCTGAAAATCCACAGGTAGACAAGGCGACTTATGAATGGTTCCGATAGGAACGTTTCCAAGGCACTCCTATATCTGGAGATTTAATAATTGAAAAAGCAAAAGAGCTTGTCAATACTCCCAAGGATGGCTTGGAAAATTTAAGAGCCGTCACGGTATTCATAGTCTTAAAACGACTGGTGAAAAATTGTCTGCGGATTATATTAGTGCAACAATGTTCATTGATGAACTGTCCAATTTTATTGAAAAACAAGTCTTAAGTTCAGAACAAATTTATAATTCTGACGAGACGGGACTTTTTTGGAAGCTATTGCCAAAAAGAACATCGGTCTGTAATGACGAGCGTTCAGCCGCAGGATTAAAAGAAAGTAAAGAGCGTATCACTGTTTTGACCTGCTCAAAGGCTGCCGGAACCCACAAATGAAAGCTGCTTGTAATCGGAAAAAGTGCTCGACCTAAAAGCTCTAATACTAGAAATGTCCCGGTGATATATAAGTCAAACCGAAGAGTGTGGGTCACACAGGAAATTTTCTTACAGTGGTTTAATAATAATTTTGTACCTGAAGCAAAGAATCATTTAGAAGAAGTTGGTCTGGCCGTTGACAGTAAAATTTTACTATTGTTAGATAACTGTCCCGCTCACCCAGGAGAATCTGATTTTCAAAGAGACAATGTAATCGTGAAGTTTTTACCACCGAATTGCACTTCATTGCTTCAGCCTCAGGATCAAGGAATAATAAGAAGTTTGAAGTGTCATTATCGGAAACACGTCATGAAAAAATTTATAAATAACGAAACTAATTTAGATCTATTCTCCTTTCAAAAATTATTTAATATAAAAAATGCAATTTGGTGTCTCTTTAATGCAAGGAATGATGTTACTACTGACGTCCTAAAAAACACTTGGGGTAATATTTTACTGGGAGATGAAGCAGAAACTCCAACTCAAGATAATGAGATGGAACGTTTTTTGCAGATATACCACAAAGTACTATTGAGTTTAGTTATGAAGAGATCTCAGACTGGTTTGAGAGTGACCATAATGCTCCAATATTCGCTACATTATCTGCGATGAAATTCTAAATACAATCCTGAATCCTCAAAATGACGTTGACAGTGATAGTTCAGATACTAGTTGATAACAGCATGGACTACACTCCTGGAAGACCAAAATCTTCAGGGAATCACTATGCAAGATACGATGCAATTATACAGGATCCAAGAGAGTTTATTGAAAAACAAGCAACAAACTTCAAGGCAAACAACTATAAATGATTTTTTTGGCAAGTAAATACACAGTAATGTATCTGCCTAAAAAATACATATATCAACTTTACTTATGTACTTATGTATGTGTATATTCGAGTGGAAACTTTATTTGTGTTATGTAAATTTTTTTTGTATTAAAATATAATTTGAGTTTGTTATAAAAAAAACGTGTTTTCCTTTATTTTACTGAGCTCGTCGATATTAACCGGGATTTTCGATTTTCCGGGAAAGTCTCGAAACCAGGCATCCCGGATAATCGAGTTTCAACTGAATACATATATCATAACGGCAGTGGTTTTTTTTTTTAAAAATCTTTCATTAAAAAAAAAATAGCCGTGAAAAAACTTCAATTGCAAATTAGGAGAGGGACAATTTCTGTGTTTCTCACCGTTTCTTGTGCTGCTACAGTTGCTAGCAGTGCTTCAAAAATTTAAAGCGCTAATGCCTGACGATTATTGCCTAATTTAATTATTATCTCAAATTTCTGGCGAAAGTACTGGAAAAATGAATGGGACTAATTTTTGGATCATGGTAATATGCTAAGCTTTTTATTCTTAGTTTTTCTTCACTTATTTGAGGATATATTTTAATACCACATTAGTATTAAGGTTATATGCAATATAAAAAAAAATATTTTGAATAAATGTGGAATAAAGACAAAATTTGAATTTTCATCAATCAGTTTCTAATATTTTAAAATAAATTATATAATTAGGCAACATCACATTAAAATTAAATATCGAATTGCATTCAATTTCAATCCGAAATAATATAATCTAATACAAAGATATGTAGTAGACAAAAAGTTGCAATCAAGAATAAATTAAAATTTAATAAAAATATTATTAAACTGCAGTAGACAAATATTGTAATATAATGGTAGACAGTATCAAAAAGTGAAACGGAAAGAAGAGTTCCATTTGCGATGCAAAAACCTGGGTAAAAGGGCGGCATTTGCCAGAAAATAAAACCAAATTGGTTAAAATTAATATGATGACGGAGTGCAGAATAAACTTTGAAAGATGTATTTCTGTCAAGTAAATATTGCAATATAACGGGCATTAGAAAAGGACAAGCGACATCTATTGGCTCGGATATAAAGCACTTTATGACAAGCGACATCTATTGGTTCGGACAGTAAACAACTTTGGGTTCGAAGAATCGAGATTTAATTGCGATAATTGGAAGTACTGCATTAGCGTTAATTAAAGCCAAGTTGTTTGACATTATTTTCGAATAAGTAAAAGTAAACAGTATAGTTAAATAAAAGAAGAACTTCTGAGTTATATCTGAAATATTTTATTTTATTAACGAACTAAGTCTACGCTCGTAACAATACATTCCACAATGTGTTTGATGGACAATTTTCTTATTTAGATCTTAACATATAAATTAATTCTACTCAATCTTGATATTATGATCCCTTATTTTACAGTTGCTCCTGATAATTGGTCCCACAAACTCACAATAAGGGACAAATCCAATGCTTCGATTAATCTGCTAATCGGTTAATTCTAACACAGAAACTGTTTAATTCTTGTAAAAGAAATATAAGGTAGTATATTTTATATGTTATGTTGTTATGAACTAATAGAAAAAGAAATAAAGAAGTAAAAAAGCTTGAATTCGTTTAAGACCAATTCTTATGATACCCTAGTTGAATGCCCGTTTGTAATTTCGTATGGTGTTATGGAAGCATATGAGTGAGTAACTTTGGACGTGAATTCCTTTCTGTCAACATGAGATGACACTTTACTCTGTGAGCAGCGTTGACACAGGGCGGCACGCTAGCATCTCGGCTAGTGCGGGAGAGTTAGTGGGGCGGTTACCCAAAATTTGACGCTGTCACAGCCCATATACGAAAAAAGAATTCGTGTCTGCAAAACACATAGCAACACATCTGGTCCAGAAGGGACCCTTACACAACTTACCTTACCTACGATAAAGGCGCAGACCTGCCTTCACCGCCGTGCCCCATCCACTCTGCGACATTGCGGGCACAAGTTTGCAATGTCCCTAAGATGACCTGAAATGAGTGGAGGAGTTGGCTCTTTTCAACCATTAGTTCGAAAAGAGCTCCAGGAGAGTGAAGGAGAACAGATATTTGCTTTTAGAGACTCATTACTTTACACCGGTCTTTAATAAATAATCTGGTTACTTAATTTTTAATATTTAGAGTAATACACTTATGCCCGAAGATGGGCTCCGTCAGATCATGGACGAGCAAAGTCGTCGTTATGATTTTTCAATACAACTATAGTTAGGGTACTATTGAAAGAAATTACAACAAATGAATACAATTTAATGATAAAGGTTCTTTCCAGATCACCTCCTCGAAACAAAAATTTACACAAATTTTGTTTATGCAAATGGCACCACGTCAGGTGTATAAAAGTGTGTATTATTTCATTAATAAAAGAAATTTCTAAAACTGAGGATTTGTGACGGTGATTTAGACTAATTGACAAGGAAACTATTAAATTTTAACTAAAATAGTTTGAAGCGGAAACTATGCCAAAAACCGAAGTTTAATGTGTGTATCAATCATACTCAGCTTTTTGTTTTATGTAACCACCTTGGATAAGTCCAAATATCTAGCTGAAAGTCGAGTTAAATATGACTTCCCCTTTCTGCTAGTTTATCTACCAATGGAATTTTACAAAAAAATAAAAATAACGGTGATTTTTATCATATCTGTGTTCTATGAGTAGACTTTACACTTTCATGTTTATCTTTTATGCCTTCCAATTATCTCCTCACCATCTCTTCTTAGGAGGGTGGGTGTATTCATATATTCTATAGGCTAACAACTCCGTTCGCGATCAGCTCTATTTCACTGTCTCTTTAGTGGTATGCGACGGTACAGCTAAAAAGGTTAATCCTTGCTTTTCTTTTAACACTTAATATATTAATATGGCTACTAAATGTGGAGAAGATTTTGGTACTTACAGCTTTCTATGTTGCGGGGCTGCTCCATCGAAGAGGCCACTTTGATGTTCCGCTTGACATTCTGAAAAAGAAACGTATGGGTCGCTTAATTCTCTTCCCTGCGGTAAGTATACGGCTTGGTGGAGAACCATTAGACCTTAAATTTTCTTTTGTTTTACACAAGTTGAACTAAGGGATTTGGGTCAGCTCCCACCTTTACAATGCTGCCAGAAGGTGTAGTTGGATTTGAACTAGACAAAAGGAAGGTTTTAGTATCAGGGCCAAACTTATCCTGTATATCACCACGTTATTAGATGTTCTATTGAAAGACGTGTCTTTATAGCTGCTACGATTATGCACGAACAGCAGTCGAGTCTCCGTAAGGCGGAGATAGTTTCGCGCGTAATTTGTTGGCCCACTATCCCGGACTCTACGTGGGCTCCGATTGCATCAAATGTTCAGGTGCTGGACTTATTCTCGGAGGCCAAGGAAATCTTCTTGTTCACCTAAATTCCAAGTGAAAAATTTGTTCTCTTGCGTCGAAATGAATAACGATAATTTCAGTCGACATAATTCTTGCAGCTCGAGGATTATTTTCTTCAATCTTAATCTTGTACGCATTGGTTTCGATTTCTCACTTGATATAGATTATTAAAGTCCTATATTTTTCCCGGTGTCATCTGCCACTCAGTCACACTAGGAAATGTTTTGCTCTTCTTCCTATTTTTCAGAACTGAATTTTTGTGTACTGGCCCAGCCCGAATTTCTTCGCACGGTCGGGTATAATTGCCACCGCAATTACAGTGCGGCATAATGTGGGCACTGTTGCTAGCTATCAGTGGCAAAAATGAAGCACGCTGCGACCATAACAATCGTCACCCATCTATGCAAGCTTGATCGTTGAAGTGATTTTTCGCATATCTTTCTGGAACGGTTCGTCGGACAGTAACAATAATTATAACCAATTGAATAGGATTTCATATTCTGAAGAACTTTTCTGTACAATAAAAACGTTTAGGACTGATCGTTTTTACAGTATATACGTGAAAAACCTAAATTTTTATATGGCAACATCAAGAGGGAGTGACCCGATTTATTTAATCTTAATATGAAAACACAGTGTAACAAATTTCACCTCTATACGTATACGCGTTCTCAGGCAGTGTTCAAATATATAGTGAAAAACGAGTTTTTTGTATGGCAGTCCTACGAAAGAGTTACCCGATTTATCCCATTTTCGAACTGAAATTAACTTTTTTTCTAAAAAGCCCGTGTGCAAGATTTTAGCTATCTATGTAAGTGTAGGCGTTCTCGAGTTATCCTGAGGACATACAGACGGACAGACGGATATGCAAAATCTAAATAGCTTTTAATATGATTCGTGGCTGTCTAAACAATTTTTCTCTACTAGCATTATTTATGTGCGTTACAAATGGAATGACAAACTTAGTACCTATACCCAATGATTTCATCTAGGGTATAAAAACTGTTCATTTTAATATTGTTGTCATATAAGTATATTATATGTGTATTAAATTTTAATAAGTTGATGGCATTGTTTTTTAAGAGAAATATGGTATTTCACTGACGGCTTTCTCACTAATGAAAGAGCCGGTGCTAGTATCAACTCTTTTGAGCCTAATATTGGGTTGGAGTACTCACTTGGAAGGTACACCACTGCCATCCAGGCTGAGTGAAGATAGTTCTTGATACAGAAATCAAAGAAAAGGATATTGTCATCCTCTCGAAGAGTCAGGCAGCCTTAACTACTGTAAGGGCCCTCGCATAACATCCAAGTTACTATAATACGACTGTGAAAAAGCTGTGCATCCGTCAAGCTGTTCTTTAAGTGGATTCCGTTTGACATAGGGATCAGGATTAATGAGAAGACCGACTTTATAGCCAGGTCTGGCTCTGTCTCTTCTTTCCTTAGACCAAAATCCGCTGTAGAGTTGCCGCCTCGCGGATCATCTCTCATCAAAGTGGATGTTCACATAAAACAGTCCACCGGAAACAGCTCGCTTCACGCTCATCTAACAAGGATGGGAGATGTTGACAACCGTGACTGTCTACCCTACCTGGAAGAAGTGCCTGAGACAGTCAAACACTTTCTGTGTGCTTTTCCAGACTGGATACACATACACTTAGGTATGCCATCCTATCTCGAATGACCTCACCTAGACCTTTTGAGCTTCATTAAGAGGATAGGAAGGTTTTGATGAGAAGGTTTGTAGCAGTTTAGCTTGGCATCTCTCATCCCCGTGCATTAAAAAATGCTATTTAAAATAAATACAATGAGTTCTTTTAAATTAGTTCAAACATTTAAAGTGACTATCTCATATATTTGAATTTAATATACAATCTCTTACATTTTAATAAAACTTAATATGAAATTTATTATATGCATATACATGTGAGTTTCAAATCAAAGTATATGTTCTAGTTTCTTTTAGAAAAGAATTCAAACTACTTTGTTTAGATTAATAAAAATTATATAAAAAAATAACTGATCTATGAATAGCGATGTTAGGATTAATACGCGAAGAGAATTGGCAGACGTCTTCCTTCCTTTGTAGTTGACATATGACTCGTCGTTCAGATGAACTTTTCCTCTCTTCTTCTTGTTCGTCGATAGGTTGAGGAGTTGCCTGATCCCACAATTCGGCCGTCCTGACGCTTAGCCGCCTCGGTGAAGCATTGGTGAGAAACAATTCTGTGAATTCATGATAAGCTTGACTATTTGTCAACAAAATTTCGACTTCGTTCGCCAGTATTGGATGGAAACTTCATTGGTTACGACTTCAGCTTCGGTTAATTTGGAGAAGTTACTTCATTGTTTGCTCCAAAATCTTCATCTCAATCCACCTGCTGATCATCTTTAGTATAAGGCATCTTCTTAAGTGTTAGGCATCTTCTTGTGTATAAGGCATCTTCTTGTGTATAAGGCATCTTCTTGTGTATAAGGCATCTTCTTGAGTGTAAGGCATCTTCTTGAGTGCAAGGCATCTTCTTCATTGGTTTAGAGTGACTTTTACTTAATTCATTTTCTTAAATGCTGGGTATATTATTCGTTGTGGTATGACTTCATTTTCATTTGTCTTCATTGTCGTGGAGTGACATTATTCGTTTAAGCTTCGTCTTCGGTTGTCTTTATTGGGGTGACTTTAATTCTATTTGAATTAGTTTTGGTAATGTGGTGCTGGTTTTGTTTGCACTACTGAGCTAAGGTAAGTTGCTCACTAGCTTCGTCGTTTTGAGGCGTTTCGTTCTCTTCAAAGGGTTCTGGCAAGGTAATGTCTTTGAGTCTGATATTTGGAAGTTCGGGGTAGAATATTGGAGTTCTTCGTCTTCGCTGATTACTCGATTGGGCACGTGGTTGCTGGGGTTGTCTTCTTCGCCATCAGTATCATCGTCATCAGATGTAAATGGAGCGTAATGCCTCATAAGATCTGCGGCTGTAGATGTAACATTTGGGCCACAGTGGCTTCCAATCTTCTTAACATCGTATCTTTCATTTTGCTTTACCTTTATGATCCTGTGAGGGCCTAGGTATTTCGGTTTTATTTTTAAGCCCGTTCCGAATTGCGTTCGGCGTATGGCGACAAGATCTCCTGTCTTATAGTGCGTTGGGCGACTTCGATTTTTATTATACTGCTTTAAGTTTTCCTTCTGAGTTCGAAGTATATTTTGAGAGGCTATCTTACGTCGCTCGTCTCTTTCTTCTTGAAATAAGAGTATGATTTCTTGACTGATTGCTTCGGTTAAATAAGTGTCCTCAACTAATTTCATTTTCATTCCTAAAAGTAGTCCAAATGGTGTTGTATTTATACTTCGTTGGTAGGAACTATTGAGCCACGTTTGGACTTTTCCTAAATGCTTGTACTAGCTATCTCCAGAACCAATCAACAATTTAGTTAAAACTTCAATGACGATGCGGTGAATGCGTTCGACTTGGCCATTTCCGCGTGGTACACCAGTAGTAATCTTGTATCTGTTGATCTTTGCAGTATTTCTCGAATGCGGTGGCAGTAAAAGCGGTGCCCCTATCCGTTACGATCCTACTAGGAATTCCAAAGATCAATTCCTGCAACTGCAATTTCTGAAGAGTCTCGGATGTCGTTGTTGTTTTGGCGGCATATAACCAGACGAATTTCGTAAAACCATCTATAACTGACAAAATGTACTTGTAGCCCTTCTTGGTCTCTGTCATAGGTCCCAAATAGTCGATATGAAATGTTTCCAAGGGCAAGCCTTCTTTCGGGATAGGATGCAAATAGCCTTCGTTCCTCTTCTTTTTTGAACCCAGAATGCAAGGGATACAGCAACTGATAATGTCTTCTAATTTTTTCCTCAGCTTTGGTATGTAATATTGCTGATTAATTAAATGTTCCGTTTTTCTCGTACCGAAATGTCCTTTCTCGTGAGCAGATCTTATCACTTCAGACTGCATAGCTTTTGGGACGACGAGTAGCTTAGCTCCGTCAAGGCATTTGAACAGAATGTCTCTCTCAATGAAAACAATTTCAAATTCTTCATGTTTTAGTATTTCCGAAATAGCTCTTATAGTCTGATCCTTCTTTTGGGCGTCTTGAATCCGGTGTATAATATCAGCATTTTCAATCGTCATGATTGTTGGATAGCGACTTAAAGCGTCAACATGTTTCATGCGACTTCCTGGTCGATGCTCTAGTTCATAATCGAACTCCGAGAGAAGAATAGCCCATCGTGATATCTTGGGAGATATATCTTTTTTCTGCATAGTACATTTAAATGCTGCACAATCGGTGACCAATTTGAATTTAGTACCAAACAGGTAAACTCGAAACTTCCTTATGGCCGCGATTATGGCCAGCACCTCTAATTCGTAACTTCAATAATTTTGATCTGCGGATGAGGTCTTCCGACTTAGATAGTAGACTGGGTGAAGTTCGTTGTCTTCGTTTGACCTCTGAAAAAGTATTACCCCATAGCCCCACTTACTAGCATCAGTGTGTACTTCACTGCGTGCTTCAGTGTCGAAAATTGAAAGGACTGGCCTATCACATAACATATTTTTCAGAGTCTGGAAGGCTTGTTGTTGCAATGGACCAAAAGCGAAATTGCTTCCTTTCTTTAGCATACCACTTAGAGGACGAGCGATTAAGGCGTATCCTTCGATGAATTTTCGGAAATAACCCGCTAATCCAAGAAAGCTTTGTATCGCTTTGGTGGATCTAGGTTCCGGAAACTTTTCCACTGCTTTCAGCTTTTCACTTCCAGACAAAATTTTTCCATTCTCGATCTCATAGCCTAAAAATGAAATATTTCTTTTCAGGAACTCACACTTGCTCCACTTTATTTCTAAACCGTTCTGCGCGGCGACGTATAGGACTTCCTTTAGAATATCGAGAGCTTCTTCTTCATCCTTCGCTGGGATAATTATATCGTCTATATAGAGAAACATTTTTCCGACTCGTATTAATGGGTGGAAGATATAGTTAACAAATCTTTGAAATTGTGTAGGAGACGTACACAAGCCAAAAGGAGCTCTTGTGAACTCATATTGCCCGCTCAGTGTCACAAACGAAGTGTATCTCCTACTGTCTTCAGTTAACCGCATATGAAAAAACCCGTTTCGCATATCGAGCTTAGTAAATACTTTGCCCTTGGCAAGCCTATCAGTCTGGTCCTCTATAAGTGGAAGTGGGAAGTGTCTTTAATTATTACCTGATTTAGTTTTCTGTAATCAATACAAATACGAGTACTACCATCCTTATTTTTCACCAGTACAATCGGACTTGCGAATTTCGAATTACTGCGTGTTACTATACCATCGTGAAGCCATTCATCGACTTGCTTGTCCACTTCTTCCATCTCCTTCATTGACATTCTTCGTGGGCATTGACTGATCGGTGTCTCGTCGGTGAGCTTGATACGCATTTCAAAATTAGGTGAAGGATTTTTACTTGGAATATCCGTCTGTCGGTAGAAAAAATTTTACTGGGCCTCCTATTTCGGTCTATCCTATTTAGTTCACAAAACTGGGCAAACATTTCAAGCTTTTGCTTAAACTCAGTAAAATCTCTTGCACCATATAGTATCAGTTTATTTGCTTCATCTTCTTGAATACCATCGATAACATATTTCATTACAGATTCCGGTTCTAGTCGTGCTTGCTTACCGATTTCCCTAATTGCGAGAAAGTATTCCTGAAGTGTTTCGGAGCTCGCTTTCTTACGCTTTCTCAGCAGGTCGTGTAAAACTGCACTATTTTCTTTTACTGCAAATTCGTCGAGTAGAAAGGCTTTCAGTTGGCCCCAAGTATTGAGACAGTCAGCTGTACGAATAGCTAGCTTCGCGTCACCTGCTAACAATCTCTTGCCATACACTGATTTCTTCAAATCATTCCAGTCGAAGACTTGCGCCGCGCATTCAAATTCTTTGACCCAGTCATGAATACTTATTTCACCTGCCCGACCACTGAATTTGGCAACAGAATCTTCAATGGCAGCGAATGTAAACTTTTCTTGAGAAACTACGTTGTTTTCGTTCGGACGTCTATTACTGTTGTCCTCCCTTTGAGGCAAACTTTCACGTATGGTCTCACCCATTTGCTGTAGTTCTTCTCTGAACTTCTCCAACATAGTTCTACATAGATCACTATCACTTTCCTCGTTATGTATTCTAGTGCTTTCCCCGTTTCGCTTTGCTCTGCTTTTCTTACCCATGCCAGATGCCCTACCTCGTAAGTAAATGAAAGATATACAACAGGAAACAAATAACGTCTTTTCAACGTTCAACGTTATTTTGAAAATTCGAAAAATTCCAGGAATTGTTTACAATATATTACAATATATTTTAAATCACTTCAATTTAATCAAATGAGAAATTTCACTTCCTACCTTGTCATTTTTATCTAGTTATTGCACCAACTAAATTTGGTCTAAAAACATTACCCAGTGCACAAACCTCAATGGTGCTGCAACTGCATTACCTTTATCCGATTGCAGTCTTGTCTCTGACACTCCGATTTCTTTGACGGAAAGGTCACCTTGAAAAATGGTGATGTCTCCACATGCTACACAAATACTAGCACGTTTCTGGAATGCTGCCGTATAATTGAATACCGCTATAGCTACCTCACAGCTGGTACTGTTGCTTTTTATGCGAGAATTTTTTGTGAATATTTTTCCAGCGATGTTTTCCTTGCTGCCTTTTTCGCACAAATTCAAGCACTCTTAAGATGCTCCTATCTGCTGCTTCCTGGTTGCCTGCCAATTCTTCCGGCAATTGACTTGAAATTCCGGTTGAGCCCCCAAAATTTGTGGGTTTCAAATCAAAGCATATGTTCTAGTTTCTTTTAGAAAATAATTCAAACTACTTTATTTAGATTAATAAAAATTATATAAAAAAATGTGTCTATGAATAGCGATGTTAGGATTAATACGCGAAGAGAATTGGCAGACGTCTTCTTTCCATTGTAGTTGACATATGACTCGTCGTTCAGATGAACTTTTCCTCTCTTCTTCTTGTTCGCCGATAGGTTGAGGACTTGCCAGATCCCACATACATATTAAATTTTATTGAACTGTATTAAAAGGTAATGTAGTTAAATATATTTATTTTTAATAAAGAAGTTATTGAAATTACGTATTAATGTATTCAAAATATAAGAATTTAATAAATTGTGGGTGTTTTTATATATAAAATACTAAAATATTAAATTTTACTCCAAAATTTTCAGTCATGCAGTTACCTGGTAACTGGTGGGGTAAATATTCTCACCTTGTGGTTCAATTGCTCAATTACGCAAACGTTACAATCAAAATTAATCTGCTAATCTTCCACTTTTACTGGAAGACAACATTTTTCATCAGAATCAAGATTCATGGATGTTGTCACTAACTTTACATTTAAAACAGGGGCAGGAATGGTGCCTTATTTTCCATTTTTCGGGCAGAAGTCTATGATATAGAGGTTGTAGTTTATCAATTTTGCAGCCCTTCGCGACTGCGTTTTAAGCAATCACAAACAAAATTGTGCCTTTGTAACTATTGAAATGTGCCACGGCAAGGCAACCCGGTTGGCCTCAAAGCAAGCATTAAACAAATGATAAATTGCTTCATTCTTTGCAGAAATTTGTATTTATTTCATTCTGTAGTCATAGAAATATATTTTCCTTACAAACCTAAGGAAATGAAAATTACAAATCAATAACACAAATCCAAATTAATTGGCTTTAGGTTTGGGTGCGTGAATGACCGAACTGTTACTATAAAGATTATCCATCCTATTTCATAAATACTTGGATTGTCTTGTAACCCATTTGGCGAGAGAGTTGGCAGTTGAGCGATTAGTAGCAAAAAAAATTAATTTAGAAAGGATACCTTTCTGGATGCCTAGTAGCAACTTTTTTTGTTTCTTGCGTTCCCGAAACAGAGCCGTGGGTGGAATATGTATACAGGCTGAACTAGATGAAAAAGTTTTATTTTAATGTGAAGCCCTGTGAATAAAAAGTTTAAGATCGGTAAAAAATATGGCTTGAACAAATAAGTCAAGAAAAGCAGTTACTTTTCTCCTTGAGTAGGAGTGACCGATTAACCGATATGATTTTGAGACTGTGACTCAGGTCTTTTCAGTCAGTGGACTGAGGCAGTCAAAACGACCGATTCGTTCACGGCTGACCCATCACTTGTCCGTATACTGGTCCCTACCCGACATTTGGTCTACTAAAAGGCGACTTTAGGGGGAACTGCTTAAGTGGGAAAACAGCCAGTTGCCATCTCCGTTGGCGTAGCGCGCCCGCGCAGATAGCACCGTTGTGATGAAATACTGTTACAATACTGATACTCGAGTATCAAAGTATCGATACCTTTCAGTATACTAATATTGACGTTTTTATATGGACGATGTCCGCTTTTTAAGCAATTTGATTGGTCGAATTCTTGAGAATCGGAAATTTATTTTTGATTCCTTGCATCAATGATATATTGGAGAAGTACTGAATTGGATCCAAAGTAGAAAAAAGAATTGCATCGATATATCTCTGACCCGATATCCAAAATTTGTTTCGATGCCGTACTGATGATTTGTATTGATACCGTAATCAAGGCTTTTTATCAAAGAAGGAATTAATCTTGATTTTTTATTAATAAGAAAATTATAAGTTTAAAAATCTACATTTTGCATATGTAATAAAGATTATATGAATGTATGTAATTATGGTTTGCACAATTACATATGAAAAATGTAGATTTTTCAACTTATAAATCTCTTATTAATAAAAAATCAAGTTTTATTCCTTCTTTGATTACAATAATGAAATTAAAAATATGAAACACGTTTCTAAGACTGTATTATAATTCATTGACAACAGTGATAAGTTATTTTAACTTTTTTGACGCAGCCTTGTTGACTTTAACTTCTACTTCTTTATGAAATTCCATTATTCCAAAATCCACTGTTTCTGAAATGGTGAAAGTAGTTTAAATTGAAGTCATACATATATGAAAACTTTAATTTCAACTTACAAATTTATCCTGATTATTTTTGTTTGAAAGGAACTCCTCCAACTGGATAATTTCTTTATTTTCTTTGATAGGAAACTTGAAAGGAAAATCGCATGGGGTACTTTCTTCTGATGGTAACAAGAACTCACAATCTTTTCAGCATATTGCGCTTTCATCCTTCTGTTGTTGTTAAAGAGCGCCTTGTCTGTTGACCAAATTTTGCAGTAGTTTCAGCTTCCTATCCTGCTGTTGCAAATTTTTTAGTAACACGTGACCTGAAAAATTTATAGGTAATTATTTTCACTAAAAGTAGTCTCTACGGAAATTTAATTCAGATTACTCACAGTTCCTACATATTCTTCTAATCTTCGGAGATGTCTTGCCAGCAATTATTTTTTCACTTCTGGACATTTTTTTGATTATTTTCACTTACCAATTATTTCCACAAAAGAATATATTATATTTATTATTCCGACAATACAAAAACCAAAAATCCCTTCCAACAACTTGAATAACTTCGACAGAAATGACTATGAAAATTACGAAATCATTCGTCAAAAATGATACCAAAGATCAGAAGGACATCAATACAACATCAGTACTACGCCATTGTTAAATTCTTCGATTTTCCCCTTAAAATTATAATGCTAGGTATAATAAAAGAATCATAGTATTGATTACAGAATCTGAGCTGGCACTGATCGTACATAGATCCCACTCTTCATTTTCACTTTTTTACCCCAATTTGCGTCCCCACCACAACAATTAATTCGAATTGATGGTATGATTCAAAAGATCTTCATTAGATCATCATTAGCGAAGTAAAAGAATTAATGAAGGCTTATTGATGCTTGAGTATCGATCCAAATTGTTATCTGGGCAATATGAGGTGAGCGAAGAGGTTTTTCAACCCATCTCTTCTCCAGATGCGGCAACTTACTGGACTTAGCAGCAAACAGTCCCTCAGACTTAACTTCTCTCAAAAGGAGCTTAAAAGAGTTTGGAGAATTTTCGCACTCTCTAGGGGTAGACGTTATGCAAAATAATAGTGCTAATTTAAGAAAAAGTTCCATCGAAGATAGTGTCAGTGATTCCACCGCGAGTGAAATCCTTTTAAATTGGCTGGGCGACTCCCTTCTGCAAACCAGCATCGAAGATACTAGCTCCCAATAGTGCCAAATTCAAGTTCAAAAATTCCCAATTTAAACATGGGAGATTATGCTAAAATCGCGAAGCTAACTGCCCAGCTCGTTCCCCTCTTCTCGGGTGAACAGCATTCAAAATTGAGCCTTGAGCTCCAAACATTTCTAGGATGCTGTAGGCAGGTGATACAGTGCATATCGGTGGAAGAGCTGGCAGCTTTCCTGCAAATATTCCCCACCAGACTTTGAGGCGAAGCTTATCAACTTTTTGCCTCAAATATGCCTACTACGTTCAAAGAAGTATAAAAAAGCCTCAACCGCACATAACTGGTAAATAAATTAATAAATAACCACTTGGCAATATCCTTTAGAGAATCTCACAGCCTTCACGGCACGAGTAAAACAATTGCTGACACTCTGCAACGAAGCAGCAGGGTCCAAATATGGAGCCACAGCAGCACCCGATGTGAAAACACAGTTGGAAAATTTCGCTAAAAACGCACTAAAAACAGGGGAAAACAATCCATATATGTGTCAATACCTTTTGACCATGACCGACGGCACTGTGGATAACCTCATACGAAAGGCACTTGACATGGAACATCTCCAGCAAAGTGTCCTATTTCTACAACCCACAGGACAATTTCAAACTAATGTGATACAGAATACAATCCCACCTTCAGTATGTACAGCAACACCAAATCACGCACAAGTCAGTCAGATAAGTTCACCCGCAAATCACAACGTTTTTAATCCTGGCATAATGCCATTCGCTCAGGTTGCCCATAGCCACCCTACAAACACAAGCAGTCACATTCAGGAAACGCAGTTCACACAGGTAAACACAACGCCGAATATCAAACAGGAGCCAATATCTCCTAATAAAAGTTTCAATGTAAACAATAAAAATAATTATTTGAATAAAATCCAATGTATTTTTGTAATATAAGAGGCCACACATACGCCGATTGCCTCAAACGTAAAAATACGCCCCACTGTGTGAACTGTAAGATGTATAATCATGATGTGCGTAACTGCAGAAGAAATAATAACAGCAGCCAAAGACCACATAATAATGTTCCCCAAATCAACTCCCTAGAGAGCCTCAAGGACCCAAAAACTCAAGAGTATATAATGTGTGTAAAAAATGCGAAATGTGTGGCCGAACTGGTCGTGCATAAGTGTCAGCAAAAGCGAAGATGGGAAGCCCAGAGTCTGGGAAACGACCTAAAGTCGACCCAAAACTCCCCGGCTCGACCATAAATAACCTATCCAACAAAATAGGGTCCCCTCAGCAGCCCGATGCCAGAGTCGCTACAGTAAAGCTTCCTTTGGACATAGGCCAGAACGGCCAAAATAAACTAGTAGTAGACACAGGCGCTGAGGTTAGTATAATAAAGAAAAGGTCGTCATAAAAATATCTTAAAGCAATTCACCACAATAAGGCACGTACACTTCAGACCCCATTTGGTACCGAAAAAACGCTGGGAAATTGCCAGGCAAACTTCGTTTTTTAAAAACAAAATTAAAGTCATAAAGAACATGCCCGGCCTTTCCAATGATGGACTTCTAGGAAATGATTTCCTAGCGACACATTGTAACGTTGAGGGCCCTAATAAGGCACTAAGGCTTCTTCGCACGGAAACTAACCCAGATGAATTTGCTTTGCCATTGATGTTTGAAACGGACTAGCTACATTCTGACAAAGCAGTCGACGTGAGAACACTTGCCGAAGAGGTTGAGTTTAAACAGGCTGAACTATCTACCTGCAGTGTCTTCAAGGTTTCTCAAACGAGAAAAGCTGGCTGCGAAGCTGCAAAAGAGCTCAAAGAATATGAAATGAGCTGTCTGGGCGAACAAGAGATCGACGAAGCTTATCAGCTTTTTGCCTCAAATATGCCTACTACGTTCAAAGAAGTATAAAAAAGCCTCAACCGCACATAACTGGTAAATAAATTAATAAATAACCACTAGGCAATATCCTTTAGGAAATCTCACAGCCTTCACGGCACGAGTAAAACAATTGCTGACACTCCGCAACGAAGCAGCAGGGTCCAAATATGGAGCCACAGCAGCACCCGATGTGAAAACACAGTTGGAAAATTTCGCTAAAAACGTACTAAAAACAGGGGAAAACAATCCATATATGTGTCAATACCTTTTGACCATGACCGACGGCACTGTGGATGACCTCATACGAAAGGCACTTGACATGGAACATCTCCAGCAAAGTGTCCTATTTCTACAACCCACAGGACAATTTCAAACTAATGTGATACAGAATACAATCCCACCTTCAGTATGTGCAGCAACACCAAATCACGCACAAGTCAGTCAGATAAGTTCACCCGCAAATCACAACGTTTTTAATCCTGCCATAATGCCATTCGCTCAGGTTGCCCATAGCCACCCTACAAACACAAGCAGTCACATTCAGGAAACGCAGTTCACACAGGTAAACACAACGCCGAATATCAAACAGGAGCCAATATCTCCTAATAAAAGTTTCAATGTAAACAATAAAAATAATTATTTGAATAAAATCCAATGTATTTTTTGTAATTTAAGAGGCCACATATACGCCGATTGCCTCAAACGTAAAAATACGCCCCACTGTGTGAACTGTAAGATGTATAATCATGATGTGCGTAACTGCAGAGGAAATAATAACAGCAGCCAAAGACCACATAATAATGTTCCCCAAATCAACTCCCTAGAGAGCCTCAAGGACCCAAAAACTCAAGAGTATATAATGTGTGTAAAAAATGCGAATTTTGTGGCCGAACTGGTCGTGCATAAGTGTCAGCAAAAGCGAAGATGGGAAGCCCAGAGTCTGGGAAACGACCTAAAGTCGACCCAAAACTCCCCGGATCGACCATAAATAACCTATCCAACAAAATAGGGTCCCCTCAGCAGCCCGATGCCAGAGTCGCTACAGTAAAGCTTCCTTTGGACATAGGCCAGAACGGCCAAAATAAACTAGTAGTAGACACAGGCGCTGAGGTTAGTATAATAAAGAAAAGGTCGTCATAAAAATATCTTAAAGCAATTCACCACAATAAGGCACGTACACTTCAGACCCCATTTGGTACCGAAAAAACGCTGGGAAATTGCCAGGCAAACTTCGTTTTTTAAAAACAAAATTAAAGTCGTAAAGAACGTGCCCGGCCTTTCCAATGATGGACTTCTAGGAAATGATTTCCTTGCGACACATTGTAACGTTGAGGGCCCAAATAAGGCACTAAGGCTTCTTCGCACGGAAACTAACCCAGATGAATTTGCTTTGCCATTGATGTTTGAAACGGACTAGCTACATTCTGACAAAGCAGTCGACGTGAGAACACTTGCCGAAGAGGTTGAGTTTAAACAGGCTGAACTATCTACCTGCAGTGTCTTCTAGGCTTCTCAAAAGAGAAAAGCTGGCTGCGAAGCTGCAAAAGAGCTCAAAGAATATGAAATGAGCTGTCTGGGCGAACAAGAGACCGACGAAATCAGGCAGCAATTGGTTACCTTTAAGAAGCTAATCTGCATACCTGCGCACAAAAGCGCGCACATACCCATATCAAATACAAGGGAATCAACACATACAAAAAAACGCGGAGCTAAGTGTATAAAGCCTGCCGAAAGGGTGCAAATAGCTCTTCCGTCCAAAATGCTGAGGAAAAAGACATTCATAAACACACAACAGCCATATAAGAACGGCAGTGAGTGGCTAAAATGCCTAAAAAGGAATTATATACACCGAACAAAATTAAAGGAAACAAATTTCAAATGAAGAAAAAGTCAACTGAAGGTTCAGCTGAAAAAACAGCAACCCTCCAATATGTACGATATTTATACCTGGATTATGAGACTCCGGAAGACTCAAAACAGTACCCGCGTATTTCTAGGCTAGAGCAAGAACTCAGTTTAGACCCTAATTTAACCGTGGAAGAAAAAACTGCGATATCAGAGCTCTGCGAAGAGTACAACGATATCTTCTTCCTTAAAGGTGACAAACTCACTTATACAAATGTGATAACGCATAATATACCATTGGTGGAAGATCAAGCACCAATAAATCGAAAAATGTACCGCTTACCTCAAACACAGCGGAAAGTAATTAATGAGCACCTAAAAGAAATGCTAGACAGCGGGATAGTCCAGTCTAGCAAAAGCCGTTGTTGACTTTCGTAAGTTAAAAGAAAAGACAATAGGAGACGCATTTCCGCTACCCCGAATCGAGGTTACTCTTGACCAATTAGGTCATGCAAAGTATTTCACCACCTTCGATTTGGCCAACGGCTATCACCAAGTTTTTGTCGACAAAAAAGATCGACATAAAACTGCTTTCACCAAAAGATATGGGCCCTACGAGCTCAACCGTATGCCATTCGGGCTCAAAGGAGCCCCCACCACATTTCAACGCATAATGAACTTCGTATTAACAGTCTCGAATGTGCTGTTTACCTGGATGGTATTGTCATCTATGGTAAAAATTTAACTGAACACAACGAAAAGTTGAGGAAAGTCTTCGACAAGTTGAGAGAGATCAACTTGAAACTGCAGCCAGAAAAGTGCCAGTTTCTAAGAAGAGAAGTTGTTGCGAAGGAGCGGTACCAGCACCAAGTAAGATGGCCTGCGTCCAAACATTTCGTGTTCCAAGAACACTAAGACAAGTTCAATCATTTTTAGGACTTGCTAATTACTACAGGAAATTCATTCCAGACTTCTCCAAAATTGTACGTTCAATCACGAATTTACTCCGAAAGGGTGTAAAGTTCAGTTGGACTGAGAAATGCCAAGAAGCATTTCAAAGTATAAAAAGTGCTTTAATTTCTCCACCACTACTAATTTATCCCAATTTTACAAAATCGTTTAATCTAACTACGGACGTAAGTAACGAGGCTCTGGAAGCTGTTCTTTCTCAAGGAGAAGTAGGAAAGGACCAGCCCATAGCCTATGTCAACCGCACTGTAAATAAAGCCGAAAGAAACTACTCTACAACAGAGAATGAGTTATTGGCTATTGCCTGGGCTACCAAGAATTTCAGGTGCTATCTTCTAGGTCGGAAATTGACGGTCTATACAGAGCATAAACCTCTCAAAGGTGTCTTCAATGTGAAAGACCCTAGTTCCCGTTTGGTGAAATTTCTCCACAAATTATGTGAATTCGATTACAACATAGGATACAAACCAGAGAAGTACAACACTAATGCAGATGCAATAAGTCGCATCCCTCATGCATTAACAGAAGACAGCTAAGGCAGTACCTTAACGGTACAATCCCGAGTCCACCTAACGATGGACTCAGGTGTGGAGGAGGATGATTCCACAGACAATAGGAAGAAAAAGAAATCCGCTCATTGTTTCGTCGTGACTCGCGCTCACAAACAAAAGGCTCAAGAGACCCAAAAGAAATCCAACACGGAGATAAACGAGCACGGGAAAGCGGGTCAAAACGAAATTCCGATCCCAGAGGCAGGTATACAAAACCCCGGCATTTGCTTGATCAAAAAGTAAATACGGGTAAGGCACCTGAAGTAATCACGAGCCCCATAGAGATCCGAGCAATCTTAAAAGATTATCGCGATTCTCCATTCGGTGGCAATAAAGGTGTCATAAAAACTTACAAACGTATAAGACGCAAGTATTGGTGGAGACACGTGCTTAGCGATATTAAATATAAAATGCCAATGGTTATCACGGACATCGCAGAACAGCCCTTCGACAAAGTATACCTCGATATTGTAGGTCCATTAGAAGAGACCACATCAGGTAACAAATACATCTAGACCTTCCAAGATAATTTAACAAAATTTTTCGACTGGTATGTAATACTTAATGCAGAAGCAGTCACAGTAGCGCAAGTTTTCTTGGATGAAATCGTTACACGCTATCGCACACCCAAAAGAATACTCACCGATCAGGGAACAAATTTCCTGAATGAATTATTCAAAAGAGTATGTAAGCTTCTAAAGGTAAAAAAGTTACAAACTTCAGCATACCAGCCCCAGTCTAATGGAGCACTAGAATACCTGTGAACAATCGTAGATGAGTATCCCAACACATGGGACCAATTCCTCCGAACCGCTGCATTCGTGTATGATAATAGTGTACACGAGGGCACTAAACTTACCCCAATGCACTGCCTTTACGGCTTCACATCGGATGTCCCATCAAATTTAAAACGGGATCTTGTACCCGTTTACAACCTTGAGAGATATTATCATATACTGAAGTATACGCTTCAAAAATCCTATGCCACGGCACGGAAAAACTTATTAGCTAGTAAAGAGCGCTCAAAGGGGTACTATGATACGAAAGTACGACCCCTAACTTTCCACATAGGAGACAAGGTCCTCATTACGGACGAAAGCAGGAAACATAAGCTTTCGCAAATCTGGGTAGGACTTTATCAGGTAATCGCAATACCAAGTGATGTGAATACCAAAATCAAAATTGGTAAACGTAGCGTAACGGTACATCATAACCGTCTAAAGCCATACTTTGAGTAAATACATGTTGTACAAAAAGGAACCAGGTTGACTTCAAATTCCTACTTCAGTTTCCGATAAGCCTCATTTCAATACCTTCCTCAGGAACATTTTGCGGTGGAGCCAATCCACTGCCCAGTCGGATAGACGGCACGAAATAAGTATACCATACTTAAGGATTGTTTTCTTCCTTCGAATTGTCCACATAAATGGCGCTACAATTAATTATAATGGCCATCCTCGGGTATATTTTTCGAGGATCTAGGAAGCCTCCTGTTGTATCATAAATAGATCTGGATGAGCTAGACATACAAATCAGGCTAGCAGAACATGTAGAGCACTTAGTGCATAAACTCGGCATAAATATCACGGACAAAGGAGACCTCCGTAACGTGCAGCAGCTACAACAAAAGAATGTGCCATAAAATTATTGTATAACTCTTTGAATGAAGTGCCCAGTTGCAGGTTTAGAGTGCAAGCTGCCCAAAAGGACATGTTGATGAAATTAAACAAGCCAAATGCGTGGCTATTTTCGTTTATCACCTTCACGGTGTTACATATCACGTGCCCAGATCACTTTGTGATCTCAAAATTAGAAGGACAGGGCATAATAGAGATGATAAAGCCATGTCAACTGCAAATAGGTGAAATGGTACTTAAATACGAAAATCAGAGTAGTCATCCACTTAAAATTACACAACCTAAAGAATTTCCTGAATTAAATCATCCCCTATTCAATTTTTGTGGCTGACATCTTATCCGAATTCATTGGAAGATATCCAAAACAAAATCAGCAAATACCAAGAGAAAGTATCAAGTAGAAACTCCAATATCCTGTCCACAACGTCTCTATCATTTACGAGTCTACTAGTTCTGGCCATTGTTGTGGTAGTAAAATATCTTCATCCTGTTGTCATCAAGATGAGAGAACAGAGGAATCAATCACAAGGTAACCCTGAACTTTCAACAGAGGGAATTCCTTTAAAAGAGCGAACTCACGTTCCCCCACCCACATTAAAGCGAGCTCGTTCGCTTCCCAGAACCAAATCGGTTCAAATAGTATAAAGTTGAGACACCGTCACTATCAAAATGGATCACAAAATCAATGTAAAATTGAATCAAAAAGTAGCCCTGATAAACTATATACAACAAGTATATATAAATAAAAATAGCTAGATTAATAATATTAAAGAAAAAGTGTTGATAGAATTAATGGTACATAAAAATAGATAAAAGGGTAGAAATTAAATATGCATGAAAAAATAAATAAAATAATAAAATTAGAAAGGAAGGCATTCAATAAATAAACTAAAACTAGAATTACTTAAAAGATAAAAAACCAATGTAACAAGTGAAAAAGCTAGAATTGGTCTAAGACCAATTCTTATGATACCCTAGAATCTAGCTAGATGAATGCCCGTATGAAATTTCGTATGGGTACCCATTTGAGCAATTTTGATTTTTGCAGCGGTTTTTCGCATATATTTCTAGAACGGTTCGTCGGACAGAAAAATTATTATAACCAATTTTATAGGATTTCATATTCTGAAGAAGTTTTTAGTACAATAAAAATGTCTTGGACTGATCGTTTTCACAGTATACAAAAAAAAAAAAAAATTTTTTATATGGCAACACCAAGAATGGGTTGCCCGATTTAGTCCATTTTTGAAATTTTATTTGCTAGCCAATGAAAACACCATCCAAATTTCAGCTCTCTACGGCGACTCGTTCTCAGGCAGTGTTCAAATATATAACGGAAAACGAAATTTCCACGGAGGAGTTGCCCGATTTGTCTCATTTTCGAACTTAATTTTACTTTTTTTTTTAAAGTCCGTGTACAAAATTTCAGCTCTCTAAGTGTACGCGTTCTCGAGTTATCGTGCGCACGGACGGACGGACATGCAAAAATCAAAATAACTTTTAATATTATGCGTGGGTGTCCAATCCATTTTGCTCTACCATCATTATTTCGAGGTGCTACAAACGGAATGACAAACTTAGTATACCCCTTTAGATTTCATCTAGGGTATAAAAAGGGTTTAAACTATAGAATTAAAGGAAAATGCCCTAGAATTAAATATAAATATAAAATAGGAAAATAAAATAGCATACAGTACCTACTTGAACAGTAGAGGCGAAAGGAAAACAAATAATTTAAAATCAAGTACATAAAAAATGCATAAGACGACAAATTAAAATTAAAATGCATTAAAATTAAAATGCATTAAAAGTATATATTTAAAAAGAATTAAATATGAAACTAATGAAAAATAAGTAGATAATAAAAATAAAATAAAAAAAATAAAAAAATTTTCCAGGCTACTAATAGAAAAAAAAAGAGAAGGTTTTATCAGACTTAAAATAAAAGTAATAACTAATAATAATTAGTATTAGAGTAATCAGACCTAGAATAACAATTAGAAATTAGTAAACAAACAAAAAACAAACAACATGCTCAAACAAATATTAAGGTAAGAGCTTTTCAGATAAAAAAAAATTTTGTTATTCCAAACGAAAACCGACCAAGACCCGATCCACCCAATTAGTACCAACAACAACTTCCTCTTCAAAGAATAATTCTCTTTTTATCAGGGTTGTGAATAATTTCTTATTATCGCAGTAGAATTACAGACCGACTGATGACGCTCTGTTAATAAGAATAGAGATATTAGAGATTCTCTTCGTTAGAGCTGAGAAGCTCAATCCTCCGAAAATCGACCAAGTTAGAGCTAGAAGCTCAATGTCTAGTGTTGATGAATCTCTTAGCAAGCGCTGAAAAGCTCATTGCCTGAGGTTTTAGCCATGTCGGAGCTGAAGAGCTCAATGGCAAATGAATATACCACGAGAGTTACTGTTTAAACTCTCATCTTTTGTTGTCAGAAGCACTACATTTATACTTTATTAAAAGTGCTTACTTCGCTAAAACTTATTAAAAGACTATTCCCATGAGAAACTTTACAACGTTACAAAATTTATTAGTACCTGATTGTCAATAATTGCTTACCTCACTCATATCGATTAAATTAATGCTATCGATAAATACATGCATATTGACCCCCATGTAAACATAAACATATAAAAATGGAAAAATGCTTACATAGCAATCTTTTCATATTAAAAGAGAACTAAGTGAAATGGAATAAAAGTTGCATACAGTCATCGTTTGCGTCATCGCGCATTCACTTCTTTTCTATAGTTCACTGAGTAGTATGTAATATGCTTTATCACGGTACAACGGTGACCAGTGATGATCATATTACTTTTTTACAACTCTTACTTCGATATCATGAATGGATTATAGAATGGCGCGTGGCTATTCTGATTGTATTTCTTTGATTACTATTTTTGCTTTTATTTTCTTTCTTTATTACTGTTTACTGTTTAGGTGCTCGTATATGCATTTATCATTACGGCATGTAGGTCATGTAGGTATGCTCGACATCCTCACCGCAAAAGAGAATGGAATGATAATATGATTTTGTGCTAATATGAGTGCAGTGGGTAATTGACATTTGAATTATTTAATATACACAAATGTTGAAATTATAGATTGGCTATACGTATTTTGGTTATATATATATATGTTTTTTTTGCTATGTCTATTGTAATTAACATTTTACATTCTACAAAAATATTATGCTATGTATAATTAGTAGTTTACATTCTAAGTAGATATAATGCTACGTATAATTAACCTTTCTACATTTACATATGATTAACATTTCTATATTTACATATGCTTAACATTTTTAAATTCTAAAGAAATATTAATATTATAGTTATATTATTTACGTTACTTTATGTGTTTTGCATATTGTAATAATGATGGATGTGGCTATCCTTTTGTACTAATGTCAAGATATCTTATTCAAAATTTTCATATTTTTATCGGTTATTATTTATCTTCTTTAGTCTATTTTTATGTATTATCTTTCTTTTACTCTTCTTTTACTCCTTCTATTTCCTTTATTTCATAAGGTCCTTTATAAGGGCTTTCACATCTTCGTTTACTTTTTTCTTTTTAAAAATACAAAATCTTTTACTTTTATTTTTATTGGGTTTATCTTTTTATCTAATTCCTCTTTTCGTTTTTGTTTTGCTAAGTCTAGCAGTATTCTAGCTTTATTGTGTGCTTGTGTTAACCGGGATTTTAGTTCTTTGGCGTAATCTTCATAATTGTATATAAGTGTACTATCATTGAAATCTACATCATTTGCTAGGCTAGTGAGTTTCCCGAAGACTAGTTCGTATGGAGTGTAACCCGTATCAGAATGAGGAGTCGTATTATAACAAAAGGTATGGTACGGTATCCATTCATCCCAAATCGATAAAAGATATTCTTTCAAGACTGCGGTTTCTCTCAATTGCACCTAACGTCTGGTGATGATATGGTGTAGATGTTCTGTGCTCTATTTTCAAGTATTTGCATATGTTGGTGAATATTTCATTTATGAATTCCGATCCCAAGTCTGTTTTTATCGTTTTGAAAGTACCATATTTTAATATAAACTTTTCAGCTAATGCTCTGGCAATTGTAATTGCCTCCTTGTTTTCCAATAGTATAGCTTCAATAAAGTTGGTCAGTTCACACTGTGTTTAGCCACAATATTAAGTTATTAAGTAGTAATTTTTCCTAAATTTCTTTAATTTAATTAATTGCTTAAAATGAATTAATTCAAAATTGTTCAAAGTCAAATTCCATATATGTAGTTGCTCATTTCAAGTTGCTCATTGTTGTCCTATAAAATGTGCTATAATCAAATCCATATAACATGTAAAACATTTTGTGTCACACTTGCATTCTAGTCGTCGTACGATCGCATCATCCGCAGTAATTCGTAAGAAAGCAAGTCAGATCTAGAAGTTTCTTTTAATTATTCACTCCTCGTGTCATCTATCGTCGCATACAATTTTGCAATTAGGTTAAAAAAGCTTAACCCAACATTTGGCGCCCGAGCAGGGACAGTTTTCATCAAGAAATTATTCATCGGTCCCGGATTAAATTTATAAATTATTCGCGTCGTGGGAAATTGTAAAAAATTAACAAATTTCATCAGTGGACACTTGGTATACACTCTCCTGCGGATACCAGCAAGTTGATCGAATAAATCAAGTAAATGATCAGAAATCATCATAGTCGCAATATTGTATGGTAAATTTGGAGAATAATTATTTAAAACAAAAGAAATTGTTCGCTGGATAACCAAGGTAATTTCTTTCCATTTTCATATCAGTGCGTATTCTAACGGTACGAGAACAATAAGAATTGCACAAAATAAAACCTGGTGAACATTACTGTTAATTTTTACTGAATTTATCTAGATTTGCTAAATAAATAAATCAATTTATATACATATATTATATATTTAAGTGAACTTATTTTTCAATAATTATTATTATTGCAAGAATATATATATACATACTAACCCGTTTCGAATAAGTGCATAAAATAATAAAAATTTTTTAAATTGCTTTAAATTTTGGTGAAATATTGACTGAACACTTTGCGATAAATTCGTATTTCTTTATAAAAAAAAAAAAAACTAGACACTATGTCTTTGGAAGAACTTAAAGTCCAAAGAGCGTCTGCAAAAGGGTGCATAACGAGAATCAAAAATATAGTAGAAACAAAATCTAATTCGCTAACTTATACTGAACTCGAATGTCGACTAGGAATTCTCGAGTCGTATTTCAAACAGGTGCTATCATATCAGTTGTCGACAGAGAAACTTACACCTGAAGATGCCAACGAAGCTAGGATCCGCGGAGAATTAGAAGATTTATATTGTCTTACGAAATCTAAAATATTGACACTAATATCTGGATCTCGACGCCTTAGTTCACAACATGATAGTACAATGGTTGTTGCCAGTTCATCTTTTAGTTGTTTGCCCAAGCTTAAACTCCCACAATTTTCGCGAAAATATTCTGAATATCCTAACTTCGCCAGTAGCTTTTCTAAACTCGTTCACAAGGATGAATCATTGTCATCAATTGAAAAGTTCAATCATTTGTTATCGTGCTTAAGTGGTGCAGCTTTACCTACAGTGAAGGTGTTTGAAATTACGGAAGAGAACTATCCGAAAGCACTAGAGCGTTTAAAACAAAGATACGATATCAAGTATCTTATTTTTCAAGAACATATTTTCGATTTATTTAACTTGCCTAAGGTTACTAGAAATTCCTCCATTCAGTTGAGACAACGACTCGACTACACCAATGCTAACTTAAGCGCTGTTCAATCGCTCGGCTCTTTTGAGGATATGACATATGCGCTGATTATTTACCTAGTCAATTCCAATTAGATCCCGAATCTCAAAACAAATGGGAAGAAGCTAGGGACGTATCCAAGTTGCCAACATGGGAGAATTGTGCCGAGATATTGGACAGACGTTGCCAGTACTTGGAAGCTAGGGACTCCAAGCCGTCGCTAGGAGAATCGTCCACCTCTTCTCGACCTACTGACAAGCAGAAATTTAGGAATTTCCATCCTAATAATACGTCGTTAGCTGCTATACAAATCTCTTGTTTATTTTATCGTAAAAATGGGCACGCAATTTATAAATGTCCTGATTTTTTGGGACTAACAGTTTTGAACAGATTTTCTGAAGCTAAAAAACGAGCTCTCTGCATTAATTGTCTTAATCGAGGTCATAGTCTTAAAAAGTGTCGTGCGTGTTCTATGCCTCATCACACTCTCTTACATAGATGCAATACAAGGGGGACATTTTCGTCGATAGAAAAGCATGATATTCTTTCGGAAGTCAAAGAGTCGGAATCAAACCAACCCTTATCGCTTGTTGGAAACACATCATTACAATCGTCGTCGCTTTCCGTCAACGAGGTTAAGTCTCATATTTTTCTCGCAACTGCTGTGATAAAAATAAAGCACAAGTTCGGCCACTATCATCTTGCTAGAGCATTGCTGGATTCAACTTCACAGCTAAATTTTATTTCGGAAAACCTTGCACAGATACTGAAATTAAACCGAGCAAGGGTTGACATAAACATCAGCGTAATAGGCAACGTACCTACTAAAGTCAGAGGGTCCTTACAAGCTAATATTAAATCAAGGATTAATGAATTTGAAACTAATCTCTCGATGCACGTACTTCCTCACATAACTGGCTTACAACCTGAAAGGTCACTCATTATTGATGATTGGAAGGTTCCTCAAAACATTCAATTAGCTGATCCAGAATTTTTCAGGCCAAGAAAAGTAGATATTCTTATTGGGGCAGAGACATTCTTCCAACTGCTTTGTGTTGGCCAAATCAAACTGAAAGATGAATTACCCACATTGCAGAAGTCATTGTTCGGTTGAAAATACTGGGAAATACACAAAGTCGCCAAGAGAGCCTCATATTCGGAGTTGTCACATCTCTCAAGAAATTAATGAAGTTGAGACAGTTGAAAATGAACTGCTAAATACAATTGTTGAAAAGTTCTGGGAGGTAGAAGAAATTGAATCAGAGTCGACAAAATACAATAGTGAACAGTTGCAATGTGAGACTATATTCTTAAATACATTTCGTAGATTACCAGAAGGAAGATTCATGGTAAAGTTACCCTTTAAGGATAATCCAGAAGAACAGCTAAAAAATTCTTATGAAATCGCTCGTCGTCGCTTTAGCTTATTGGAAAAGAGACTTAGCAAAGACTCTGCGTTGAAGACTCAATACACTCAATTCCTGAGAGATTATAAATCGGCAGGTCATATGGAGTTCATTTTAAGACAAGAAGTTCCAGCGACTCATTTTTTCATGCCTCATCAATGCGTCCTACGGCCATGCAGCACCTCCACAAAACGTCGTGTTGTTTTCGACGCATCTTGTCGTACGTTCACAATCAAATCACTTAATGACTTAGTAATGGTGGGTCTCAATGTGCAGGATGACCTCTTTTCAATCATGCTCCGATGCTTTAAGTTTGCACTTACGGCGGATATAGCTGCCATGTATAGGCAGGTCTTGGTCTATCCTGAAGATCGCAACTTTCAACTCATTTTATGGAGAGAAAGTCCTCAGGAGGAGCTCCAAGTTTATAGACTTAACACGGTGACGTCTGGCACAGCTCCTGCACCATTTCTAGCCACAAGGTGTCTGGTACAACTTGCAGAAGAGTACGCGTCAACAATGCCGTTAGCTTCGAGAATTATAAAAGGGGATTTCTATATGGATGATCTTATTACAGGATCTGATACACAGGAAGAGCTTTATCCGATTAAAAATAGTGTAGACACAATTTTAAGATCGGCTCAGTTTAATCTTCGCAAATGGTATTCTAATGATTCGAAATTTTTGTCAGAACTACCCGAAGCTGAGCGAGAGACAACAGTACAAATCAATAACTTAGATATAGTGAAAACTCTTGGAGTCTGATGTCTCTGGAGCTGATGAGTTTTGTTTCCAATATCAAGCGAATACTTCGGCATGACCCAGGATTACTAAAAGAACTATTCTGTCAGATATTTCACGCCTTTTTGATCCTCTTGGACTTATTAATCCTGTCGTCGTCAAGGCAAAGATATTTTTACAAGAACTATGGCTCCTGAAGGTAAATTGGGATGAATCCATTCCACTAAATATTGAACATCGTTGGCGAAGCTTCAAAGCAGAGCTAGAACATATAAATGAAATTCATATTCCTCGGCTGGTACTTCCCGCAGGTAGAGTGTCTTCAATTGAAATTCATGGTTTCGCAGATGCATCCACCAGAGCATATGGGTGCTGTATTTATATTCGATCAATAGATACCGTCGAAAATATATATGTCAATCTTTTATCAGCTAAATCTAAGGTGGCGCCCATAAGAGTATCAAAATCATTGAGCTGTTTGGAGCTGTGTGCTGCATTGCTTCTTTCGAGACTGGTAGACAAAGTTAGAAAACAGTTTCCCAAGCCTCACAGTCAGCTTTATCTCTGGACGGATTCAGAAATTGTGTTAGATTGGCTTCGCTCTCATCCTTCTACCTGGAAAACCTATGTTGCAAATCGTGTATCTGAAATTCAGAAATTGACAGGGAATGGAATCTGGAAGCATGTGACTTCTAAAGCAAATCCAGCGGACATCATCTCCAGGGGAATAAGTGCTTCAGAGCTTTCAAAGTACCGGTCCACGGTTCTTGCAGCAGTCAAGGGAACATTGGCCACTTCAAAAAGAGCGACATTCAACCAACGATAACATACCTGAAAGAAGGACTATGAAATCAATACTAGTGAGTTCAGTTTCAGACTCGTTTTTAGAGACAGTATACGAATCCAGCGATTTTTTGAAAAATTGTCGTCGTTTCGCATTTCCGCTACGTTTTTTAAACAATATCAAGGCCAGGAAATGCAACAAGCCTATCATATCTGGAAATTTTACAGCGGCAGAGATTGATCAAGCATTCTTGCACATCGTCTGGGCTATTCAACAGTATGAATTTTCGTCGGAGATACAAGCCTTGGAGGAAGAGAAGGAAATTAATTCTAAAAGTTGCATTAAAAAGCTTGCTCCTTTTCTCGACAACAAAATGGGACTCGACTTTTTACGAGTTGGAGGTCGCTTGAAAAACGCCAATCTGCCATACAACATCAAGTTTCCAATACTCCTTCCACGCGCCAATCCTTTCGTTAAATCTTACGTTAAGGATCTTCATCGTCGAAACTTTCACGCAGGGCCTCTTGCTTTGGTTTCAATTGTTCAGCAAAGGTTCTGGATAGTGAATGCACGAGAGTACGCTCGTAAAATTGTCAGGAACTGCCTACATTGCTTCAAATATCGTCCGCGATTGGCTCATCAAATAATGGGAGATCTACCAAAAGGAAGAGTGAATATATCACTGCCATTCACTCATACTGGCATTGACTTTTGCGGACCTATAAAAACTACTCACAAAATCAGAGGAAGAACAGTGTACAAATCTTATATCGCGATATTCATCTGCTTCGCCACAAAAGCTGTACATATCGAGGTGGTCTCAGACCTGTCATCGGAAGCGTTCATTGCTGCGTTGAAGAGGTTTGTTGTGTACCTAAAAAGCCTAAAATAAATACCTAATTATAAATTAATAAAATTTAAAAAATATTAAAATATTTCATGCATAAAATTTCACATAAGCTAACCATGCCTAAAACATGGTTAGCTTATCTATTCAATCAATGAAGAAAATTGCGTCAGCAATTTTCTTCACATTCCATAAATTAAAATAAAATTATTCCCATGGCAAATTTTGCCTTCAGCAAAATTTGCCAGTAGAAATATTTACTTTAAAAAAATAAAGCAAAAGACAAATCGTACCTTCAGTACGATTTGTCGTGAAAATTGCAATATGTATGTACGAACGTACATACATATCACAAAAAAGCTTTCGCGATAAGAGCGCGCCGCGAAAATACATTGTATGTATACGCGTGCGGCAATTCTTTTCATCGTGACGGTGGCTGATGTTTATAAAAGCATCAAATTTCAAGCCTCCGTCCAACGAAAAATATTCTGGACTTGTTTAATCAAGTCCAGAATAAATGAAAATTTTCTCAGGGTGAAAATGCAACTATGCATTTTTTACCCTGAACGAAGGCTCTTGATCGCGACAAAAGTGATCAAGAGCCGAGTTGGTTTTTAAATTCTCACTACGGCGGATCGCGAGTTATGATTTAAATTTTTCTACGCGGCGGTAGCGCAAAAAGTTGTAGTCGGTTTTTTAACAAAAAAAGCGAGAGGCGTTGGTGTTGGCTCTAAAAGTCGGGCGCGGTATAAATTTAATAAATTATTAGAAAAAATTTTGTTACTTTACAACATAAAGGGTGGAAAGTTTTGTTAGTTCGTAAAAATACAGGAATGTTTTGAAAAAAAAAAATAGTTTAAAGAATAAAAGAAAAACAAAATGTAAACAAAGTGTGGTGTTTAATTAATTAAAAAGAAAAACCCAGACCAAAATAAGGAATACAAGCCACGTTGAGAGGAGGTAAAGCTGTGAGTACTACCAGAAGTTTTTACAATATAACAATTGGCGCAGCCGGTAGGATAGAGGAAGCCTACTTTAAAAAAAACAAAAGTATAAGCGCTCGAAAACCCTCTATCCTACGAATCAAAAGGAGTTGAGGACGAAATCGAATACTGGGCAAGACACCCTACCCTTCGCCTGAAGTTGAGTCTGGCTTCAGGAGTATTTCGATCTAGTCGGCTCCCAACGCTCGGGGTCGGACAGCTTTAACTGCCTCTGTTTGAAAAACACGCAGCCACCCCCTCATCAAAGCACAAAGTGCCAACGTGGGACAATAGCGGGCTTCATCCCAGCCCAGGAACATAAGACGTCCACAGCCGAAAATTTCAAAGCGAAACTTGAAGGAAGAATCCTCAACCGACAATCTGCGATCCGGAGCTGAAAGGGACTTCGAAGTAGGCAACGCGCCCCCCTTTCAGCTTTTATCCAGGGGAATTTAAGAAGGCCACGGGCCCCCCCGGCAGCAAAAGAACTTTAATCACAAAAACCAGCGATCCTGAATTGAGAGGGACCTCGAAGAAGGCAATAAGCCCCCCTCTCAATTTGAACCAAGGGAATTAAGACGGCAGAAGCCCCCCTAGCTGCAAATTCTACATACGGTGGTCCATGAGCGAGGAAAGCTCCCACCAGGGGACGCCGCCGGAAATCTCACCAATTCCACCAACTCCACAACAATCTTCTTCACCGGGCGACGCACAGGAAGATCCGTCCCGGTACGAAGGAGGCAACGAGGGAGCAACATCTGCAACAGAGGGTGCTAATCAAACACCCCCAACAAATTCAACAGCACCAGGAGTAACATTAAGGAGTGGGACAATCCTTACAGGTCCCCCACAAGTAAGACCTTCTAATTTAAACTTAGAACATTATTTAAAATATCTAGAGGGGAAAGTGCGAGACTCCTCCGAACTTTCTGTTGTACAGTGCGATTCTATCGATAAACAGCTCAAAAGGACCCGTGAACGGCGGCTTGAGCAAATCGCGCAATTCAAAGAAAGTACTGAAAAATTTAAAGAAAGCTTAAAGCAGTTTGGGGAACTCTCGCACTCTCTCGAAACAGAAATTACAAACAATAGTGTAGAATTAAGAGAAGGTGCCATTGAAGACAGTGTCAGTGATTCCACCGTGAGTGAAATCCTATGGAATTGGCTGGGCGATTCCCTTTTGGAAACCAGCATAGAAGAAACTAGTTCCCCAAAAGTATCAAACTTAAGCTTCAGAATCCCCAATATAAACATGGCAGATTACGCGAAAATCGCCAAGTTAACTGCCCAGCTCGTTCCCCTATTCTCGGGAGAGCAGCACCCAAAATTGAGCCTTGAGCTCCAAACTTTCCTAGGATGCTGCAGGCAGGTAATCCAGTGCATTTCGGTGGAGGAACTATCGGCATTTTTGCAAATCTTCCCCACCAGACTTCGAGGCGAAGCTTACCAGCTGTTTGCCGCAAATATGCCTACTACTTTCAAAGAGGTAGAAGAACGGCTAAATCGTACATACCTGCCTAGGGAAACTTATCAGGAACTGGTAAATAAATTAATTACTACAAGGCAGTATCCTTTGGAAAACCTCACAGCCTTCACGGCACGAGTGAAACAAATGCTGGCACTCTGTAATGAAGCAGCAGAGTCCAAATATGGCGCTACAGCAGCCCCCGCTGTGAAAACACAGCTAGCAGACTTCGCGAAAAACGCACTAAAAACAGGCGTCAATAACCCGTATATGTGCCAATACCTCCTGACCATGACAGACGCACGGTGGATGACCTCGTACAAAGAGCGCTTGACATGGAGCGTCTCCAGCAAAGTGCTCTATTTCTGCAACCTCCAGGGCAATTTCAATACAGTACAGTGCAGAACCCAATACCACAGTCAATAAATGCACCTGTGATAAGTAATCCGCAAGGGATTCTAAATAATTCGCCTGCAAATCACCCCATATATAATCCAGGCATAATACCATGCGCACAGGATACCTGGCAAAACAGTGTGCCCACAAATGCAAGCACCAGTACATTTCCATCACAGTTCACACAGGCAAATATAAAACAGGAGCCAAAATCACCAAATAGAAATTTTAATGTAAACAATAAAAATAATTATTTAAATAAAATCAGTTGTAGTTTTTGTAATCTAAGAGGCCACACATATGCTGATTGCCTCAAAAGGAAAAATACGCCTTATTGTGTGAACTGTAAAATGTATAACCATGACGTGCGTGACTGCAGAAAAAACAATAATAGTTTCCAGAGACCACACAACAATGGTGGACCATCGAATCAACGCCCTAGAGAGCCGCAGAATTCCAATAACAATTCCAGAGTATATAACGTAAGAAAAAAATGTGAATTTTGTGGTCGTTCTGGACATGCAGTAAATAACTGCCAACAAAAACGTAAATGGGAGGCCCGGAGTCAGGGAAACGACGTACAGTCGACCCAAAACTCCCCGGCTCGACTATAAATCTCCCGTCTAATAAAATAGGGTCCCCTCAGCAGCCCGATTCCAGTGTCGCTACAGTAAAACGACCCTTAGACATAGGCCTGAACGGCCAAGCTAAACTAATAGTAGACACAGGCGCTGAGGTTAGTATAATAAAGAAAAGGTCATTAAAAGATCTCAAAGAAATTAACCACAATGAGGCATGTACACTTCAGACCCCATTTGGTACCGGAAAGACGCTGGGAAATTGCCAGGCAAACTTCGTTTTCAAAAACAAAATTCCCTGCAAGTTTCAAGTCGTAAAGAACTTGCCTGGCCTTTCCGATGATGGACTTCTAGGAAATGATTTCCTAGCAAAAAACTGTAACGTTGAGGGTCCTAATAAGGCACTAAGGTTTCCTCGCACGGAAACTAATCCAGACGAATTTGCTTTGCCATTAGAGTTTGAAACGGACAAGCCACATTCTGAAAAAGCAGTCGAAGTAAGAACACTTGCAGAAGAGGTAGAGTCTAAACAGGCTGAACTATCCACCTGCAGTGTCTTCAAGGCTTCTCAAACGAGAAAAGCTGGCTGTCAAGCTCCAAAAGAGCCCAAGGAATGTGAAAAAGGCTGTCTGGGCGAACAAGAGACCGATGAAATCAGGCGGCAATTGGTTACCCTTAAAAAACCAATCTGCATACCTGCGCGCTCTCAAATTGTTGCCCCAGTCCCGTTACAAACTCAAGAAGAAATGCTCTGTTTATCACAAGAGATAAGCGATGGAGTCTTCTTGGCAAACAGTTTGCTGTCATCTGGAGAAGAATTAGTGCTGGTCAGTATTCTCAACGCTAACAGTCATCAAGTAGTCATACATAGCTTAAAGTTACAGCTATTTCCAATAAACGACTACATCATAGTCCCATTAACACACACAAAAGACCACAAAAGAACACACATTCCACTACCAAATTTAGAGGCAATATCAAACAACACAAGAGACGGAACTGAGTGTCTAAAGCCTGCCAAAAAGGTGCATATAACTCTTCCGTCCAAAATCCCGAGGCATAAATCACTCTTAAACAAACAACGGCCATATAAAAACGGTAGCGAGTCGCTAAAGCCTATATTAAAGGTGCATATTACTCCACCGTCACACAACACAAAAAATTCTACATGGTCAAAAAGCAGTAGCAGTGACGCGCATGAGTATCCCACACAACCTAAGGCAAAGACCACACAGGTGTACCAAACTCAGCCGTCAACAAGGCAGGAAGCAAATACCCTGTCAATTATTAAGAGCAACGAAATACAGCCTCAAAAGCAATCGCAAAATCCTCATCTATCTACAGGTCAAAAACCTAAAAGGAAGAGTAAGTCAAACCAAGGTTCAGCCGACAAAACGGCAATATTACAACATGTACGATATCTATACCCGGATAATGAGACTCCGGACGACCCAAAACAATATCCGCGTATTTCTAGGTTAGAGCAAGAACTCAGCCTAGACCCTAATTTAACCGCGGAAGAAAAAATTTCGATATCAGAACTCTGCGAAGAGTATAACGATATCTTCTTCCTCAAAGGTGACAAACTCACCTATACAAATGCGATAACGCATAATATTCCATTGGTGCAAGATCAAGCACCAATCAATCAAAAAATGTACCGCTTACCTGAAACACAGCGGAAAGTCATCAACGAGCAGCTAAAAGAAATGCTAGACAGCGGGATAGTCCAGTCTAGTAAGAGCCCTTGGAATTCACCTCTACTAGTTGTCCCCAAGAAAGCGGGACCTGACGGTGAAAAAAGGTGGCGCGTCGTTGTCGATTTTCGTAAATTAAACGAAAAGACAATTGGAGATGCATTCCCGCTACCCCGAATCGAGGATATTCTCGACCAACTAGGTCACGCAAGGTATTTCACCACACTCGATTTGGCCAACGGCTATCACCAAGTCCTTGTCGACAAAAAAGATCGACATAAAACTGCTTTCAGCACAAGTTATGGGCACTACGAGTTCAAGCGTATGCCATTCGGGCTCAAAGGAGCCCCCGCCACATTTCAACGCCTAATGAATTTCGTCCTAACAGGCCTACAAGGCCTCGAATGTTTTGTCTACCTAGATGACATTGTCATCTATGGTAAAAATTTAAACGACCACAACGAAAAGTTGAGGAAAGTCTTCAATAAGTTGAGAGAAAACAACTTAAAACTGCAGCCAGAAAAGTGCCAGTTTCTACGAAGAGAAGCTGTTTACCTAGGACATAAATGTTCTAGCGAAGGAGCCCTACCAGACCCAAGTAAGACGGCCTGCGTCCAAACATTTCCTGTTCCAAGAACAGTAAGGCAAGTCCAGTCATTTTTAGGACTTGCCAATTACTACAGGAAATTCATTCCAGACTTCTCCAAAATTGTACGTCCAATCACAAATTTACTCCGAAAGGATGTAAAATTCACTTGGACAGAGAAATGCCAAGAAGCATTCCAAAGCATAAAAAATGCTTTAATTTCTCCACCACTTTTAATTTACCCAGATTTTTCGAAATCTTTTAATCTCACTACAGACGCAAGTAACGAGGCTCTAGGAGCTGTTCTTTCTCAAGGAGAAGTCGGAAAGGACCAGCCCTTTGCCTATGCAAGCCGCACATTAAACAAAGCCGAAAGAAATTACTCTACTATAGAGAAAGAGTTATTGGCTATTGTCTGGGCTACCAAGAATTTCAGGTGCTATCTTCAAGGCCGGAAATTCACGGTCTATACTGACCATAAACCTCTCAAAGGTGTCTTCAATGTGAAAGACCCTACTTCCCGTTTGGTGAGATTTCACCACAAATTATCTGAATTCGATTACAACATCGAATATAAACCAGGGAAGTACAACACTAATGCCGATGCACTAAGTCGCATCCCTCAAGCATTAAAAGAAGACAGTTTAGGCAATACCTTAACGGTAGAAGCCCTAGTCCACCACACGATGGACTCAGATGTGGAGGAAAACAATTCAACAAATAACAAGAGAAAGAAGAAATCCGCTCATTGTTTCGTCGTGACTCGAGCTCAGAAGCAAAAGGCTCAAGAGACATTAAATAGCTCCAGTGTGGAGACAGAAGAGCACACGAAAGCGGACCAAAACGAAATTCAACACACTGAGGCGGAAACACTAAACCCAGCATCGCCTGAGCCAAAAGTAAGTACTGGCAAGACACCCGAAGTTATCACGAGCGCTACGGAAATCCGAACAATCTTAAAAGATTATCACGATTCTCCATTTGGTGGCTATCAAGGTGTCATAAAAACTTACAAACGCATAAGACGCAAGTATTGGTGGAGACACATGCTTAGCGATATTAAAAAATACATTAAAAAATGCCCAAAGTGCCAGACGATGAAAGCATCTCCACAATATAAAATGCCAATGGTTATCACGGACATCGCAGAGCAACCGTTCGACAAAGTTTACCTCGATATTGTAGGTCCATTAGAAGAGACCACATCAGGTAACAAATATATCTTGACCTTCCAAGATAATTTAACAAAATTTGTCGACTGGTATGCAATACCTAATGCAGAAGCAGTCACAGTAGCGCAAGTTTTCTTTGATGAAATCGTTACGCGCTATCGCATACCCAAAAGAATACTCACCGATCAGGGAACAAATTTCCTGAGTGAATTATTCAAAAGAGTATGTAAGCTTCTAAAGGTAAAGAAGTTACAGACTTCGGCATACCACCCACAGTCTAACGGAGCACTAGAGCGTGCCCACAGGCCACTGATTGAATACCTGCAAACAATCGTAGATGAAAATCCCAAAACATGGGACCAATACCTACGAACCGCTGCATTCGTGTATAACAATAGTGTACACGAGGGTACTAAACTTACCCCATTGGACTGCCTATACGGCTTCACAGCGGATGTCCCATCAAATTTAAAACGGGATCCCGAACCCGTTTACAATCATGAGAGCTACTATCATATACTGAAGTATAAGCTCCAAAAATCATATGCCACGGCAAGAAAGAACTTATTGGCAAGTAAACAGCGCTCAAAGGGGTACTACGATAAGACAGTACGGCCCCTAACTTTCCATGTAGGAGACAAGGTCCTCATCAAGAATGAAAGCAGAAAACATAAGCTTTCCCAAATCTGGGTAGGACCTTATCAGGTAATCGCAATACCAAGTGATGTGAATACCACAATCAAAATTGGTAAGCGAACGGTAACAGTACATAATAACCGTTTGAAACCATATTTCGAATAAAAATATATCAAACAAAAATGAACCAGGTTGACTTGAAATTCCCACTATAGTGTCCATTAAACCTCATTTCAATACAACCCCATAAACATTTGCGGTGGAGTCACTCCACTGCCCAGTTTAAATCGGCACAATGTACGTACAAGTATGCTTAAAGGATTGTTTTCTTCTCCTGAATTGTCCACAGAAATGGCGCTAAAATTCATCATAGTTGTCCTCTTCATCCAGTACACAACTGGAGCAACCGCTGACAAACCTTATGTAATAACCCAGCTAAATGGCTCGGGTATATTTTTCGAGGACCTAGGAAATCTGATGGTATATCATGACACCTGGAATGTCCTCACCGAGATAGACTTGGATGAACTAGATGCACAGATAAAGCTAGCAGAATATGCAGAGCACTTAGTGCATAAACTCTGCATAAATATAACAAACCCAGAAGACCTCTGTAACGTGCAGCAACTACACATACACGCTATTATAGACAGCGTACGAAAGCGCACGGAAACTATTAGGGAACTAGTACCAGGAAAACGCAAGGCCAGATCGCTATTTGATGGAATAGGCAAAGCCATGCACTATTTGTTTGGAACTATGGACAGCAACAACGAAAAAGAAATTTGCAGCAGGTTAGAAGAACTTGAATCGAATACACAAGCCCTAGCCGAGCTAGAGAAAGAACAAATCAGTGTTGTAAAAACTACCTTGGAAAAGATTCAAAAACCACTGGCAATGTTAATCGACAGACAACAAAAAATAGCACACCAGATAAACGATCTCCACCATGTGGCCGATGATTTAACTAGGAGGCAACTGACACAAGAGATTATATCAAGCTTATTGCTCCAAATCATCGAAGTTGAATATCGACAACAAGCCCTCCTGGATATAATAATGGCTAGTAAAACCAATCATATTCATCCACTCCTAATGTCTCCCAAAAATCTGTTGGAGATATACCGCAAGACGGCCTCGAATTGCCCAAATGACCAAAATTGTCTATCTGTCCTATATCAGACAGCAGGAGCTCAGTCGCTCCTTATGCAGAATAAATTGGTGGTGAGAATTACTCTCCCAATTTTCAATCTGCCAAAAATGAAGCTACAACAGATTCAATGCTATCCTGTATCCAAGTCAGCAAATTACTCATTAATTCCAGACCCTGGTTATTCATACATAGCCAATAGCGAAAAAACTCAGGAATTTCTCTTATTAAGAGGCGATGACATGAAAAATTTCAAAAAAATAACAAGTAATTTGGAAGAAAACACGTATGTAGGCCGGCTGAACACGCCTCTAATCAAAGCGGCAACGTCCAACGAATGTGCCATTAAATTGCTATACAACCCTCTAAGTGAAGTGCCCAAATGCAAGACCAGAGTACAAATCCCACAAAAAGACATGCTGATCAAATTAAGTAAGCCCAATACGTGGCTATTTTCTTTTATCACCTCCACGGTGCTACACATCACATGTCCAGATCACTTTGTAATCTCGAAACTGGAAGGACAAGGGATATTAGAGATAACGCAAACATGTCAAGTTCAAATAGGTGACAAAGTGCTTAAATACGAAGGTCAGAGTAAATTTCCACTAAAAATTATCCAGCCGAATCAGTTTCCTGAGCTCAACCACTCTCTACTCAACGTAAACCTGACTGAAATTTTACAAGGAACTCAAAACCACAGTCTGGGGAAAATCGAAATCTTAACGGGAGACAATATCCATAAATCAATTTATACCGACACCCATTCGCTGGAAGAAATCCAAAACAAAATTATAAAATACCAAGAAAAGATATCAAGTAAAAACTCCCATATCCTGTCCACAACTTCTCTATCATTTACGAGCCTACTAGTTCTGGCCATAATGATCGCTGTGGCAGTAAAATATCTTAACCCTGTTGTCATCAAGATGAGACAACAGAGAAATCAACCACAAGGTAACCCCGAAATTTCATCAGAGGGAATTCCTTTAGAAGAGCGAACTCCTGCTCCCCAACCCAGTTTAAGGCGAGCCAGAAGCCTCTCCAAAACAAAATCAGTCCAAATCGTTTAAAAAAAAAAAAGAAAAAAAAATGGAACACTGATACTGTCAACATGAGCCACTTAATCAAAGTAGAATTTATAGGAAAGGTAGACCTGGTAAAGCATTCAAAGAAAATCTATGCATGTATATAACAACCTATGTATATGTAACGATTTAACACAAAAAAAAACACAGCAATATACGCATATAGTATATAGTATAATTAGTTATAGTGCAAATAATAAAAGGTATATGCACAAAAATGTACTAAAATTACATAACAAAATACAAGTTAGAATAAATAAATACCTATAAATAAAATCAAATACATTATATTTAAATGTAACTGGATAAAGTAGTAAAATTAAAGAAAAACCACCTCAAAAGTGGACATAAATAAATAGAAATAAAATAAATATGAAAATATATAGAAATAGATAAAAAAAAAAGAGGGGCACAAAATTATGTTCTAACTAAACTGAAATTAAAACTAGAAAAGATAAAATAACAAAACTAAAGAAAAGGATGCATTTGAAGAAAATAACAACTAAATAAAATCAAAGGAAAATAAGAGCGTGCCCAAATCTGCGAAATAACAGCAGAAGCAAGTTTAACCAGTTAGAAATCTAGGGAATAAGGAACAGACAAGCAAGCAAAAGCTTTACCAGGCTACTTCCCACAAATAGAATTTTAAATTAGAAATTTATATATATACTAGTATTATAGATATAGTAGACAGACACAAAAAATAATGTAAAAAATTAAATTATATTATTATCATATATATGTAAAAAAAAAAGAAAAAAAAAGAATGTGTAAAGCCTAGCCGAACCGACCGGAATCCGAGCCGCCAAAATAGCACCCACAATAACTTCCCCTGAGAATTATTCCTCTTCAAAGAATAATTCTCTTTTTCTCAGGGGGAAGGATTGTTGTGTACCTAAAAAGCCTAAAATAAATACCTAATTATAAATTAATAAAATTTAAAAAATATTAAAATATTTCATGCATAAAATTTCACATAAGCTAACCATGCCTAAAACATGGTTAGCTTATCTATTCAATCAATGAAGAAAATTGCGTCAGCAATTTTCTTCACATTCCATAAATTAAAATAAAATTATTCCCATGGCAAATTTTGCCTTCAGCAAAATTTGCCAGTAGAAATATTTACTTTAAAAAAATAAAGCAAAAGACAAATCGTACCTTCAGTACGATTTGTCGTGAAAATTGCAATATGTATGTACGAACGTACATACATATCACAAAAAAGCTTTCGCGATAAGAAGAGCGCGCCGCGAAAATACATTGTATGTATACGCGTGCGGCAATTCTTATCATCGTGACGGTGGCTGATGTTTATAAAAGCATCAAATTTCAAGCCTCCGTCCAACGAAAAATATTCTGGACTTGTTTAATCAAGTCCAGAATAAATGAAAATTTTCTCAGGGTGAAAATGCAACTATGCATTTTTTACCCTGAACGAAGGCTCTTGATCGCGACAAAAGTGATCAAGAGCCGAGTTGGTTTTTAAATTCTCACTACGGCGGATCGCGAGTTATGATTTAAATTTTTCTACGCGGCGGTAGCGCAAAAAGTTGTAGTCGGTTTTTTAACAAAAAAAGCGAGAGGCGTTGGTGTTGGCTCTAAAAGTCGGGCGCGGTATAAATTTAATAAATTATTAGAAAAAATTTTGTTACTTTACAACATAAAGGGTGGAAAGTTTTGTTAGTTCGTAAAAATACAGGAATGTTTTGAAAAAAAAAAATAGTTTAAAGAATAAAAGAAAAACAAAATGTAAACAAAGTGTGGTGTTTAATTAATTAAAAAGAAAAACCCAGACCAAAATAAGGAATACAAGCCACGTTGAGAGGAGGCAAAGCTGTGAGTACTACCAGAAGTTTTTACAATATAACAGGTTTATTGGACGCCGAAACTTGTGTAGACATATATATTGCGATAATGCTACAAATTTTGTTTCGTGATGTTTTCTTTCGTCAGCAGCCTCAAAAGGATATCCACACTTGGTGTTCGAATCATACTATCGAGTTCCATCATATTCCATCACGATCACCACATTTTGGAGGAATGTGGGTGGCGGCTATGAAATCAGCGAAGACGCTCCTCGAAGGCCGTTAAAGGATTCACTATTTACTTTCGAAGAATTGACGACAGTTATGATACAGATTGAACCGGTATTAAATTCACGGCCCATTACTGCAATGTCAGTTGACCCGAATGATGAGCAGGCATTAACTCCTGCACATTTTCTGAACCAATCTACTTTAGAATGTTTCGTCGAGCCTGACCTCTCTACTCATAAATTTACTTATCTCCGCAGGTGGCAGCGTATTTCATTCTTACAACAGCACTTTTGGCGGCGTTGGACAAAGGAATATCTGTTGCAACTACAAGAAAGTTCTAAATGGCGGTCTCAATATCCTAACATAACTACAGGAGTGCTGGTCTTAATTCATCAGGACGATCTTCCACCATACAAATGGAAACTTGGGTGAGTTATTGCTACTGTACCAGGTAGTGATGGTCATATTCGCGTCGTAGAAGTAAAGACCGCAACAGGCATTCTCCGGCGTTCAATCCATAAGGTGGCACCACTTCCAGAAGATGATTGATTGAAAGCATCCCAATTCTTTCAAGGCCGGCGGCATGTTTAGCCATAATATTAAGTTATTAAGTAGTAATTTTTCCTAAATTTCTTTAATTTATTTAATTCCTTAAAATGAATTAATTCAAAATTCTTCAAAGTCAAATTCCATATAGTTGCTCATTGTTGTCCTATAAAATGTGCCATAATCAAATCCATATAACATGTAAAACATTTTGTGTCACACTTGCATTCTAGTCGTCGTACGATCGCATCATCCACAGTAATTCGTAATAAAGCAAGTCAGATCTAGAAGTTTCTTTTAATTATTCACTCCTCGTGTCATCTATCGTCGCATACAATTTTGCAATTAGGTTAAAAAAGCTTAACCCTACACACTGTATAGTTAGTATGTATCAAAATTCTTTTAACATTTTTAGTGGACCAACAGTATCTACAGAGATTACTTCAAAACTTCTTTCTGGAGTGTCCGTTATCACTATTTTTTCTCTAGTGTGTTTTAGGATTTTGTTGTTTGCACACAATTCGCAACTGTTTATATAGTCTTTAACCATCTTATTTAGATTCTTCCATATGTATCTGTTGTGGGATTCCTTCATTATAATATCTTTTATTTGAATGGGAGGTTTATATATTATGATTTTTAAATTTGTTTGCCTATTATTCTTTTTTATATTTTGGTTTTTGTTATGCTGCAGCAGTAGTGATCGATGTGCGATAGTGAGTAGACGTGTGTTTGCAATAGCTCCTGTATTTTTTTTCCAAATCGATTACATTTCATGCAGCTGCAGATCGTTTTGTTTTCGTGTTTTTTTTTTAAATCCGCTAAAACATTATTGATTTTCATCTTGGTTTACGTGATAAAACTTACGTGATAAAACATAAAGTTAGTGTGCATTTGTTCAATTTTCGAGTCAATAACCTCTTCAGTTATGTCACACAAAAAACCATCTCGAGTTCAGCATTCTGCTGAGCGCACTAGAAAGAATTCGGATAGTGCAACCATTACATCAGCACAGACTCGAGCTAAATCAGCATTAAAGGAGCCAATCGTTAGCAATGAATCTGGTGATGCTAAATTAAATCTGCCTAACATCAGTGAAGTCAATCTCATCACAAAGCTTACATCTTTGCTTGACAGAAAATTGCAGCAACTTGAAAATCGTTTATCTTCACAAATGCAAGATTTATTCTCTAACCTTGAACTGCAAGTAAACACATTATTTGCGAAGTGCTCCAGTTTAGAAAGTAGATGTAACCAACTTGAACGGGATAATGATGATCTTCGTCGTATACAACGTCTCAATGATATGGTGGTGACAGGCATACCTAACTCTAAGGAAATTAAACCGTCTGAAATTCTAAATAAAATGTGTGCTAAAATTGGCCACACTGTATCATCTTATACTGAGATTTTTCGTCCAAATAACAATCTCGATCATAAAAGGGCAACATCATTAATCGTTAAATTCCCTTCCGCTAGCGAACGTCGTTCATTCATGGAGAAATTCAGTAGTCATGGTGGTTTGAAGCTGAATTCCATCGATAGCGGTTTCACTACAGATAGTACGATCTATTGTTTCGAGAGTTTATCGCCTAAAAACAACAAAATTCTGCAATCGGCTCTAAATCTGCGTCGTCAGGGCAAACTGCTTTCTGTACGCGCTAGGAATGGTTTTGTATACATTAAATCAGATGAATCTCGTCCCGCTATTAAATTAACCTATTTGGAACAGCTGAGTGAAATTATTTCAAATTAACGTCATCAGGGCTTGCTGTTATCATTGATGTATACACAACGACATTACTCTACGATTTATTTTGATTTTATTTTTGTTTATGTTTGTTTTTCATTTCTTTTTTTCTTAACTGGACTAAAATATCTATTGAGCTTCTATGTTAATATAACTTTTCTTTTTGATTTTTTTAGTTTTTAGTATGTTTAAATCTTTTAGTAACTTTAAATCTTTTATTTTCAGCGCGGTTGTCAAACGCATACTAGTTACCTCTTTATCTTTATTCTGTCTGGAGTTGACTTATTCATGCATGTTACTTCTTTTGAGAATTCTATTTCTGCTTTATCTCTGTGGATCCTCGTCTGAGTTCATAAGTTCACTTAAAATTTCAATAATATGACAAGTTTGGACAGTGTTAGAGCGATGCTTAACTTATTTTCCTCCAGATCGAATGGTTTGAACATTTGTCATCTAAATGCGCGCAGTGTAAGAGCTAAGATGTTTGAATTGCATCAAATATTTCACGACACAAAATTGCACGCTCTATTAGTTTCTGAAAGTTGGCTAAACGAGCATATTCCTTCCAGTATGGTAAACATCCCAGGATTCAAACTTTATCGTAACGATCGAAAAGATCGTGTTGGGGGCGGTGTGGCGGTATACGTAAAGGATGAGCTTAAATCTAGAGTTATAAAACAAGACAAGTTACTATTGGCTTGTATCTACTGTCCTCCTAACAAATTCTGCCCCGAGAACACTGTTGAGCTCGAAAAGATATTCACCCAAATCTCCCATCAGTATTCTAACGTAATCTTGGGTGGAGATTTTAATGTAAATATACTACGTAGAGATCAAAACGTGGACTCATTTTTACACCTTTTTGAGTCACTCCATCTTAACTTGGTAAATTCTACTGGGGCTACCTATTTTAACTGCAACAATCCTTCACTCTTGGATATGTTCTTCAGCTCTGACGTAAACAAAGTCTTAAACTTCAATCAACTAAGTCCGCTTAGTATTTTCGATCATAACTTCATCTTCCAATCCTACGAGTTCCATTTCACTATTCAGCCCAGAATTCTAAAGTCTCGCAACTACAATAGAATTAATGTTGAGAGTTTACTCGAAGAGGCATCAGTGCTTCACTGGGAGGTTATTAAAAATTATGACTCTGTAGATGATCAATTAGAAATATTTTATACATTGGTTAATTACTTACATGATAAATTCGCACCTGAGCGGACCAAGCGCATAAAAGATGTCGGATGTCCGTGGTATTCTCCTGAAATTCAGATCATGATTGCTGAAAGAGAATATCTTTTCCGTCGTTACAAGTTGTTCAAAACTTCTCAGAGTCGTGCTACGTATAAATCCGTAAGAAACCTAGTAAATGAGAAAATCAGAAGTGCAAAAAAGGCTTATTTTAGCAGAATACTCGACCCTTCTCTAACACCAAAGAAACTATGGTCTAATCTGCGTAAATGGGGTATTCATGGTAGCGATAAATCAACGTGTTGCATAGATCCAAACGCTCTTAAAATTTTTTTCACAACGTCTATGCTCGCTCCTCCAATAGTTGATCATGACGCTCCTTTAAACTTTGCAGAACAATCAGTAAACTTCAGCTTCCGATGTGTAACAGTTTCTGAGATGTTAGAGGCCAATGATGGTATCAAATCTGATGCCACTGGTGATGATAGTATCCCACCTAGATTTATTAAGCTTCTCCTTCCAGTTATATGTAGCTCTCTGCTATACATATTCAATTCTTGCCTCACGTACTCTCAATTTCCTCGTAAGTGGAAAAATTCTGTAGTATTACCACTGGCAAAGAACTCTGCTCCTAACGGTCCGAGCTACTTTCGGCCTATAAGTATACTATGCTTCCTAGGGAAAGTATTGGAGAGGTTAATGGCCACGCAAATAATTAATTTTATCGATCGGTCATGCTCTTCAGATGGCAGTCTGGTTTCCGCCCTGGGCATAGCTGCGAGACTGCTTTACTGAAAGTCACTACAGATATTCGAGGCGTGCTAGACAATAATCATCTATCTATATTAGTTCTGCTTGATTTTACTAAAGCTTTCGATAGTGTTGACCACACACTTCTTCTACGCAAGTTGCATGATAAATTCTTTTTCTCCCGAATTAGAATGATCAGCGAATTTTTATCCAATCGCTTCCAACAAGTCCTAGTTCTACAAGGATCCATTATAGTTCCTCTACTCTTTACATTATTTATAAATGATCTTCCGCATGTGGTAATGGATGCGAATTTGCATATATATGCTGATGACGAGCAGCTCTATCTATCTAGAACTATTGGATTGCAGGAGGACTGTGTTGCACGCATTAATGGCGATCTAAAGCGAATATCCGCTTGGGCTGAATCTAATCGACTCTTGCTCAATCCGAAGAAGTCGGCCTGCATAGGCTTCTATAGTGGGGTACTAGAGACGGAGTTATTGCCTCCCATTCTGCTGAATAATGAGATAATACCTTTCGCCGAAAAGGTTACTAGCCTTGGAGTTGCCCTTAACAGCAAACTAACCTGCTGCAGGTTATGGCTCTCAGGGAGGTTTTTGTCAGTTGGTCTGCGACTCAAACTGGTCAAAGCTCTGCTTGTCCCTCATTTTGTTTACTGCAGCACTATCTTCTCTTCCCTCGATGCAACCTGTAATCGTAAGCTTAATGTAGCATTCAACGATTGTTTGCGTTTTGTTTATGGACTACGTCGTTTTGATCATGTCTCACAATATATTCCCTCAGTTCTAGGGTGTTCGTTGAATGCTTATCGTGATGTCACTGCCCTAAGTTTCTTACATCGTCTAATAAACACACGTTCACCATTGTACTTATTCGAACACCTGGGTTTCTTGCAATCGCACCGACACTTCAGCCTACTTATACCCCGATTCCGCACACTAGTTGGGCAACGCTCTTACTTTGTCCATATTGCACGTAAATGGAACTTTCTTCCCAATGATATTAGAACGATTGGCTCGACGAGGATTTTCAGAGAGAAATTAATTCAATATTTAATATCCACTGAAGTGGTTTGAGGTCGCAAATGCATGACCTGGGTCCGCTCCTAAAACAACTCTAGGTTGTTCTTCATCTTTCTATTCTTTTTTTTTACTTTTTCTTATTCTTCATCTTTATATTAGTTTGATAATTGTAAGCACATAGTTGTAAGATAACTTACATTTTTTTTTTATTTAATTCTCTCCATTTCATATCTCGTATGCATAATCAAAAGATATCATCTTGTTATATACATTAAATAAATTATTGAATTGAATTGAATTGAATTTTAAATAATTTTTTAAGTTCGTCGATGCTTATATAATGAAATAAGATATCATCTTTCGCTAACGATAGTGACTCTGTTTTTATTTCTTTCATTTTCGAAATCAGTGTCTCCAAGATCAAACCTAAGTCGTGATATGGATTATTGCTGAATTCAATTATCACTCCCTTATTATTTATTATTATATTTGACAAACTATTATTTTCTTTAATTAGCGCTTTATTCCTGTTGAGCTCAAGCTTTAATTTTTTTATTCTTCTTACTTCATTAATGGAAGTGCATTCCCATTCATAAAGGTGATCAGTCTCTATGTTGGCTGAGCTGCTATCCTGGAATTTCGTTTATCGTCTTTTTCTATATTTTTTTTTGACATTGCTCTTGTAGTTACTTTTATGCTTGTAGTGGGAATCATTGCTCTTAATATGTCAGAATAGATTTTTATCCTTGATAAGGCATCAGCATTCACATTCATTTTACCTTGCTTATAATTAATTTCGAAGTCGTAGTCGGCTAGATCTAATTCTTATTCTTGTTAATTTGGAAGATAGGTTTCTATAGGTAAAGAGACTTACTAAAGGTCTGTGGTCTGTTACCACGATGAATTTTCTACCATATAAGTAAGGCCTAAAGAAATTTATTGCCCAATGAATGGCTAATAATTCTTTATCAATTAATGGTTTATTAAGTTCATGTTTTGTTAGCGTTCTGCTAGCATATGAAATTGGTAAATCAGATCCTATGTCACCTTGTGATAGTACTGCTCCAAGAGCATACTGTGAAGCATCTGTTGTCAATATAAACTTTTCATCAAAATTAGGATATTGTAGAATTGGGGAATTTGTCAATTTTGATTTTAAACGTGAGAATGCGTTTTGACATTTGTCTGTCCATTTGAAAGTGGTATTCTTTTTCGATAGAGAATTTATTGGTCTTGCTATTTCAGTGAAATTTGGAATAAATCTTCTGTAGTAGTTACAGAATGCAATAAATCTTCTTGCGTGTTCCGCATTTGTTGGGGTTGGATAATTCAACACAGTGTCATATTTTTTAGGGTCTGTTCTAATACCATCTTTCGTTATTAGATGTCCCAAATACGTTACTTCTGTCTGTAGAAATCTTCATTTTTCCGGATTTAATTTTAAAATATATTTTCTCAGTCTGTTAAATGCTGTGATCAAATTTTGATTGTGATGTTTTAGGCTACATCCAAAGATAATAATATCATCCACGTATAAGAATGCTTCAGAATCTAGTCCAGACAAGGCTATTGAAAGCATTCTTTGAAAACCATTGGATGAAATTTTTAAACTAAATGGCAGTCTTTTAAATTGATAGTGGCCTTTGTTCCTTGAAAATGCAGTCAATGGCCTAGAATTCTTATCTAACTCAATTTGATGAAAGGAACTTGTAAGATCAAGTGTGGAAAAGTATTTTGCTCTTCCAAGCTTGTGTAGTACATCATCAAGTCTTGTTAAAGGGAATTTATCGTCTAAAATTTGTTTATTCAGTTGTCTGAAATCTACAACAAGACGCCATTTTTTAGTTCCATTGTCGGATTTTTTTGGAACAATTAATAAAGGAGAGTTGTATGGACTTATTGAAGGTTCAATCACGTTTTCCTTTATTAGTTTGTCTACTTGATTGCTTATTTCCTCGATTTGTGTTTGAGGAAGTCTATATTTCTTGATATATACTGGATTTTTGTCTTTAGTGGAGATTTTTTGACTGTAGAAATTATTTGTGGTCATCGATTGCGTCATCGCGCAATCACTTCTTTTCTATAGTTCATTGAGTAGTATGTAATATGCTTTATCACGGTACAACGGTGACCAGTGATGATCATATTACTTTTTTACAACTCTTACTTTGATATCATGAATGGATCATAGAATGACGCGTGACTATTCTGATCGTATTTCTTTGTTTACTATTTTTGCTTTTATTTTCTTTCTTTATTACTGCTTAATGTTTAGGTGCTCGTATATGCATTTATCATTACGGCATGTAGGTCATGTAGGTAGGCTCTACAGGGGAAGGATTGTTATATATCTAAATATGCCTGAAAATTAAATCTAAAAAAGGCAATAAATAAAAATATTTAATTCACAAATTTTCATATAAGCTAATCATGCTCAAAAACATGACTAGCTTATCTATTCAATCACTGAAGAAAATTGCATCAACGATTTTCTTCACATAACATTTGTTTTACAAAAATGTTCCCATGAAAAATTTTGCTGAATGCAAAATTTTTCAGTAGAAATATTTAATTTAAAAAAATAAAACAAAAGGCAAATCCTTTCCTTCAGTATGATTTATCGTAAAAAGTATATACGTACATACATAACATACATATTGGGAAGAAAAGCTTTCACGATAAGAAATGTGGCCGCGAAAATATATTACATGTATACGCGCGCCGCAATTTCAAGCAACACGGGACGGTGGCTGATGTTTATAAAAACATCAAATTACATTTTTTCAAGCCACCATCTATCGAAAAATATTCTGAACTTGTTTAATCAAGTCCAAACCAAATGACAAATTTTCTCAGGGTAGAAATGCAAACTATGCATTTTCTACCCTGAACGACGGATCTTGATCGCAATAGCTGTGTTCCATTGGGCTGTGTAAAGTACTCCCAAGTACTTCCATCTACTCGCAACTCCTCATGCTCTTGTCCGCGAGTAGATGAGCTGAGTAGTTTTGCAAGAATTTTCCGCTAGGTGGATTTTGATGCTAAGTGGTGAGTTGAAATATGACAGAAAATGTGTGTAGTACTGTCATAATTAGTTGTTGTTAAAAAAATAAAATTGTCATTGTTTTTAAAAGAAGCAAATAAAATTTGTATTGCTTATAAAAGAAGAAAAAAAAATTATTCAACTCATCGAGATCAGGAAAACTCTTATGATTATGGAAATAAATACGGTAACAACTTTTAACATAATAAATATCGAACAGAGACGAATTTGTATCCTTCTATGTAGTACTGCTGGAGGAAAGTACCTCGGACAGTAGTATTTTGTTCGATTCATCCTCTTCCTCATCATCATCAATCTACATCAGATTCAGAGAGTGTTTGCAAAAACGCAAGAGTCGCAAACTATTTGGAAGTTGTGGCCAAATATACAGACCGACAATTCAAGGAGCACTTTCGCGTCACTACACAAGTTGCCAATCGACTCATAGGTATGTTAATTTTTAATTATCATTAATAAGTTAATATTGGCTGATTATTTTTTTAGAACACTATAAGTCATTCATCGAAAGAGAAAATCATGGCGGGAGAGCTGTGGTTGGGCCAGAATATGAAATTTTCCACGGAAACGTACAGGCAGATTTCAGATAGGTTTAATGTCACAAAAAGCTCTGTGTATAGAATATTGCACAGAGTTGTGAAGTGGATAGTTGGACAAAGTCACAACTACATAAAGTGGCCTACATCAGTGCAAATGCGTACTTATCTAATAAAATTTGCAAGGATGAGAAATTTCCCCAGAGTAATAGGAGCGATTGATATAAGCCATATCAAAGTCAACCCTCCGAAAAATGACAGGCAAGCGTACTACAATCGGAGGGCTTATTATAGCATATTGCTTCAAGCGATTGTCGGTCCAGACAAAACATTTATCGATGTACACTGTGGCGAACCTCGATCCATGCATGATGACCGTCTTTTTAGGAAATCAGGATTATACCGCAAAGTAGAAGAAAAACCAGAGTTAATAATACCGGGTGGTGTATTATTAGGTGACTCAGCTTATGCAGAAAATAACTACGTGGTGCCTCCGTTCAAAGATTTTGGTAACCTAACAATTAAAGAACGGAAGTTTAATTATTTGCATTCAGCAGCTAGAATTGTTGTTGAAAATGCATTTGGATTGCTGAAATGCCGTTTTCGAAGACTGAAATTATTTGAAAGCCCAGATATGGGATTCATCACAAACTGTGTCGTGACTGCTTGTGTGCTGCATAATATATGTATTAAAGAATATGACACAGACATGGAATGGTATAACGAAGAAGCCGTAGACGAAGGGACCGATGTTGACCTATGACAACAAACCCATCAAAATCATAGAATAAGGGAGGAAATCTTTACACAGCTTGACAACGAAGGCTTATTTGTATAAATAAAAAGGTTCATTTAACAACAATATTGCATTTTTTATTTAAATAACAGAAAAATATATTATATGAAAATATTAAATAAAAAGCGTTCTTCGCTATAAATATGGATACCTAAACTAAAAAGCGTTCTTCGCTATAAATAAAATTGCCTTTAAAAAAAAGCCATTTCTATACCTAATTATAAGTTTGTTTTATTTACTATTTTGTAAAAAATGGAGTAGTTCTCGATGTCTTTCCTCTTTTGCTTTTTCTTTTTTTTTTTCTAGATAAGTTTCTAATAATTCTCGCTTTTTTTTCTCTTTAATTTTTTGGTTGTAATAGCATCTTTTTAATTCGAGAGCTGTTTCCTTAACTTTTTTGGATGTGTCTCGCCTCGGTTTTTTTTATTTATCTTTAGAGGCCATCGGTGCTGGTACGGGATCGTTAACCATTCCAACGCTCACGGAGTGTGGGGAACTAATAATGGGGTTCTTTTGAAACAGTTCGTCCATTTCATTAAAAAACAAAAATTTCGGAGTACTCGACCCTATGCCCCGATCCTTTGCATTTCTGTAGGCTATATTCGCCCGCAGTGGGCTGAAAAAGAAGAAAAATTAAAAGGAAGAAGAAGCGTTTCGTGTTAGCAGAAAACCTTCCACTCATCGGTGCAGCTTGGTTTTCTGCCTGCTGCAGACGCTTGAAACAGATCAAATTGATCTCCTCTCATATAAACTCAGAATAAATTCTGGGTGTGAGTTATATGAGGCAAAAAACACTCCTATTTATACCAAGGAGGAAGAAATTAAGATAGAGATTACTCTATAGGATTTTTTACCGGGTTAAACTTATATTTGCTGAAGAAGGAACTTTTTTTGGTTCTCCGGTATATAGCAAAAGCTACAAAATGTTTTTAATTTGTTATTTCATTACACAACTCGTTATACTTTGGGTGACAAGTTTCAAGTCTTGGTTTGACTCATCAACAGGTCCCAAATAGCGAACTTGAGTGACTTGAAAAACAAATGAAAAATTAGAACACGAAACGCTCCTCCTTCCTTTTAATTTTTCCTTTTTCAGCCCACTGCGGGCGAATACAGGCTCGATTCGTATCGAATGAATCTGCTTTTTTTAATTTTCTAAAAATTTTTTAATAAAAAAATTGTTTTCTTCTATTGTTCTCAATTTTTTCATTTTTTCATTTCTTTTCTTTGCTCTAATTTTTCATTTGTTTTTCAAGTCACTCAATTTCGCTATTTGGGACCTGTTGATGAGTCAAACCAAGACTTGAAACTTGTCACCCAAAGTATAACGAGTTGTGTAATGAAATAACAAATTAAAAACATTTTTTAGCTTTTGCTATATACCGGAGAATCCAAAAAAAAGTTCCTTCTTCAGCAAATATAAGTTTAACCCGGTAAAAGATCCTATAGAGTAATCTCTATCTTAATTTCTTCCTCCTTGGTATAAATAGGAGTGTTTTTTGCCTAATATAACTCACACCCAGAATTTATTCTGAGTTTATATGAGAGGAGATCAATTTGATCTATTTCAAGTGTCTGCAGCAGGCAGAAAACCAAGCTGCACCGATGAGTGGAAGGTTTTCTGCTAACACGAAACGCTTCTTCTTCCTTTTAATTTTTCTTCTTTTTCAGCCCACTGCGGGCGAATACAGGTTCGATTCGAATCGAATGAATCTGCTTTTTTTAATAAAAAATTTGTTTTCTTCTATTGGTCTCAACTTTTTCATTTTTTCATTTCTTTTCTTTGTTCTAATTTTTCATTTGCTTTTCAAGTCACTCAATTTCGCTATTTGGGACCTGTTGATGAGTCAAACCAAGACTTGAAACTTGTCACCCAAAGTATAACGAGTTGTGTAATGAAATATCAAATTAAAAACATTTTTTAGCTTTTGCTATATACCGGAGAATCCAAAAAAAGTTCCTTCTTCAGCAAATATAAGTTTAACCCGGTAAAAAATCATATAGAGTAATCTCTATCTAAAATATTTTATAATTTATCTAAATAAATTTTGATATCAGATATTCCAAGTAACTTACAAGTACATCTAACGTTCAAAATCGGTTAAAACATTATTCCAGTAGTGCCTCTTATTTCTTGTGCGGAAGTACTCATCTTTCCTATTTTTGTAAGCTTCAATTAAAGCTTTTCCCTCACTATAGGTCCAGTTTTTCGCAATTTTATTTTCAGTAGCCTTTAATGAAATTAATTTGAATAATTGGAGAAAAAATATAGTTAATACTCCTTACCATTTTCAGAAGAAACTTTATTGAACAAAATATACGGAGTACAACAGAAACAAAACAGAAATATCAGAAATTTCAGGTTATGTTTTACTCTTGACAATACAAATTAGCGTTCCATTCGGAAAGTGCTCGCGAGTACTTCACACAGCCCAATGGAACACAGCTAATGAAAGTGATAAAGAGTTGAGTTGATTTTTTGAACTTGGTCGCAGCGGTCTCCGTTAGTTAAAAAATTAAAACTTTTACTAAGTAATCAAGTGTGTAAAAGAAAGTTGAATCTAAGATACTCAGTATAATAAAATTGTACAGCAAGATTGTGAAATACTAGCAAATTGTAAGGGAATAAGTAAATAAAGTTAAACCAGGCTTAAGGTGGAGTTTGATTTACAACTGAACGACCAAGGTGCGGAAAAAAGAATTATAAATATATATTGTAGTACTTATCTTTCTTGTGCACTGATGAAGAGATGATGGGAGGCAGCCATTAGGAAGATCTCCTAGAGAAGATTAATAAAGCAGATCTCTTTAGGCACAGCTAATCTAGCAGATGCCAACTTGAAAGGGTGCAGCTAAAAATAGCAGTCACCAAGTTAAAAGACTACTTGCTGTTTTCGATTGACTAAATCAATTGATTACTGTTAAAATCAAACTGTTTGTTTCTTCGAGTATCACTACTTAATTTATACAATCGTCAATTTGCTAGCCTAAACTACATTAATATTAATGTACATTAAACACGTTAAAACTAAACCGCTTATTTGCACTTATGTGCTTAACTCCGGCAGAAAGATGTGACGCAATATAATTGACATATATGTGACATATATTTTGTTTAGCGTATGTTTTGCTTAATTGCAATTAATCAATCGATTGCATTTATTGTGATTGATTAATTGAGCGATGGGTTTTGGGTCAATTGAATAATGCAAGAATGCAGAATCTGCATTCTTGTATTTTCAATTGATTAGGAAATTGTTGTGCAAATTCACATCACACCTTTCCCTTTACGGAGAAAAAAAAATTATAACAACAATCTTTGTTTTTTTTTTTTTTTTAGTTTTTACATGCTTATTAATGAGTAATCCAATTCGATTACATTGCTATGTTTGTGCTATTGACATAAGTTTAATTATCTATTTTCCTTAGCCTATTTTTGTGTATTTCTATAATTTTATTTTTATTCTTATCTTCTACTGTACAGTTTACATTATCTACAGATTTCACTGTCTATGGACCATTATATAGTGGGTCCAGTTTCTTTCTATTTTTTGAATTTATTAAGACTTTATCGCCAATTTTTAACAATATTGGGTAGCTATTTATTTCACTTGTTTGTTTTCGTTTTGCTTTTGATGTGTTAAGATGCTCTTTTGCTTTATTTATCGTTTGTTGCAATCTATGTATATTTTATTTCTTTACTATACAACTCGTGATTATAGACGTGGTCTGGACGGTCGATATTGAGTTCAGATGGTAGGCTTATTCGTTTAGCAAATACGAGTTCGAATAGGGTGTATGTGTGTACAGTGTTAGGTGTGGTATTGTAGGAAAATGTATAGTAAGGTATCCAGTTGTCCCAGTCATCTCTATTCTCATTAACGAATGATCTTAAGTATTCGTTGAGACATTTGTGATTTCTCACGAGCGCTCCTATTGTTTCTGGGTGCGCTGCGGTGGCAAATAGTTGTTTTATTTTTAAAATTTCGCAGACCTGATTCTTATATTCTGTTCCTAGGTCAGTTTTCAACTTGTTCATTGGACCATATGTTAGTATGAATCCGTTGACTACTGCTTTTGCTATTGTGTTTGCCTCTTTATCTTTTGTTGGGATAATCACGATGGATTTACTTAAATGGCACTGGATAGTTACGGCATACCTGTTGTCATTTTTTGTCTTTGTGAACGGTCCTACTGTGTCTATTGACACTATGTCAAAAACCTTTATTGGCGTGGTTGTTACAACCATTGCTTCTTTGTTATGTTTTTGATGTTTGTTTTTTGAGCAAAGTTCACATTTGTTGACATATCTAGGTACTGATTTTTTCATGTTGTTCCACGTGTATATATCTTTTAGTTTGCTAAACATACTTGACTGTCCCAAGTGTCCTCCGGTTGGGGTTAAGTGGAAGTCGTATAGTATTTGATTTATTTTCTCTATATCAGTCACTTGAATCTGTGGTTTATATATTATTATTTTTATTTTATTTAAAATTTTATTACATAGGCCTTTAAATGCGGTTATATTTATCATATTAAAAATTTGACTCTCTGCAGAGATCTTCAGAGTCTTGGTCTGAAGTTGTTTGTCAATATACTCTTCCAATGCTTCAAATGCCTGCTCTAGTGCGGGTTCTACTGATTGGGTATTATTTATTCTTGTGCTAGCGTGAGTACAATTCTTCTTTTATTATCAACGTTGATTTTTAATTCTGGTAATTTTGTTAAATCTGATGGTGGCAAGGACTCAGTGATACGCAGTTGATCAGACTGCACACTTGTGTCATTGGCTTCTTCTTCTGTAACGTTAGTTGCTTTTCCTTTCTTTTTCATTGAGCGAGTTTTCATTTGTAATATTTGGATCTCTTTTAGATCTGATATATCAAGCTTTATTCTAGAAAAAGCATCAGGTCCAGAATTTTCGGTTCCTTTGATATATTGGATTTCGAAATCAAACTCTTCCAAATCTAATCGCATTCTGGTTAATTTCGATGTCGGATATTTCATTCCGAACAAATAGGCTAATGGTCTATGGTCCGTTCTTACTATAAATTTTCATCCATAAACATGTGGTTTAAAATATGTTATAGCCCAATGTATGGCTGTTAGTTCTTTTTCAATTGTTGATTTGTTGCTCTCTCCTTGTGTGAATGTTTTACTTGCGTATGCGATAGGTAGTTCTTGTTCATCAAAATTTTGGGATAGAATTGCCCCCAAGGCAGTGTTTGATGCGTATGTCGATATAATGAATTCTTTATTAAAATCAGGGTGTTGTAATATTGTGGGCGACATAAGTGCTGATTTAAAATATCAAAGGCTTTTTGGTGAGTTTCAGACCATTCAAATATTGCCTTTTTCCGGAGCAGTCTATTTAAGGGTAGTGCAGTGTCTGCGAAGTTAGGAACAAAACGACGGTAGTAGTTACAAAATGCTACGAAACGCCTGACTTCATCTGCGCTCTTGGGTATAGGAAGGATAATTTTTTATAACATCATATTTTGAGCTATCTGGGCGTATACCTTGTACTGAAATTTTGTGACCAAGGTATCTAACTTCCGTTTGAAAAAATTTGCATTTTTCTGGATTTAATTTGAGATTTCTCTCTCGTAATCTCTTGAATATGGATGACAAATTTTTTAAGTGATGTGCTTGTGAGCATCCGATGACTATTATGTCATCAATATATAAAAATGCAACTTCTGGTGTTAGACCTGCCATAGCGATTGTCATTCGCTGAAAACTGTTTGGGCTTATATTAAGTCCGAAAGGAAGTCGAGTAAAATGGTAGTGTCCCTGGTTGGTTGAAAAAGCTGTGTACTTTCTAGAAGCTTGGTCAGAAATTTGGTGAAATCCAGACATAAGGCCTAGTGTTGAAAAATATTTTGCACGGCCCATTTGATCTAATATATCTTCTATTCGTGGCAGTGGGAATTTATCTGAAAGTACTTTCTTGTTTAAATTTCTGTAATCTACCACTGGTCGTGACTTTTTGTTTTGAGTGCTTGATTTTTTTGGTACTAAATAAAATTGGAGAGTTGAATTGGGAAACAGAGTTTTCCATTATTTCATTATCCAGCATTTTCTTCACTTGATTATCTATTTCGTATTTATGTGCCTCTGGAATTCTATAGTTTTTTTTGTATACCGGTACTTTATCTGATAGCTCTATTTGTTGTGCATTGAAATTATTGGTTGAAAGTGGTTCATTTTCGAGGGAAAATTTGTCTTGATATTCCTCACATAATTTTTCAAATTGAGGTCTAGCATAATTTGGTATGGACTTCAGGTTTAAAGCCGAAATTACTCGATTTGCTCTGTCCTTGTTGGGAATATTTTTATTCTGAACATTAAAATGTGCTAAAGGTTTCGTTTGAAATTTGGGTTCTTAGATAGTTACTGTTTTAGTTGTCGTATTCAATATTCTAACTAATGGGTCTTTCGCTGAGGTAATTGTTCCTCCTACGAAAACTCCTGGTTCGAATTCTTCGCCAATTACGACCATATCGTTAGCTTCTGATTTTGTACTTTTGATTTTTCTAACAATTTCGCATCGGGGTGGTATCACGATAACGTTTGAGGATGAACCACTCATTATGGGTATTTCGATTGACTCCTCGGCTGTATTTAATGTAAGTATCCAAGTGTCGTAATCAATGGAGGCTTTGAATTTAGTTAGGAAGTCAAGTCCTAAAATTGCATCTGCCTCGATTACTAGATCGTTGTCTACTATTTGGAACAAGTGTTCGATCGAAAATTGATTGTTGAAAGTGAGAGTAGCGTAGGTTGCTCCTATTGATTTTCTTGTATTATCTGTGACACCTTGTATGACGCAAGTATTTTTAGGATTGTATCGATGGTCGGCGCTTATTTTGCCTCTTTTAAAAATTGATATGTCTGCTCCTGTGTCGACTATAAATGTGCATACTGAACTACACATATCTGCATACGCTTTTACGAAATTAGTGAGAGAGATATTTAACGTGTGAACTCTTTTTTTTTTATTAGTTATATAATATACATATTTCGGATGACTTTTCGAGTTTCTATCTTCCACCTTTGTTTTTTTGTTGAACTGTTCCCTGTGCATAACTACTCTCTGCAGCAACAGTTCGTTATTCTTCACAAACTTCTTCTAGATCTTCTTCGTCGAACGTCATTTCTCCCAGCGAACACCAAGGCTTCATACGATCTGCGGCTTGTACGGATTCATACGGCTTCCGACTGACTTGAGCTGTGTTGGTATCGGTCACTTACGTATCGGTCATTAAGTAATACAGTTTTAATTTGCTATGGACCTCTATATCATGGTTGAACTTTTCTCCATTGTCCTGTTGACACTGGCTCTTGTTTAAATAATATCAGTTCTCCTACCATATATCTTTTAGGAGGTTTATGAGTTTGATTGTATTTCTCTGCTTGCTTACCATTGTTTCTCGTTGATGCGTTGCAATATTCTTCTTCGTAATTCGGCAGTCGGTTCTCGTCTTCGGCCTCATTTTCGACTTCGCCATCTTGAAGTGCAAGTAGTAACTTGTTCTTAAGGATCATTCTAGGATGATAGCCAAGTAAAAGTTCCTGTGTAGATTTTCCGGTAGTTGAGTGTTGTAAACTATTCAGTGCCCACTGAATAGCTGAGATTTGTTTATCCCGATCGCGGTCATCATCTTCTATATTTAAGGGCGATATCACTGTTTTCGCCGTGCGAAAATATCATTCGATCTGTCCATTAGATCGGGGTGTTTTTACGAATGTTAATATTTCTCTTATTCCATTATCGCTGCAATATTTCTTAAACTCCTGAGAGCTGAACGCCGTTCCTCAATCAGCGACAAGCCTCGCTGGCATACCAAAATACTGCGTCTCGTCATTTAAAAGATTTATTACTCCACGGCTGGTGGTCGATCGGGTTGCTCTCAAAATAATAAATTTGGTGAATGCGCACATAATTCCTATAAGGTGTGTGTTTCCTTTTTTGCTTTTCGGGTATGGTCCTAAGTGATATACATGGACTGTATTAAATGGAACTGGTTGTCTTTCTGGCTCATGCAGCAGATATTCATCGTTACCCCTTTTGTTATACAAACAATCTATGCAGCAATTCATATATTTCTTAATAACCTGTCAAATGTTTATGAACCAAAAATGTTTTTGCAAGTATTCAACGGCTCGAGCATGTCCACAGTGTCCCATATCGTCATGTGCTAATTTAATAACCCTCCATCGAACTCCACAAGGTACAACGAATCGTAACCCCTTTTTTGTTTTTTTATATATCCGATTATCTTCTAACTCCATCCCTCCATCCACATCTTCACCGTTTAACATCGTTCCTTCTAAAATCTTCCGAATTCGAATTAGTTTGGGGTCTTGGGCTTGGAGAGTGGCTATCCAATCTTCTTCCTGCATTCCCACAATTAATATATTATGGCTTACTTCCCCTTCTCGTGGGGGCAAGGGCTGAGAGCATCTCCATGGCCCATTTCAGTTCTGGGCAGAATGCTAAATCGAAGTCATATTCTGATATCCTAAGCCACCAACGAGCGATCCGTGGTACTAAGTCTTTTTTATCCTGAGTAAGTTTGAAGAAATTGCAGTCTGTAACAACTTTAAAGTGCTTATGTAGAAGATAGTGCTTGAAGTGTTCAAGGCTTTCCACGACAGCCAACGCTTCCAGCTCGTAACTATGGTATCGCGTTTCACAATCAGTTTTTGCTCGACGAAAATATGATACGGGCCTAGCGTTTCCATCCGATTCCTTTTGCATTAGGATGCCTGCCAAACCATGACTGCTGGCGTCCGTATGCAGCTCATGCTCTGCGTTGAAGTCATATAATGTTAATAGGGGTCGCTGACTAAGTGTTTCTTTTAACTGCTTAAAGGCTCCTTCCTGTATCTCCGTCCACGTAAATTTGACTCCTTTTCTTAATAATTGACTGAGTGGGGCAGCTATATCTGAGAATCAGCGGACAAATCGCCGAAAGTAACCTGCAAGACCTAAAAATTGCCTCACTTCTTTCGTTGTCTGTGGTCTCTTATATTCCTTAACCGCTGCTGTCTTCGTTTCACCTGGTTGCACGAAATTTCATGACCTAGGAATGTTATTTTACTTAGTAGAAATTCTCATTTTTTTATGTTTAATGTTAGTTTCGCCTGTCTTAGTTCATTCAGAAATTCCTTCAAGACCTCCACTTTTTTTTTCTACTGTATCGGTGGCAATTAAAATATCGTCGATGTATGAAACTAAATCTTTTGATCCCAATCGTACTGTAATTTCTGCCATTAGTCTCATAAAAACACCTGGTGCTTTGGTTAATCCAAAAGACATTCTCTTAACTTCGTAATGCCCCTCTATAGTCACAAATGCAGTGAGATGCTGGCTTTCGCCATCGATGGGTTTCTGATAATAACCATTCATTAAATCTAATGTCGTAAAATACTTTTTATTAGCTAAGGAATTTAATGTGTCTTCAACGTTTGGACGGGGAAATCTTCTCTCTGTAATATACGCATGTGAACCCTACTTAATTATAGGTATTATAATATATATAGGATTGGGGAACACCAATAGTGCACGTTTTAAAACCCAATGGGGGCATTCGTTTTTGTGGAGACTATAAGTCTACCATAAACAAACATCTTCAAGACTTCAAGTACCCCTTACCAAGAGTGGAAGAGGTGTTTCAGAAGCTAAACAAAGGAGTCAAATCTTCCAAGCTTGATCTTTCTAGAGCATACAATCAGTTTGAGCGCGATGAATACTCGAAAATGTTAGGGGCTATATCAACACACAAAGGCATCTATGGAATGAATCTACTGCCATTCGGTGTTAAGCCAGCTTCAGGAATAGTGCAGAAAGAAATTGAAAAAGTTTTAGTGGGAATACCAAACGTCATTAATTTCTTAGACGATATTGTCGTGACAGGAAAAACATGAAGAACACATTGACACACTGAGCAAAGTCATTAAATCGCTAAGTAAAGCAGGACTAAATTAGAACGTGATAAATGTGAGTTTTTTAAAGACGAAATAACATATTTAGGACACAAAATCAGTAAACAGGGATTACGGAAGACCGATGATCGAATATTTGCAATTAAAAATGCACCAAGGCCAACTAATTTAACAGAGGTTAGGGCATTCATAGGGCTCATAAATTATTATGCAAAATTTATACCGAGATTGTCAACAATAATGAGCTCCATTTATAAGTTATTGCAAAAGGGAAATAATTTTGTTTGGGACCAAAAATGTGAACATTCTTTTAATCAAATTAAAGAAGAAATTTGCAAGGAAATAACTTTGACACATTTTAATTCTAGTAGACCAATAATTGTGGTATGTGATGCTTCCAATGTAGGAATATCAGCGGTTTTGCTAATAAGAATCGACGGAGAGGAAAATCCGGTTTCATTCGTATCGCGTACATTGCATAAAGCGGAAGTTAATTACAGTGTAGTAGAAAACAAAAGTTTAGCAATTATTTTTGGGATCACTAAATTTCAACAATATTTATTAGGCAACACATTTACCTTGCGCACCGACCATAAACCACTTGTAACAATTTATGGTGAAGCTAAAGGAATTCCAGAATTAGCTGCAAGTAGAATTCAGAGATGGGCACATTTTTGTGCTGGGTTTAATTACACCATAGAGTACGTAAAATCGAAAAATAACATTGCAGATTGCACTTCTCGTCTCCCGGTCGAAAGTAGCGACACAAAATTAGAAATTGATAGCAATGTGAATTTTATAGGAAAATTAGGTGAACAATTTGTTACCTTAGATAAAGACAAAAAGGAGACAATCAGTGATGATGGTTTACAAAGTATCATCCACGCGTTTTAAAAATGTCAACCAATTCCCAATAAAAGAGTAGAGAAAGTCAGGAGAGAATTTCACGTTCAGGAAGGGGTCTTAATGAGGGTACATAAAATAGTGATTCCCAAATCTTACCAGAAAAAGATTTTGAGGGAACTTCATAAATCACTATTGGGAATAGTGAAAATGAAAGCTATAGCTAGGTCATATTTGTGGTGGTCCGACATGGATAAGGTCATCACTAAATCAATAACACAATGCGAGGAATGTAGGTCCTCCCGTCCTCCCCAGAAAAGTGTGATCTCATTCCTTGGAATATTCCTGAGAAATGGTCCAGACTCCATATTGATTTCGCTGGACCAATAAAGGGAAAGTATTACTTAATCATTGTAGATGCGTTCAGTAAATGGTCAGAGGTTTTTGAAACCAAAACCATAATAGCAGACTTCATTATACGAGTATTACGGGAAGCGTTCAGTAGGTTTGGATTGCCTGACATTATAGTTTCAGACAATGGCACTCAACTTACAGCGGGTAAGTTTGTAGAATTTTTGACAAATAACGGAATCAAGCACATAAAAGCGCACCGGGCCATCCAGCTTCAAACGGGGCAGCTGAAAACTTTGTCAAAACCTTCAAAGCAGCACTTAAGAAATCTCTTGATAGGGGGAGACAGATACGAATCATATTGTATCAACCTTTTTGTTAGGGTATAGGAATGCGAAATACTCCACAACAAAAAAAAGTTCATGCGAACTAATGCTGGGTAAAATTTGCAAAAATAGGCTAGACATAATCAAACAAACGATGAGAAAGAACAAGGTAAGCAAATTTCTTACTACAAAGGGAATCGTGGGGCAACATTTGTGTTAAGTGATAAAGTCTGGATACGCGATTACTGTAATAATAAACCAGGTTGGAAACAAGCTACAATAACAAAAGTACTTGGTCCAAGAAATTATGTTTATAAAACGCTAGCAATAAGATAATAAGCAACGAAGTGTAACTTGATCAATAATTAAGAAAGTTGAACTATGAAGAAATTAATGAATTGATATTTTAATGCACAAAGGAGTTAAATAGAGTTAAAAGAAAAGAAAGAAAAATTAAAGATTAATTTTACAATGAATTTTACAAGTGTGTGAATCAAAACTAAGCAAAAATTGACAACGTAAGAAAGTATACATCCAGGTTTTTGTTCTACAAACATGTGGAAGTGAAATAAAATTGTAAGCGATGTACATTAAACGTATGTATGTAAATATAACTTAAGATTATTTTGGATTCTTTAAATATTAATTTTGAACACTAAAAGGATTATTAGGATCTAGCTTAGAAATGGGGTGAAATATACGAATGTGAACCCTACTTAATTATAGGTAGTTGAGATTACAGAATCTCTACTATGTATGACAGTCGTGTCTAGAAAGTTGGTATCTCTGAGGTCTTTGACGCTTCGCACTTCCGCCGTGTCACTTCGTGCTACCATTGCAACTAGGTATAATTAACCATAATAAATTAGTTTGTATAATAAATCGGTCTTTTATTATCGAACATCACAGTTAGTGAATTTAATCGGCGATAATCGACACACATACGTAATTCACCATTCTTTTTCGTTATCGGTAATACTGGACTGGCATACTCGGAGATGGAAGTTTGTATAATATCCACGTCTAACAATTTCTTAATTTTTTGCTTGAGAACATCTTTTAATCCGTAAGTCACTTTATATGGCTGATATCGTACAACTTTATTTTCCTTTAGTTTTATGTTAATTTCGACGACGTCTGTCTTACCCATTTCTCTCAAGTTATTTGAAAAGCAGTCTCGGAATAAATTCAAAATGTTCAGTAAGTCATTTGTATGTAGGTCAGCAATTGAAGCTGAAGTTGATAAATCAGCCATGGTGAATTCTTTCATTACGCATACGGATGATTTGGATACCTCATTAGCTACCGAATTTTTAGTTATTTCAAATTTCCCCACTACTTTGTAATTTTTATCGCAGGGCTGTCCAGAAAATTTCTTCGCACAATAACTGGTGTGGACTGTGCATTTTTTGGGACCACCAAAAGATCCGTTTCCATACCGATGTTTGAAACTTGCTCTTACTTTCCTTGAGGCTGCGCACTGTTTTCCACCAAACTCAATCAGTTTTACGTCACATTTTTCTGCATTCCACTTGTTTTCTAGCACAATGTTTCCCAAATTGTAGAGCATTCACTACCCAAATCCAAATATGCTACAAGCTGCGCGTCATTTACCTTTATCACGGGATGATACTCATCTGTGTTTAATAGAAATTCGTTGGTTATCATCGTTTCAATATTCGACATCTTTTAAGTGGGACAATCTCTAGCCTGGTGACCCAGCTGCCTACAAATATATGGAACTCTATTTTTGGATACTGCCATGCTCTCCACAAATAAAGCATTTAACTCCCAAACTTTTTGGTTTTCTCAACTCATCCACTCGATTTGAAACTCCAATTGACTTGTGCTGTAGTCTAATTTTGTCGAATTGATTTCGAGATTCTTTATACGGATGCTGACGGTAATTATTCCTGCCAACCCACCTGGACCTGATACTCCCTGAATCATCCCCCTTTTCCTCGCCTCTACTTAAAATTTTCCTTTGCCGTTCCTGTCTCTCTATTTCTTCATAACGCTTTATTTGCACCAATAATTCCGACAGCGTTCTACAGCTAGCAGCAAGCAACATATTTATGACACTTTTGTCTCCTAGACCAGAGATAATATATTTTATCGTTGATTCTTCTTTCATATTAATTTGCCTTGCCAGCGCAGCGAAATTATAAAAATAATTTTCCACACATTCCTCCTTTTCTCTTTTGCGCGTCATGATTTGAAATAGAATGGATGTTTCGTCTTTTTCTGATGGAAAGGCTCCGACTATCTCATCTTGAAACTCACCCCACGAAGTAATAGTGCTCTCCCTGCACTGATACCAATAACGCGCAGCCCCTTCCATTCGAAAACCCGCATACAACATCGTAGCCCTATCATCCCAGCCATAAACAGTTTTTAAATTTTCCCGACTCGTTTGTTACATATTTAATCACAATAATATTATAGCAATTGAAAATTGATGGTATTACTTTTGTTATATTTCCTCGGCGATGGAATTTCATTACACAACACAGTTCAACTTTCACCTAGATTTAATTCTCTCCTAGTTTTCTCCTTTTTCATTTTTCACTTTCTCACACTTGTATCTGCCACAACTTTTCCTTTTTTTTGTCTAGTTATAATATTATTCGATGTCTGTTTTCCTTTTACCGTAACCTGGACCGATCCGCCGAACCTACTTGTTATGGAATTAGATTGAGAGTGATTTCTTTGGACGAGAAGTCTCAGCTAACAGATCACTCGGTAGACAGCGTTGACTTCAGGGCGGCACGCTAGCACCTCGGCTATTACGGCAGAGTTATAGGGGGGGTTGACCAAAATCCTGCCGCTGCCACCTGCCATAATAAAAAAAAATCCTCGTGCCTGACAAAAACCTTAGCACACACTCCAGCCCTGAAGGGGCCCTTACACCATTTACCATTACCTTATTGAAGGCGCAGATGAACTGCCTTCTGCTACGTGCCCCATCCTCCCAACCACACTGAGGGCAGATTCTTTTACAGTGTCCCTATGTTGACCTGAAAAGAGATGCGAAAGAGCGGACCTTGTCAACCTTCATCTTAGAGTCCAGGAGAGCGGAAGAAGGAAGAAACTAAAAGTTCAGCATTTTACAACGTTATAAACTTATTCATTAATTCATTACACAAGCTCTTTCCCGTACTCAACCTGTCCTATCGATCAATCGAGGTATGGACCCTTGATTCTATTAGAGTTAAAAGAATGTACTAATACTCCTCTAAGACAAGCAACCACTGCTCTGTACAGGCAGCTTTTACATTTTTGGTAACAAGTGCTTATCCTGTTTAGTCTAAGCTAATATGTTAAAAACAATTGAAAATGTGTATAATCAACAGTAACAGATTCAACGATAAGTGCTTATGTAGTTCAGTCTAAGATAATATGTTTAAAAAAAAATGAAAATGTGCATAATCGGCATCGAGCTGATATCTTAAAAGAAACGAATATACATATAATCAGCACTAACAAATCCAATGTTAAATGCTTATATAGTTCAGTCTAGGCTAATATCTTAAAAACAAAAGAAGATCGGCACCAACAAGTCTAACGACATATGCTCTTATACTTCAGAATGAGCTAATATCTTAAAAGAAATGAATATACGTATATAATCAACACTAACAAATCTAACGTTAAATTCGTACAAGGAAAACTCCACTGAACGGGCGCATGCCCTCTACAATATACTCGAATATGGAGAGCGACAGGATTAATATGATCAAATATAGTTACATAAGCAGTGATATTTTAAAGAATATAGATATAAAATATATAGAAATAAAATATTATTCTTTCAGAATCAACGACATGCACTCAGTTACATCCCAATATTTTAGACACACAATTTACATAAGGTATGTTCCCTCGAAGGAGCCCCAGGAGGTCGTGCCGCTGACTCTGAAAAAAATCTGTTATCGTTCTTGATAGTTGTAAAATTGCACCATTTTAAAAAATCGAGAAGGGATCAGAAACTATTTACCCAGACGGGCCTATGTGAAATTGCCGCAATAATACAAAAAAAATGCTTATTTTGTTCACTCTTTTCTTTTTGTAGTCATTTTCTTCGTACTGAAATTCCTATAATAAATTATGTATCTACTTGTCCATACCTGTAGGTACTTAAATTCTAGTACTGAAAGATTCCCTACTGTGTTGAGCGAGTTTTTCCTTCAAAATTCTTCCTAACTACTATGGAAAATAATTCTAGAGCTGGAGCAAAGTTACGGCAGTCATCTTCACGTCCTAGTAATTAATGTAAGGCAAGCTGCAGTATAGACTACCTGTGGTCGTCGGTAAGACGTTGACTAGTTTGGGGGCTCTTCTGAGACAACTGCGTGGGCTTCATGCTTCTCTAGAGTACGGTAGGACGCCATGAACACACCAACAAGCTCTTCTGTTGTTAATCGCCCGATGTACGTATTCTTCCCTGTCTGGTTAAATTTGAGGGTACACAAATGGCTTGAGAATTGGAGAGGATTACGTAGCCACGTTTCGTCTATCGTGTAACATCACACAAATCTTCACGCATCATCGTGTACGTAGTACTCACTGCAGAAGTGATGGATTTTCCCTTTTTTTATTTTGCGTAAATTTTGTTCTTTATCTGAATTTTCGTTCGCTCCAAATTAACAAGTTGATTAAATGAATACTATTAAGGAAAAATACCGGCCTTGTTAACTCCTTACAAATAACAGGATCCTCCTGGGTCACCTTCCTTGCCTTTTTCTTGTACTGCGACTTTTCACTCCGGAATTTATTATATCACCACAACTTTTCTTTCGATTTCTTGTATTTTTACTATTTTTTCTCTTTTTTAAAAATCACTTCCCAAAAAAATTTGTCACAACTACACTTTTTTTCAGACCGACCGCTCGCAGTCAAATCTTCTTCTTTTTTTCTTTCCTTTTTTCCACAGTCCCCATTCGACTCTCGATTTGGGTACGTTCGGCACGTTTCGATCTCCATCCATACAGAAGCCTGTTCTCGCCCACTTCATGCTGCTACGGGTCGCTTAGACGTGTATATAGGTCAGTGTAGCATAGTGCTATATACACTACGCTACGACCATAACATTCTTTGTAAATTTTCCTTTCTATTCAGAGCCCTAAACCGACCTCTAACTTGGCTCTTTTCGCGCAACCGCCGCGTGCAAGTTTTAATTCACACCCTTTACTTAAAAATCAACTATCGAACATCAACTGCTGAACCTCCGTTATTCAAGTTAAAAGTCCAACTCGGCTCTATCACTTCATCGCGATCAAAAGCCCTCGTTCAGGGTAGAAAATGCATAGTTTGCATTTCTACCCTGAGAAAAATTTTCATTTATTCTGGACTTGATTAAACAAGTCCAGAATATTTTTTGATGGACGGTGGCTTGAAAAAATGTAATTTGATGTTTTATAAACATCAGCCAGCGTCCCGTCGCTTGAAATTGCGGCGCGCGTATACATGTAATGTATTTTCGCGGCGCGCATTTCTTATCGCGAAAGCTTTTTTATTCATAATATGTATGTACGTATGTATAAGTACATAGATATTGTACTTTTCACGACAAATGGTATTGGGAAAATTTTGTTGTAATTTTTGGAATGTGAAGAAAATTGCTGATGCAAATTTCTTCACTGATTGAATAGATAAGCTAGTCAAGTTTTTAAGCATGATTAGCTTATATGAAGATTTATGCATTAAATATTTTTAATTATTGCCTTTTTTCAGATATGTCTTTAGGTATATTTTAGGTATATAACAATCCTTCCCCCTGAGAAAAAGTGAACTATTCGTTGAAGAGGAATAATTCTCAGGGGAAGTTGTTGTTGGCGCTAATTGGGCGGAGCGGGTCTCGGTCGGTTCGACTAGGCTTTACATTATTATTTTGGGGTTTTTTCTGTTTTGTTTTTTGTTTTCGAAAAAATTATTTTGTTGTTTTCTACCCCAGTTAACAATTATTTTGTTTTGCTTGTTTTCCTTACATATTTATTATTATTTACTATTTTCTTTATTATTTTACTGTCTACTTTTAGGTTTTGTTAAAAAGTATTTTTTTTTAGTGTTAGTAGCATGGTCTTGTTTATTTTTTTCTATGTTACTGCTTGTTCGCGCATCAATTCTTTCTATTCACATAACTACTAGATTTACACTATTCGTTTTTCTGTAATTGCTACTCTTCAAGTAGTCACTGTTTTATGTTTGATTTTCTTTTTTTTTATACTTTGGTCATTAATTTTTACTGTTATAAATATTGTTGTGCATTTATTTCTATCGTTACTTATAATTTTATTTCTATTCTATTCGATTGTTTTCCCTTTTGACACCTTAGGTCTGCTTTATTTCTGTATTTATTTCTACTACAATTTATTTTGTTATTTTGTTTACGTGCTTTGTACATGTGACCAGGTCTTCTTTTGTTATTAGGTTTTACATTGATCAAGTGGCTCATGTTGACAGTGCCGATATTCACACCTTTACACTCTTTGAACCGATTTGGTCCTGGGGAACGATCCAGCTCATTTTAAAGTGGGTGGGGGAGCGTGGGTTCGCTCTTATAAAAGAATTCGCTCTGTTGAAATTTCGGGGTTACCTTGTGGATGCGTCCTCTGTTGTCTCATCTTGATGGCAACAGGTAGATATTTTACTGCCACAACAATCATTATGGCCAGAACTAGTAGGCTCGTAAATGATAAAGGGGTTGGACAGGATATGGGATTGTCTACTCGATACCTTTTCCTGGTATTTAATAATTTTTCCTTGGATTTCCTCTAAGGAATGCGTCCCCTTGTAAATTGCTTTATGTATATCATTCGCTGTTAGAATCCCGGTCTGCACTGAACTTTGATTGTGAGATTCTGGTAAAATTTGGGCTAGGTTCAGGTTGAAGAAAGAGTGGTTTGGCTCAGGAAATTGTATTGGTTGGATTATTTTGAGTGGGTGCCTATTTTCACCTTCATATTTAAGCACTTTTTTGGAAATTTGGAACTGGCATGGTTGTATCATCTCTATTATTCCTTGTCCTTCCAGTTTTGAGATCACAAAGTGATCTGGACATGTGGCATGTAATACCGTGGAGGTGAAAAATGAAAATAGCCGCATTTGGCTGGTTTAGTTTGATAAGCATATCCGTTTGGGGAATTTGTACTCTTAACCTGCATTGGGGCACTTCGTTTAAAGGATTATATAGAAATTTTACTACACACTCATTGGATGTTGCCGCTTTGACTATAGGCGTATTAAGTCGACCTATATGCGTGTTTTCCTCCATATTATTAGTGATCTGTTTGAATTTGTTCATGTCCTCATTTTTTAGGAGCAAAAATTCCTGCGTCTGAGCGCTATTTACCACGTAAAAATATCCAGGATCAGGGATTAGGAAATAATTTGCTGACTTGGGTACAGGGTAGCATCGAGTTTGTTGTAGACTCATTTTTGGCAGGTTGAAAATTGGGAGAGTTATTCTGACCACCAATTTGTTCTGCTTGAGGCGTGACTTGGCTCCTGCTGTTTGGTAGAGGACGGCTAAGCAATTCTGATCGTTAGGACAATACGAGATTGTTCTGCGATATATTTGTAGCAAATTTTGTGGAGATAGGAGGACTGGATGAATATGATTTGTTTTACTAGCCATTATTATTTCCAGCAGGGCTTGTTGTCGGTATTCGCCTTCTGTTATTTGGAGAAGCAGGCTTGATAGGATTTCCTGTCTCAATTGCCTATTTGTTAGGTCCTCGGCCACAATATGCAGATCGTTTATTTGATGTGCTCTTTTTTGTTGTATGTCCATTAACATAGCCAGCGGTTTTTGAATCGTTTCCAAGGTGGTTTTGACAACACTATTCTGTTGTTTCTCTAGCTCCGCTAGGGCTTGTGCATTCGATTCAAGTTCTTCTAACCTGCTGTATATTTCTTTCTCGTTATTATTGTCCACGGTGCCAAATAAGTAGTGCATGGCACTGCCTAATCGGTCGAACAATGACCTAGTTTTACGTTTTCCTGGAACCAATTCTTTAATGGTTCTCGTTCGTTTTTGGACTCTATCTATTATAGCGTGTATGTGTTGCTGTTGTATGTTACACAGATATCCTTGATATATTTATGCAGAGTTTATGCACTAAGTGCTCTGCATATTCTGCTAGCCTAATCTGGGTATCTATTTCATCCAAATCTATCTCGATGAAGACATTCCAGGTGTCATGATATACCATGAAGTTTCCTAGGTCCTCGAAAAATATAGCCGAGCCATTTAGCTGGGTCATTTTATAGGGTTTGTCAGCGATTTCTCTTGTTGTGTATTGGATGAGGAGGGCAAATACCATGGACTACAGCGCCATTTCTGTGGACAATTCGGAGGAAGAAAATAGTCCTTTAAGTGTGATTTTCCTTATTTCGTGCCGTATTAAACTAAGCAGTGGAGTGACTCCACCGCAAATGTTCCTGACGGAGGTATTGAAATGGGGTTTACTGGAAACTGAAGTAGGAATTCTACCTCAACCTGGTTCATTTTTGTACAACATGTTTTTACTCAAAATATGGTTTTAAACGGTTATTATGTACCGTTACGCTACGTTTACCTATTTTGATTGTGGTATTCATATCACGTGGTATTGCGATTACCTGATAAGGTCCAAACCACATTTGAGAAATCTTATGTTTTCTGCTTTCATTCTTGATGAGGACCTTGTCTCCTATGTGGAAAGTTAGGGGTCGTACTATCTTATCGTAGTACCCCTTTGAGCGCTGTTTACTTGCCAATAAGTTTTTTCGTGCCTGGGCATAGGATTTTTGGAGCTTATAATTTAGTATGTGATAATAGCTCTCATGATTATAAACGGGTTCGGGATCCCGTTTTAAATTTGAAGGGACATCAGTTGTTAAGCAGTAAACGCAGTCCATTGCGGTAATTTAAGTACCCTCGTGTACACTATTATTATACACGAATGCAGCGGTTCGTAGGTCTTGGTCCCATGTTTTGGGAATTTCATCTACGATTGTTCGCAGTTATTCTATTAAGGGTCTACGTGCACGCTCTAGTGCACCATTAGATTGTGGGTGATATGCTGAAGTCTGTAACTTCTTTAACTTCAGAAGCTTACATTCTCTTTTGAATAATTCACTCAGGAAATTTGTTCCCTGATCGGTGAGTCTTTTGGGTATGCGATAGAGCGTAACGATTTCATCAAAGAAAACTTGCGCCACCGTAACAGCTTCTGCATTACGTATTACATACCAGTCGACAAATTTTGTTAAATTATCTCCCATACCCATACCTGCCATAATAAAAAAAAATCCTCGTGCCTGACAAAAACCTTAGCACACACTCCAGCCCTGAAGGGGCCCTTACACCATTTACCCTTACCTTATTGAAGGCGCAGATGAACTGCCTTCTGCTACGTGCCCCATCCTCCCAACCACACTGAGGGCAGATTTTTTTACAGTGTCCCTATGTTGACCTGAAAAGAGATGCGAAAGAGCGGACCTTGTCAACCTTCATCTTAGAGAGGGCTCCAGGAGAGCGGAAGAAGGAAGAAACTAAAAGATCAGCATTTTACAACGTTATAAACTTATTCATTAATTCATTACACAAGCTATTTCCCGTACTCAACCTGTCCTATCGATCAATCGAGGTATGGACCCTTGATTCTATTAGAGTTAAAAGAATGTACTAATACTCCTCTAAGACAAGCAACCACTGCTCTGTACAGGCAGCTTTTATATTTTTGGTAACAAGTGCTTATCCTGTTTAGTCTAAGCTAATATGTTAAAAACAATTGAAAATGTGTATAATCAACAGTAACAGATTCAACGATAAGTGCTTATGTAGTTCAGTCTAAGATAATATGTTTAAAAAAAATGAAAATGTGCATAATCGGCATCAACCTTCACTCGAGCTGATATCTTAAAAGAAACAAACATACATATAATCAGCACTAACAAATCCAATGTTAAATGCTTATATAGTTCAGTCTAGGCTAATATCTTAAAAACAAAAGAAGATCGGCACCAACAAGTCTAACGACATATGCTCTTATACTTCAGACTGAGCTAATATCTTAAAAGAAATGAATATACGTATATAATCAACACTAACAAATCTAACGTTAAATTCGTACAAGGAAAACTCCACTGAACGGGCGCATGCTCTCTACAATATACTCGAATATGGAGAGCGACAGGATTAATGTGATCAAATATAGTTACATAAGCAGTGATATTTTAAAGTATATAGATATAAAATATATAGAAATAAAATATTATTCTTTCAGAATCAACGACATGCACTCAGTTACATCCCAATATTTTAGACACACAATTTACATAAGGTATGTTCCCTCGAAGGAGCCCCAGGAGGTCGTGCCGCTGACTCTGAAAAAAATCTGTTATCGTTCTTGATAGTTGTAAAATTGCACCATTTTAAAAAATCGAGAAGGGATCAGAAACTATTTACCCAGACAGGCCTATGTGAAATTGCCGCAATAATACAAAAAAAATGCTTATTTTGTTCACTCTTTTCTTTTTGTAGTCATTTTTTTCGTACTGAAATTCCTATAATAAATTATGTATCTACTTGTCCATATCTGTAGGAACTTAAATTCTAGTACTGAAAGATTCCCTACTGTGTTGAGCGAGTTTTTCCTTCAAAATTCTTCCTAACTACTATGGAAAATAATTCTAGAGCTGGAGCAAAGTTATGGCAGTCATCTTCACGTCCTAGTAATTAATGTAAGGCAAGCTGCAGTATAGACTACCTGTGGTCGTCGGTAAGACGTTGACTAGTTTGGGGGCTCTTCTGAGACAACTGCGTGGGCTTCATGCTTCTCTAGAGTACGGTAGGACGCCATGAACACACCAACAAGCTCTTCTGTTGTTAATCGCCCGACGTACGTATTCTTCCCTGTCTGGTTAAATTTGAGGGTACGCAAATGGCTTGAGAATTGAAGAGGATTACGTAGCCACGTTTCGTCTATCGTGTAACATCACAAAAATCTTCACGCATCATCGTGTACGTAGTACTCACTGCAGAAGTGATGGATTTTCCCTTTTTTTATTTTGCGTAAATTTTGTTCTTTATCTGAATTTTCGCTCGCTCCAAATTAACAAGTTGATTAAATGAATACTATTAAGGAGAAATACCGGCCTTGTTACCTCTTACAAATAACAGGATCCGCCTGGGTCACCTTCCTTGCCTTTTTCTTGTACTGCGACTTTTCACTCCGGAATTTATTATATCACCACAACTTTTCTTTTGATTTCTTGTATTTTTACTATTTTTTCTCTTTTTTAAAAATCACCATCGACCATAACATACTTTGTAAATTTTCCTTGCAATTCAGAGCCCTAAACCGACTTCTAACTTGGCTCTTTTCGCGCAACCGCCGCGTGCAAGTTTTAATTCACACCTTTTACTTTAAAATCAACTATCGAACATCAACTGCCGAACCTCCGTTATTCAAGTTAAAAATCCAACTCGGCTCTATCACTTCATCGCGATCAAAAGCCCTCGTTCAGGGTAGAAAATGCATAGTTTGCATTTCTACCCTGAGAAAAATTTTCATTTATTCTGGACTTGATTAAACAAGTCCAGAATATTTTTTGATGGACGGTGGCTTGAAAAAATGTAATTTGATGTTTTTATAAACATCAGCCAGCGTCCCATCGCTTGAAATTGCGGCACGCGTATACATGTAATGTATTTTCGCGGCGCGCATTTCTTATCGCGAAAGCTTTTTTATTCATAATATGTATGTACGTATGTATAAGTACATAGATATTGTACTTTTCACGACAAATCGTATTGGGAAAATTTTGTTGTAATTTTTGGAATGTGAAGAAAATTGCTGATGCAAATTTCTTCACTGATTGAATAGATAAGCTAGCCAAGTTTTTAAGCATGATTAGCTTGTATGAAGATTTATGCATTAAATATTTTTAATTATTGCCTTTTTTCAGATATGTGTTTAGGTATATTTTAGGTATATAACAATCCTTCCCCCTGCGAAAAAGTGAACTATTCGTTGAAGAGGAATAATTCTCAGGGGAAGTTGTTGTTGGCGCTAATTGGGCGGAGCGGGTCTCGGTCGGTTCGACTAGGTTTTACATTATTATTTTGGGGTTTTTTTCTGTTTTGTTTTTTGTTTTGAAAAAATTATTTTGTTGTTTTCTACCCAGTTAACAATTATTTTGTTTTGCTTGTTTTCCTTACATATTTATTATTATTTACTATTTTCTTTATTATTTTACTGTCTACTTTTAGTTTTTGTTAAAAAGTTTTTTTTTTTTAGTGTTAGTAGCATGGTCTTGTTTATTATACCCTAGATGAAATCTAAAGGGGTATACTAAGTTTGTCATTCCGTTTGTAACACCTCGAAATAATGATGGTAGAGCAAAATGGATTGGACACCCACGCATAATAGTAAAAGTTATTTTGATTTTTAATGTCCGTCCGTCCGTCTGTCCGTCCGTCCGCGCGCACGATAACTCGAGAACGCGTACACTTAGAGAGCTGAAATTTTGTACACGGACTTTAAAAAAAAAAATTAAGTTCGAAAATGAGACAAATCGGGCAACTCCTTCGTGGGGTTGCCATACAAAAATTTCGTTTTCCGTTATATATTTGAACCCTGCCTGAGAACGAGTCGCCCTAGAAAGCTGAAATTTGGTACGTGGTGTTTTCATTGTACTAGCAAACAAAATTTCAAAAATGGACTAAATCGGGCAACCCATTCTCGGTGTTGCCATATAAAAAATTAGGTTTTTTATGTATACTGTGAAAACGATCAGTCCAAGACATTTTTATTGTACTAAAAACTTCTTCAGAATATGAAATCCTAAAAAATTGGTTAAAATTATTTTTTCCGTCCGACGAACCGTTATAGAAATATATGCGAAAAACCACTGCAAAAATCAAAATTACTCAAATGGGTACCCATACGAAATTTCATACGGACATTCATCTAGGGTATCTTAAGAATTGGTCTTAGACCAATTCTAGCTTTTTCACTTTTTTTTTCTATGTTACTGCTTGTTCGCGCATCAATTCTTTCTATTCACTTAACTACTAGACCTTTACACTATTCGTTTTTCTGTAATTCCTACTCTTCAAGTAGTCACTGTTTTATGTTTGATTTTCTTTTTTTTTATACTTTGGTCATTAATTTGTACTGTTATATATATTTTTATGCATTTATTTCTATCGTTACTTATAATTTTATTTGTATTCTATTCTATTGTTTTCCCTTTTGACACCTTAGGTCTGCTTTATTTCTGTATTTATTTCTACTACAATTTATTTTGTTATTTTGTTTACATGCTTTGTACATGTGACCAGGTCTACTTTTGTCGTTAGGTTTTACATTGATCAAGTGGCTCATGTTGACAGTGCCGATATTCACACCTTTACACTCTTTGAACCGATTTGGTCCTGGGGAGCGATCCAGTTCATTTTAAAGTGGGTGGGGGAGCGTGGGTTCGCTCTTATAAGGGAATTCGCTCTGTTGAAATTTCGGGGTTACCTTGTGGATGCGTCCTCTGTTGTCTCATCTTGATGACAACAGGTAGATATTTTACTGCCACAACAATCATTAAAATGATAAAGGGGTTGTGGACAGGATATGGGATTGTCTACTCGATACCTTTTCCTGGTATTTAATAATTTTGCCTTGGATTTTCTCTAGGGAATGCGTCCCCTTGTAAATTGCTTTATGTATATCATTCCCTGTCAGAATCTCGGTTTGCACTGAACTTTGATTGTGAGATTCTGGTAAAATTTGGGCTAGGTTCAGGTTGAAGAAAGAGTGGTTTGGCTCAGGAAATTGTATTGGTTGGATTATTTTGAGTGGGTGCCTATTTTCACCTTCATATTTAAGCACTTTTTTGGAAATTTGGAACTGGCATGGTTGTATCATCTCTATTATTCCTTGTCCTTCCAGTTTTGAGATCACAAAGTGATCTGGACATGTGGCATGTAATACCGTGGAGGTGAAAAATGAAAATAGCCGCATTTGGCTGGTTGAGTTTGATAAGCATATCCTTTTGGGGAATTTGTACTCTTAACCTGCATTGGGGCACTTCGTTTAAAGGATTATATAGAAATTTTACTACACACTCATTGGATGTTGCCGCTTTGACTATAGGCGTATTAAGTCGACCTATATGCGTGTTTTCCTCCATATTATTAGTGATCTGTTTGAATTTGTTCATGTCCTCATTTTTTAGGAGCAAAAATTCCTGCGTCTGAGCGCTATTTACCACGTAAAAATATCCAGGATCAGGGATTAGGAAATAATTTGCTGACTTGGGTACAGGGTAGCATCGAGTTTGTTGTAGACTCATTTTTGGCAGGTTGAAAATTGGGAGAGTTATTCTGACCACCAATTTGTTCTGCTTGAGGCGTGACTTGGCTCCTGCTGTTTGGTAGAGGACGGCTAAGCAATTCTGATCGTTAGGACAATACGAGATTGTTCTGCGATATATTTGTAGCAAATTTTGTGGAGATAGGAGGACTGGATGAATATGATTTGTTTTACTAGCCATTATTATTTCCAGCAGGGCTTGTTGTCGGTATTCGCCTTCTGTTATTTGGAGAAGCAGGCTTGATAGGATTTCCTGTCTCAATTGCCTATTTGTTAGGTCCTCGGCCACAATATGCAGATCGTTTATTTGATGTGCTCTTTTTTGTTGTATGTCCATTAACATAGCCAGCGGTTTTTGAATCGTTTCCAAGGTGGTTTTGACAACACTATTCTGTTGTTTCTCTAGCTCCGCTAGGGCTTGTGCATTCGATTCAAGTTCTTCTAACCTGCTGTATATTTCTTTCTCCTTATTATTGTCCACGGTGCCAAATAAGTAGTGCATGGCACTGCCTAATCGGTCGAACAATGACCTAGTTTTACGTTTTCCTGGAACCAATTCTTTAATGGTTCTCGTTCGTTTTTGGACTCTATCTATTATAGCGTGTATGTGTTGCTGTTGTATGTTACACAGATATCCTTGATATATTTATGCAGAGTTTATGAACTAAGTGCTCTACATATTCTGCTAGCCTAATCTGGGTATCTATTTCATCCAAATCTATCTCGGTGAAGACATTCCAGGTGTCATGATATACCATGAAGTTTCCTAGGTCCTCGAAAAATATAGCCGAGCCATTTAGCTGGGTCATTTTATAGGGTTTGTCAGCGATTTCTCTTGTTGTGTATTGGATGAGGAGGACAAATACCATGGACTGCAGCGCCATTTCTGTGGACAATTCGGAGGAAGAAAATAGTCCTTTAAGTGTGATTTTCCTTATTTCGTGCCGTATTAAACTAAGCAGTGGAGTGACTTCACCGCAAATGTTCCTGACGGAGGTATTGAAATGGGGTTTACTGGAAACTGAAGTAAGAATTTTACCCCAACCTGGCTCATTTTTGTACAACATGTTTTTACTCAAAATATGGTTTTAAACGGTTATTATGTACCGTTACGCTACGTTTACCTATTTTGATTGTGGTATTCATATCACTTGGTATTGCGATTACCTGATAAGGTCCAAACCAGATTTGAGAAAGCTTATGTTTTCCGCTTTCATTCTTGATGAGGGGCCGTACTATCTTATCGTAGTACCCCTTTGAGCGCTGTTTACTTGCCAATAAGTTTTTTCGTGCCGGGGCATAGGATTTTTGGAGCTTATAGTTTAGTATGTGATAATAGCTCTCATGATTATAAACGGGTTCGGGATCCCGTTTTAAATTTGAAGGGACATCAGCTGTGAAGCAGTAAAGGCAGTCCATTGGGGTAATTTAAGTACCCTCGTGTACACTATTATTATACACGAATGCAGCGGTTCGTAGGTCTTGGTCCCATGTTTTGGGATTTTCATCTACGATTGTTCGCAGTTATTCTATTAAGGGTCTACGTGCACGCTCTAGTGCACCATTAGATTGTGGGTGATATGCTGAAGTCTGTAACTTCTTTAACTTCAGAAGCTTACATTCTCTTTTGAATAATTCACTCAGGAAATTTGTTCCCTGATCGGTGAGTATTCTGTTGGGTATGCGATAGGGCGTAACGATTTCATCAAAGAAAACTTGCGCCACCGTGAGTGCTTGTGCATTAAGTATTACATACCAGTCGACAAATTTTGTTAAATTATCTTGGAAGGTCTAGATGTATTTGTTACCTGATGTGGTCTCTTCTAATGGACCTACAATATCGAGGTAAACTTTGTCGAAGGGCTGTTCTGCGATGTCCGTGATAACCATTGGCATTTTATAATGTGGAGATGCTTTCATCGTCTGGTACTTTGGGCATTTTTTAATATATTTTTTAATGTCGCTAAGCAAGTGCCTCCACCAATACTTGCGTGTTATACGTTTGTAAGTTTTTATGCCACATTGATTGCCACCGAATGGAGAAACGTGATACCCTCTTAAGATTGTTTGAATTTCTGTGGGGCGAGTGATTACTTCGGGTGTCTTACCCGTACTTTCTTTTTGATCAAGCGATGCTGGGGTGTCAATATCTGCCTCCGTGAGTTGAATTTCGTTTTGGTCCGCTTTCGTGTGCTCTTCTGTGTCCACTATGGAGCTATTTATAGTCTCTTCAGCCTTTTGCTTCTGAGCGCGAGTCACGACGATATAATGATCGGATTTGCTTTTATTTCTTTTGTAATTTGGGGTATTATCTCCCTCCACACCTGAGCCCATCATGTGGTCGACTAGGGCTTTTACCGTTAAGGTATTGCCAAGACTGTCCTCTTTTAATGCTTGAGGGATGCGACTTAGTACATGTGCATTAGTATTGTACTTCCCGGGTTTGTATTCGATGTTGTAATCGAATTCACATAATTTGTGGAGAAATCTCACCAAACTGGAAGTAAGGTCTTTCACATTGAAGACACCTTTGAGAGGTTTATGATCTGTATAGACCGTGAATTTCCTGCCTTAAAGATAGCACCTGAAGTTCTTTGTTGCCCAGACCATAGCCAATAACTCTTTCTCTATAGTAGAGTAGTTTCTTTCGGCTTTATTTAAATTGCGGCTTGCATAGGCAATGGGCTGGTCGTTTCCTACTTTTCCTTGAGAAAGAACAGCTCCAAGAGCCTCGTTACTTGCGTGTGTAGTGAGGTTAAATATTTTCGAAAAAGCCGGATATATTAGTAGTGGTGTAGAAATTAAAGCATTTTCTATGCTTTTAAATGCTTCCTGGCACTTCTCAGTCCAAGTGAATTTTACATCCTGTTGGAGTAAATTCGTGATTGGACGTACAATTTTGGAGAAGTCTGAAATGAATTTCCTGTAGTAATCGGCAAATCTCAAAAATGATTGACAGGAAATGTTTGGACCCAGGCCGTCTTACTTGGATCTGGTAGGGCTCTTTCGCTAGAACATTTATGTCCAAGGTAAACAACTTCTCTTCGTAGAAACTGGCAGTTTTCTGGCGGCAGTTTCAAGTTGTTCTCTCTCAACTTGTCGAAGACTTTCCTCAACTTTTCGGTGTGGTTATTTAATTTTTTTTCCATGGATTACAATGCCATCTATGTAAACAAAACATTCGAGACCTTGTAGGCCTGTTAAGACGAAAGTAATTAGGCGTTGAAATGTGGCGGAGGCTCCCGAATGGCATCCGCTTGAACTCGTAGTGCCCATAAGTTGTGCTGAAAGTAGTTTTATGTCGACAGTTCAGCCTGTTTAGACTCTACCTCTTCTGCAAGGGTACTTACTTCGACTGCTTTTTTAGAATGTAGCTTGTCCGTTTCAAACCCTAATGGCAAGGCAAATTCATCAGATTAGTGTCCGTGCGAGGAAACCTTAGTGCCTTATTAGGACCCTCAACGTTACAGCTGTCGTTAGGAGACCATTTCCTAGAAGTCCATCATCGGAAAGGCCAGGCAAGTTTTTTACGACTTGAATCTTGCACGGGATTTTGTTTTTAAAAACGAAGTTTCCCTGGCAATTTCCCCGCGTCTTTCCGGTACCAAATGGGGTCTGTAGAGTGCATGCCTCATTGTGGTTAATTGTTTTGGGGTATTTTATTGACCTTTTCTTTATTATAGCTAACCTCAGCGCCTGTGTCTACTACTAGTTTAGTTTGGCCGTTTAGGCCTGTGTCTAAAGGAAGCTTTACTGTTGCGACACTGGAATCAAGCTGCTGAGGGGACCCTATTTTATTTGATGGGTAATTTATAGTCGAGCCGAAGAGTTTTAGGTCGACTGTACGTCGTTTGCCTGACTCCGGGCTTCCCATTTCTGCTTTTGTTGACTTGCGCTTAATATATGTCCAGAGCGACCACAGAACTCACACTTTTCCGCACATTATAGACTCTAGAGTTACTAGGCCCTTGCGGCTCTCGTGAACGTTGATTTTGTAGTCCACTATTATTGTGTTGTCTTTGGGTGCCGCTATTATTTCTCCTACAGTCACGCACGTCGTGATTATACATTTTGCAGTTCACACAATAAGGCGTATTTTTCCTTTTGAGGCAATCAGAATATGTGTGGCCTCTTAGATTACAAAAACTACAACTGATTTTATTTAAATATGTATTTTTATTATTTAGATTACAATTTCTTTTTGGCGATTCTTGTGTCCTGTTTAATATATGCTGTGCCTGCCTGTGTGAACTGTGACGTTGGTATGTAAGTGCTTGGGTTCATGGACATATTGTTTTGCCGGGGATCCTGTGAGTATGATATGATGCCAGGATTATATACAGTTTGGTGTGTTAGACAACTACTTTGATTTAATTATGCGTTATTTGGCGCATATTCTGCATAATATTGGTTTGAAATTGTCCTGGAGGTTGCAGGAATTGAGCACTTTGCTGGAGACGCTCCATGTCTGTACGAGGACATTCACAGTGCCGTCTGCCATGGTCAGAAGATATTGGCACATATATGGGTTATTGACTCCTGTTTTTAGTGCGTTTTTCGCGAAATCTCCTAGCTGAGTTTTTACAGCTGCTGCTACTGTGGCACCGTATCTGGACTCTGCTGCTTCATTACAGAGTGCCAGCATTTGTTTTACTCGTGCCGTGAAGGCTGTGAGATTTTCCAGTGGATATCTTTTTACCAGTTCCTGGTGAAGTAGTGGGCTTATTTGAACCAAAAAGCTGATAAGCTTCGCCTCGAAGTCTGGTATGGAATATTTGCAGGAAAGCTGCCAGCTCTTCAACCGATATGCACTGTATCACCTGCCTACAGCATCCTAGAAATGTTTGGAGCTCAAGGCTCAATTTTGAATGCTGTTCACCCGAGAAGAGGGGAATGAGCTGGCAGTTAGCTTCGCGATTTTAGCATAATCTCCCATGTTTAAATTGGGGATTTTTGAACTTAAATTTGGCACTATTGGGAGCTAGTATCTGCGATGCTGGTTTCCAGAAGGGAGTCGCCCAGCCAATTTAAAAGGATTTCACTCGCGTGGAATCACTGACACTATCTTCGATGGAACTCTTTCTTAAATAGCACTATTATTTTGAATAACGTCTACCCCGAGAGAGTGCGAAAATTCTCCAAACTCTTTGAAGCTCCTTTTGAACCTCTCTGTGTTAATTTTAAAATTTTCGATTGTTTCCAACCTTTCTTTTCTAGACTTTTCAGTTTGTTTTTCTACTGAGTTGCACTGAGTCACAGAGAGTTCGGAGGAGTTTCGCACTTTCTCTTCTAAATTCTTTAAGAATAATTCTAAATCTAATGTATTTCTGTAAGGATAGTCCCGGTCCTGAGTGTTACACCCTTTTACTGCTGAGGCTGTTGGGGGGTGTTTGTATTTCACCCTCTATTGTGGATGTTGCTCCCGCGTTGCCTCCTTCGTACCGGGGCGGAACTTCGTGGTGGGAGCTTTTCTCGCCCCATGGACCACCGTGTGTAAAAGTTGCAGCTAGCGGGGCTGGTGTCGTCGTAATTCCTTTATTTCAAATTGAGAGGGGGGCTTATAGCCTTCTTCGAGGTCCCTCTCAATTCCGGATTGTTGATTCGTTGCTGTTGGAGAGTTGTTTTGCTGCAGGGGGGCCTGTGGCCTTCTTAACATCCCCTGGATAAAAGCAGAAAGGGGAGCTTGTTGCCTAATTCAAAGTCCCTTTCAGCTCCGGATCGCAGATAGCGGATAGTTTCCAAACTTCCTTCCTTCACGTGTAAGGTTGATATTTTCGGCTATGGACGTCTTTACTTGGGCTGTGATGAAGCCCGCTAGTTTCCCACGTTTGCACTTGGGTGCTTTGATGAAGGGGGTGGCTGCGTGCTTTCTAACAGAGGCAATTTTAGCTGTCCAATCTAATCAACCCTTTCTTGTTAGCAGGATATAGGGCTTTCGAGCTCTTATACTTTCTTGAGCTGTAGAAAGTTGGCTTCTTCTATCCTATCGGCTGCGCCGTTATATTTCCTCAGGGATGGAATTTCGATGCACAACACAGTTCAACTTTCACCTAGATTTAATTCTCTCTTAGTTTTCCCCTTTTTCTTTTTCACTTTCTAACACTTTTTTCTGCCACAACTTTTCATTTTATTCTAGTTATAATCTTATACGTTTTCTGTTTTCCTTTTAGCGTAGCATGGACCGTTCCGCCGAACCTACTTTGTAAATTTTCCTTTCTATTCAGAATCCAAAACCGACTTCTAACCTGGCTCTTTTCGCGCAACCGACGCGTGCAAGTTTTAATTCACACCTTTTAATGAGAAATCAACTATCGAAAATCAACTGCCGAACCGCCGCTATTGAAGTTAAAAATCCAACTCGGCTCTCGTTCAGGGTAGAAAATGCATAGTTTGCATTTCTACCATGAGAAAATTGTCATTTATTCTGAACTTGATTAAAGAAGTCCAGAATATTTTTTGATATACGGTGGCTTGAAGACATGTAATTTGATGTTTTTATAAACATCAGCCACCGTCCCGTCGCTTGAACTAGCGGCGCGGGTAAACATGTAATATATTTTCGCGGCGCACATTTCTTATCGCGATAACTGAAGGTACGATTTGTCTTTTGTGTTATTTTTTTCTTTAAAGTAATTCTACTGACAAATTATGCTGAAGACAAAATTTATCATGGGAACATTTTGTTGTAATTTATGGAATGTAAAGAAAATTTCTGATGCAATTTTCTTCACTGCTTGAATAGATAAACTAGTCATGTTTTTAAGCATGATTAGCTTTTATGAAGACTTATGCATTAAATATTTTTATTTATTGCCTTTTTCAGATATGTTTTTAGGCATATTTTAGGTATATAATACTTTTTTATTCTTATTTTTGTGTTTTTATTGTAAAAATTTAATTGTCTAAAAAAAAACTGTCGCGCAGAACTTACAACTCAAAACCAATTAAATGTGCAAAACTGCAAACATAACAACAAAAAATTCTACGGAAAAATTGCTATGATCATATCCCTTCTCGCTTTCACGCCCAATCAAAAAGTTTCACCTAAAACCCTAAAAACCATCAAATGCGCAAAACTGCAGCCATAATGAACTAAAAAACAAATTCTAAGCCAAAAATCATCATATCTCGTCTCGCTGTGCACAACCAGCCAAAATTCTAAGAAAAAATGAAAAATGTTCCAAGTACGTCACCACAGCAAAGCATGAGCGCAAATATTGCCCAACATATAAACCGATAACTTTTTTCACTCCCCTCATTTTCCGTTCCTTTCACGAAAAACTCACGCTTCTTTTGGTTACTAGCTCTTGAACGAAAATGTTGCAGAATTGAAATATTCTGACACATGTTAGTGGACATAGCAATGTGTCCACCCTTAGTTTCTTTCAGTTTTCCTGTCGCGCCCTTACGAGATAGGGGTTTGTCACCATAAACTTTTTTTATTTAGAATCATATTCTGAATAAAGTAGCATTTTTAATTTTTTCAAAAGTTTTACCTCTTCCGATTCGCACGCATGGCAAATAGATTGTCACGCGTTTGGGGAGTTTTTATTGTCTTTCTCCCCTTTTTTTGCCCTGGGAGGCTGCATTTTTTCGACAATACTCCCAAGATCACCCTACACCAACACTCAAAATTGCAGCCTGAAACAAATTAAATGCGATCTTTAGAATTTTTTGGCTTTTTTGACTGGACTATAAATAAAGCTTCGTGCATCAGACTCAAATCCATTTTACTACACCGTCATTATATGTACGGGGCAAAACGAAACAAATATTTAGCATTCTACAAAAATCTGGAAAACCATTTGCATAGCGCTTTTTTTACAAATTCAAATCAAATCTCACTTCTACGTCAATGCATTTATTTATATATTTATGTATTTGCGGAATTTGCAAATTTAGTTAAAAGCCTTTAAATAGATTCAGAATAAGAGCAGACGAACTGAATACCTCCATCTGAAATATTATGTTCTCACCTCTCAACACCTAAACAAGGTGTCATTAATTAAGTTATGCAAAGACGTTCATTTATAGCTGCAAGGAATGATAAGACTTTCGCTGAAAACTGAATATAATGATTTTATAGATGGAGCGAGCACGTACTGGGTTTGAAGTTGTAATTGGAAGTCATTATCGATTAATTTCGTGCAAGAGTGATGTCGAACTTAGAGCAGAAATTTTCATTTTTTATATTAAATTAATCATTTAAGATACTTCTTTTGGAAATGTACTGCAAATTAATCAAAGGAGTATTATTTGAAATAAATATTACCATACCAGCATACCTAAAAGCAATTGTCTTTCAACCTCCTGTTTGAGAATGAAATGATTACTGGTAAAAGTTAAGTTTTCAGAAAGCTAATGTAATCGTGAATGATAATTACCGATAGGAATTAAGAACAGCATAATCTCTTTTATTAACAAGCGAAAGAGCTACTAATATATGTACAGCCCCAACAAATATCAAGATAAATAAAATTGACCAGTCTCAAACTGAAATTATTTAATTAGATAAGTACAAAATTACTGGACTTTATGGACACATTTCTTAACCTTTAAAGTTAGTTTTGCTGTTTTAGAGGAAACGTGCAAGTTTTGACTTATATAATTTTGTTACATGCAACGAAACCATGGAGTGCTTAACCTACCACAATTAAGAAAAAACAACAGCAAGAGCACTTTGTTCATTAGCCATTAATACTTCATAGAGAGAGTTCTCCAGAACCCTGATCCAAATTAAAAGTATCATTGAAGCAGACAAAAAAAATGCTAGACAGATTAAACAAACATAGCCTTACAGAAATAAAAGTCCTTTCTGCTTTACAAGAACAAATGTTTAAATCAGATTATATAGAGAAGTAAATTGTACACATTTAAGATAATATATCTTCACCACGATTAGGACTTCTACATACAAGAAATAAATACATATAATATTGATTTTAGCAAGCTAGGTATCTAATATTCGTTTAACTCAAAAATCCAGAATACATCATCGTGGAATATTTTCAAAATCCCTAAAATTGAATATATTTGGGGAAAAAATAAAAGATAAGTAAAATTTTAAACACATAAAATTTAAAACTGAATTTTATATTAAAAATATTAAAATACTAAAAATTTTCCTGTTCTCGTCCGTCCCCCAATTTAAAAATCTGATGCAGAAATTGTCAATGGTCCATAGTTGGGTAACTCAGAGCCCAACTTTAGACCAACACCTTTTGTTAATACTGCATAAAACACATTAAATATAGAAAATTGTACTTTGTTTCTTTTTTTTTTGGGAAAAATCCCCAATACCGAAAGGAAATGGCACATTTTAAATGTTTTAAGAAATTATAACCAAATATTCCTGAAAAGTGGTCCAAAGTTATAGGAAACGACTATACCATCTTATTTTTCCTCGCGCTTACAATATACGAATATTCAAGAGTGATATATGTACACCTCCTCCACTCTCCTTATAACTGTGTTGTTTTGTGTACCTTTTCTAGATCTCCCATATACTGGAGAGAGCAAATTGCTCTGTCGATTGAAGCGAACTATTTGTACTGCTCGCTCTATTTAAATCTATGAAAATGTATGAGACGTTCCTTTGTATATCATTTGTTCTGCTCTGTTCTGCGGACACAAAAGAACACAGCTTATGTCCCCTAATTCGTTTTTTATTTCTTTTCTGCCATGGTGTACTTTATAGCATACGGCATCCACTAAGCTTGGTTTAATAATATTAAAAAAAAAACATTTTCATTTACATAGGCTTCATTGCAGCTGACAAAAATTCTTCGAATTTATCCCTGAGATGATAGTGAGGTTTAATTGGTAAACTAATGAAATATAAAGATATTCACCAACCAAAACAATAATTAAATTTATTTTTCCCCGGACGGAAATCGAATGCACACTTGTTAGAAATACAAGAGGAAAAAACAACCGCCTCGTCCGGTGTTTGAAATCGAATAAACTGGTTATGACTACATTGAGGATGCCAATCAACACTGTTTTTGTTCCATTCAGGGTTGCCATGCTTTTAATATTGGAAAGTCGTATGAACACCATTTTTTTACCGTACAGGCAGTATTTTGGTTGTACAATCATAACAATAAATTTTATATTCATAATTAGAGAGGAATCAGTACACCCACTTTATAAGCAACAGTTGCGCATTTATGTTATTTTTCAATTAAATTAAATAAATGTGCTTAACATATTCGTAAATACGTATATTTTTACATTTTTATTAATAATAAAATAAAAAATATATACATAAAACAAAAAATTTATATACACAAATTTACAGGTGGTGGAATAGATTTAATATATAACCTAAAAAAAGGAACAGGATATCTGAAATAATAGATAGGGTCTAGTCTACCAAATGATATCAACAAAATCTGCGATAAACAGATTGAAGAAGATATTCTCATACTGAAAAAACCATTTGCTCTACAGCAAATAAATCTAATAAAGGAAGCATTGACTTAATAAACAAAAGGGAAATTGACTTGTTCGACTACGAATTTGGTAAGCGCAAGAATATTATTTCTAAATTTTTATCATAAAATACCTATTTTTTCACTCTTAGGCCTGATTTTTAAATTTAAAACAAAAGTTTTTTTACTGGATATGTTTTACTTATAGATTAATTAGTTTTATTAAATAAGAACAGTAAGGATGAGCAGAAACTTTGCAACTTTCAAATTTTGTATGACTTCCAAATACAATTTTCGATACAAACTGATAATTTTTGAAGAAATGGCCTACATATGAAGTCAAAGTTTTTGACATTCTTAAAGAATCGGCAGCAAACATACATGAAAGCAAAAGTATAATTATGACTTTATTAAAGTACACATGAGCTGTAGTTACATGGATTTTTTATTTTATTTAATAGAATGTAATAAATGTAAGTTGGCCTTCATTGCTTTAATTAAATTTTTACCAGCGACAGCCACTGGAAAGAAAAGTTTGTCGCAAAGTTCATTCAAGAAAACTAAAAAAAAAATATTTATTTATTTTATTTTATTTATTTATTTAGCTGGTCTGTTTTTTAAAACTTTCTTTGTAACAACTTATAAGATATATATGTTACAACTAACCTTATAAATTTGACAACATGCTTTTAATTATAAACTATATAATAGTTAGAGGTTTGATTTGCGTTTTTTGAGATCAATATGAACTTGATTTGTTTTTTGTAAAAAAAACTTTGAAAGTATTTTTTTTATTTTCTCTCATTTAAAGAGCTTACATGATTTTAAAAGCAACGCCATATAATTTCAAATTGAATTGTTTCTGCTACATGTCATAACATTTTAGCCACATACAGGTACAAAATGCTTGAAGCAAGGTTATTCTAATATAAATCATTCTTCCTAAGTTGATAACAATTCATTAAATGATAAAATGAAAATTAATGTTATTGTTCATAGAAACGAGAATAACGGTGATAATTTAAACGAAGTAAATAAGGTACTCGCCAAAGCGAAATTACATTCGGATAAAAGGAAGCCGACAGAAGTTGCCGAAAGTATTTGGACTATTTTGAGCGAATTAATTTGCTGGGAATACCCAATTCTGCAATTGACGAAATTCATAGTCAATTTACAAATGCTTTACAAGATATTTTTCAAATACTTTCCAATGTTTTGTCACTTATTGCACACAGGGAGTGCTGAAGTAACTAAGTTACTGACATTCTTTTTAAATTCAAAAATTCCTTGTCTGAAACTCTTAAACCTTTTCAATCAAAATATAGTCTAGAAAAGCGATATGCAGCTCAAATTACTTTTGTTGAACCAGTAACAAAATTCTTGGGAACTCGTTGGGATAAAATAAAAAATACATAAAAGAAAAGGCTTCATTTGTTGATGTACAAGTTTAAATAATATTTTCAGAACATTTCTTATAGAAACTTTGAAATTTTTTTTTTTGACAACCCAACATTTCAAAGGATTTTTTTTCGGAGCGAAATATCAATGTAGCGCAGAAAGTATAGAGAAATTTTGTTGTAACGAGAATTTCTCGACTTGGCACTTGATGACGTGCCCAAAGAGTAAGTCAGCAATGCCTAAATATCACCGTTGCCTCGACCCGATGAAGGAAAGGCCACAATTTTTTCTAATAAATTTATTGGAAATTTCTTCCTTCGAATTTTTATGCATTGGCCGAAGCCGAGAGCAGTACTTCGCTCCAATTTAAAACAACGATGCCTTGATCTGATGTAGGGAAATTTACTGGAAACTTTTTTCCTTATAATTTATACGCACTTTTGGAGGGCGACAACAATTTTTATGAGCGTGACGGGTAGACACAAAATGTTTCGAAAGAATTTTTATTCATTTTTGTGGCCGACTTGTTATTTTCAGGTACACTACTTTCATTATGTGATGTAATTAACATACTATTAAAAAATACAAAATCTTTCAGGTAAAATTAGCCCCATGTGATTACGTGAATGTTGAAAAATATGATATGGGAATTATCATAACGTACACAATTATGTTAATTATTTCGATGAATTCAATATATTGGAAAAATGCATGAACTTATCTGTATGATTCGGACGTCAAGTAGATTTTTTTATACCCTAGAATCTAGATGAAATAATGGACATAGAGTAGGTATACCAAGTTTGTCATTCCATGTGCATAATGCATAGAAATAATCCGCAGCTGGCAATTTAAGCGGTAACAAAATCTACGAAGTTTGATAACTCTTATTCGGAAAAAACAATATTAGTTATCGAGCAAAGAAGTAAAAAATTACTTATTGCTTGTCTATGCATCAACGCTCATAAAAATTGTTGCCGCCCTTCAAAAGTGCGTATAAATTATAAGGAAAAAATTTCCAGAAAATTTCTAAGAAAAATTCGCGGCCTTCCCTACATCAGATCAAAGCATCGTTGTTTTAAATTGGAGCGAGGCACTGCTCTCGGCCTAGGCCAATCACTGACTTATAACAACGGACTGAGCGTATAGCCATTTTCCTATAGGAAAGAATGGCATAAGTTTTACAGTTTTCTCTTTCGTCGTATGGCAGAGTTGGAGCTACCAACACAAAATATTTCTTACTAAAAGTTTTCTTATGCCATTCCTCATAAGCGATTAAAATATCACTTGGACACAAGAAAATATATTTTTTTAATTTAATTCGATTTTCGGGTGTAAAATTTCATCTGATTTGTTGAGTTTTACATGTTTATTATGTAGTAAATGTTTTAAAGGGTGCTCTAACGGTGATATACAGAAACACAATATTTGTGCTACATGAAATAGTAAATCGTTAAGTCTATTGTTATAAGTCAGTGCGGCCAATGCATAAAAATTCGAAGGAAGAAATTTCCAGTAAATTTCTTAGAAAAAATTGTGGCCTTTCCTTCATCGGGTCGAGGCAACGTTAATTTTGTATGGAGCGAGGCATTGCTGGCTTACTCTTTGGGCACGTCATCAAGTACCAAGTCGAGGCATCGTCGAGGCATTGTTAATTTTATATTCTAGAAAAGCGTTGCATATTTTTGTTCTACGTGTCCAGTCTTTGTATGTTATTAGTTTTTCTATGGTGATACTTTAACGCCTGTCATGAGTAATTCCTTATGGGTAGGTTTTACTCCCGCAATTTTGGAAACGCTTTAGTTCTCTCATTTGTTCAAATGGAATATAAATGAGTAGGAATATTGTCCAATTTATAAATTTATGATCATTTTTAGTACAGTAGTTTTACCTGGTAAGGTTTCTGGGATTTTTGATAATTTGTATTCTTAGAGATTTCGACGTGCCCTTTTCGAATTTTCACTTTGCCAATTCGTACCTTTGTCGCTCGCATCTCGCGAAATAACTCATTTCCACAGCACCATGAGGTAGAGTAAGTGGCTCGCATTTTTTCGAACGTGGGTGCTTTCTCCTTCGCTTCACTATCCTCGTTGGATCTGGTTTTGTGAGTTCATAGTCTTCAGAACCGCCCGAAAAGTCAAACATAAGATTTCTTTCCACGTTATTCGCGGTACGGTAATCAGCTTCGATGTAATCACCTTCTTCCTCGATTTCGTCACAGATTTACTCTAGAACAGTTTCTTTCTCTTCATCGCTATCTTGTAACGAAACTTGCAAGTATCACAGGTACCATCGCAATTTATGCAAATAATGGAGCACTTTAATCCAGTCTTTCTGCATCCACAGGCTCCTCGACAACGTTTTTGCATTTGCGACAAATCGGTTTCAACAAGGTTTCTGGAGCTGTAGGTTCGAGTGTGGTAACAGGAATTAGCCCATTCTTGCTTTATTTTCATCCCCATAATTTTGTTGCATTTTGTTTAACTCTATTCTACTGAGCCTGTTGATACGTTCGGAACGAACGTTGTCATGCTACTGCTTATTTTGGTGACAGCGATACATTATTAATATATATAATAATATAAATATATAACAGAATTATTTATTTTTATATGGTGATTTTATGAAGCGTGTATATCTGTAGATGCATTTTAACGCTACTGTAACCGTATGATACAAGGAGGAAGTGTTCGCCAGCTTCAGCAATGATATCTGGGTCAGCATCTTTGTCTTTGAGTACCTAGACAAGCCCGGTTAAATCCGGGTTTTTTCGGAGTACATCGACACATTTATTTTTCTTTGATTAAAGAGTGCTGATGTTGCATCACAGCCATGTTATCTACGGCGGTTTAATCTATGATACTTTTCGTTGAATATATTTGTTGCAAAATTGTTCCTTTTCTTCGTTTGAGAATATACGAGTATATGTTCGAATGCGTAGATAAAGCTATCAAAATAATAGGAAGATCTACATCTTCCTCGACAACTATTACGGAATTAAATGTAGATGAAATGTATGACACACAGCGTGAAGCACTATCAATTCCACTCCCTTCAAGAGTTTGCTCTTGTTCTAATTTCTTTTAACACTTGACTTACGAAATGTCTCCAATCCTTCTTCCTTCACTTCAGTCATCTCATTTCCTTCCAATGGATTTTGACAAATAATTTCACTACCTTAGAAGCCCTGGCTCTGGAAATGCGAACGGCACTGTTAATACACTCATAGTGATAATTCAAACAGAATATTTGAACTCTGTCTGGACCAGCAGAGATACCTGTCGTATTTCGAGGCAATTGTGGCCTGCATATGACAGGAAAAGAACAAGGGAACTGCTTAATAGCAGCAGAGCCAATACCAGGAATCTAGTAGGGGTCATGACAGGTCACTGGGCCATAGGGGACCATGCTAGAAGACTGGGAATAGCGGCAAACGATTTCTGCAGGAGTTGTAGAGACTCGGAGGAAATCGAATCCGTCAAACATGTGCCTTGCGAATGCCCCGCTCTGATGAATAAAAGAGGTAGGCTACTAGGTAGCTACTTCTTTTCAAGTCTGGGGGAGCTTCAAAGCATAAAGTTCAGAGATATCCTGAGTTTTCTGAGTGAGGCAGGATGGATCTAGGTTAAAGGTCTTGGATATATCCTGAGTTTCTCATGGAAAGCAGGATAAATCCGCGGCTTGAAGGGTTATCCCATGAGGTCTAGGGGCACAATAGACCCGTTGGAGGTCTAGGGGCACAATAGACCCGTTGGAGGTCTAAGTGAGGCTGGCTGGTTGTCTAGCGGCACCCCTCTTACCTAACCTAACCTAACCTGAACTCTGTCAGCAGATATTATATATTAGGGGTCCCAAGGACGAGCAACCTGCAACAGACCGTACAGCCCATACTAGCCCGATTTTTCAACACGTAGTAAAATATTTTTCGTTATTATACGAAATACAAAAATTAGGTTAGTACATAAATTGCAAGAAGTTTTGTCTAGCTTAATTCGTTACATAAACATTTTTCATAAAATGAGTCGCAAAGACTTTATTGGCAAAAAACAGTTCTTGGGCTCCATTTTTTAAATCTGGCGCAGGTGGCAAATTGAAAATTCGATAAGAGCACGTCAAAATTTATAAAATATACCAATTTTCAAAACCCCCGGAAAACTTTCCCGGTATGCCCACTTTTGAGCATCAAATGACTGTCTTATTTGCGGATGCATGAAACTAAATTAGACTTTATATTAGCGACTCATTATTATTTTTGTGTTCGCATGCATGTTATTTAAATTATATTTTGTGACCAAATTTCTTCAGGCTTTCTTTCTGTAATAAAGTCTGACTTACTATCACCTTAGTTTTGTATATAGCCTAGTACTAAGGTCCACACTAAGCTAAATTTTGTATGAAAATTTAGCAAGCTAAAAAATATTGGCGAAAATTTATCTTGAATTTTAGCGAGAGCGGTACTAAGGACAACGCGCTAAATTTTCCTTTGGGTTTTGATTAGAGATGGCACCATCAGTAAGTCTCCAAAAAATTTACTTTGAATTTATCCGCCTGGCCCGTTCTTTAACACGCTAAAAATATTTATTGTCAGAGTTCTGAGATTTGATAAATATATTGACCGGATTTTTGTAGTTAACGTAGTTTTGTACGTCTTTGCCGTAAGCACGGATGAATTGAATTTCTTCTCGCGGCCTTATTTTCCAAATCATTGTTAATTTTTTTTTATATTGTATACATTATGCATATTATTTTTATATTTTTAATAAGTGAAAAGTGGTAATGAGTTTTTTACTCTTTCGAGACCCGTATAAAATACGAATCTACAGGGAATTCTCAACCTACTGCATATGAGCATAGAAAATTAAAAAACAAGTACCGAGGTACTGCCAGTTTCTCGCCTAAAGGCGAAGACCAAAAATTCCATAAAACAATTTTGTGGGAGTTTAGGTACTGTGCGTAAAGTGTTTCGATGAACAGTAACAGGACTACCTCATCAGGACTGCAATGAACCCTGAAACTACCTGCTGTCTACACTACAGTGAATTCAGATGCCAGTGAGTTGCTGGTGGATATACTTATATAGGCTTATTAAAAAATCTATCTGTGAATCATTATACCCTAGATGAAATCTAAAGGATATACTAAGTTTGTCATTCCCTTTGTAATAATGGTAGTAGCGAAAAATGGATTGGACACCCACACATAAAATTAAAAGTTATTTTCGTGCGCACGATATCTCGATATCTCGAAAACGTACTTAGAGAGCTGAAATATTGAACGCGGACTTTAAAAAAAAGTTAAATTAAGTTCGAAAATGACGCAAAGCGGGCAACTCCTTCGTTGGGTTGTCATATAAAAATGCGTTGACATAAAGAGCTAAAATTTTATACATAGTGTTTTCATAGTAATAGCAAATAAAATTTAAAAAATGGAATAAATCGGGCAACCCACTCTTGGTGTTGCCATATAGAAATGTCGGTTTTTACGGATACTGTGAAAACTATCAGTCCTAACCAGTTCTATTGTACTAAAAACTGCTTCAGAATATGAAGTCCTATAAACTTGGTTATAATCATTTTTTCTATCCGACGAACCGTTCTAGAAATATATGCGAAAAACACTGCAAACATCGAAATTGCTCAAATAGGTAACCATACGAAATTTCATACGGGCATTCATCTAGGGTATAATATGAATTGATCTTAGACCAATTTTTGCTTTTCTACTAGTTTTAAGAAAAATTGGTTGTCTTCACAATTAAAATGATTTTTGGGCATCCCATTTCTAGCTAATAAGTGGAAAGTTATAATGAGTTTTTCACTCTTTCGACACCCGTACAAAATAGGAGTCTACAGGCAATTCTCAACCTACTGCAAATGAGCAGAGAAAATTAAAGACATGTACCGAGGTACTGCAAGTTCCTGGCCTAAAGCCGAAGACCAAAAATTCCATAAAATTTTTTTTGGAAGTATAGGTACTGTATGTAACTGGTACTGCAGTAACAGGGCGAGTTCATAATAACAGCGGGCAGTTTCTGGGTTCATTGCTGCCGTGATGAGATCGCCCTGTTACTGCTGCTCGAAATACTTTATACACAGTACCTATACTACCAAACATTTTTTTTATGGAATTTTAGGTCTTCGGCTTTAGGCCAGAAACTGACAGAAGCTCGGTACTTGTTTTATATTTTTCTCTGCTCATATGCAGTAGGTTGAGAATTTCCTGTAGACTCGTATTTTATACGGGTATCGAAAGAGTACAAAAGTCATTACAACTTTCCACTTATTAGCTAGAAATGGGATGCCCAAAATCATTTTAATTCTGAAGTAAACCAGTTTTCTTTAAAATGAGTCACATATAGATTTTTAAATAAGTCTATATATATCCACCAGCAACTTACTGGCATCTGAGTTGAGTGTAGTGTAGACAGTAGGCACTTTCAGGGTTCATTGTTGTCCTGATGAGATTGCCCTGTTATTGCTGATCGAAACACTTTACACACAGTACCTATAATCCCAAAAAAAAAATGTTATTGAATTTTTGATCTTCGGCTTTAGGCCAGAAACTGACAGTACCTCGGTACTTGTTTTTCATATTTTTAATATTTCCAAATAATTTTAACTATCTGTTTTTAGAAATATTAGGACCGCGCGTTGTATTTCCATAAAAGAATTGCAAAATTCTTCTTCTTCTTGTTTTTAATATATCATTTTTCTGAGTTTCCGCTGTCATATTTTAGCTGCTAAAGAACGGCCCTATATTGGAGACCCGTTAAAGTTTGGTTTAGCGGCGCGGACGTTAGTACTAGGCTTATTGTGGTAACGCATATTCAGTTTCATTATCTGTAGACATTATAGAGTTTTAATTTATTTTTGTGCTTTTAAGAAGTAAAGGCTGTCCTATTAAAATCTACACTTTTTTAATGCGTACTGTATAAAAATGTAGTATTAACTTTTAATAGATTAAATGCTCTTTTTCAATGTAATGCTATTTACATTTAGCTTACTTCTTCAAAATTTCTATAGTATAATAATAATATAATACAAGTAAACTGCGGTCTGACTAAGACCATTTGATTTTGATTGACTCTTTTTATACCCTAGATGATATCATATGGTATACTAAGTTTGTCATTCCGTTTATAACGCATAGAAATAATGCAAGTAAAGCAAAATGAAAATAAAAAGTTATTTTACATGTCCCTCCGTCCGTCCGTCTCTCCATCTGTCCGTCTTCAGGATAACTCGAGAACATATTCACTTAGAGAGGTGAAGTTTAAAAAAAAAGTAAATTTCAGTTCGAAAATTGGAGAAATCGGGTAACTCCTTCGTGGGGTTGATATATACAAAAATTTCATTTTTCATTATATCTTTAGACACTGCCTGAGAAAGCGTCAAAGTAAGGAGTTGAAATTGTGTACACGGTGTTTTCATAGAAACAGAAATACAATATCAGAAATGGGCTAAAGCCAGCAATCCCTTCTTGGTGTTGTCCTATAAAAATATAGGTTTTTTACGTATATTGTGAAAACGATCAGTCCTATACGATTTTATTGTACCCAGAAGTTCTTTAGAATATAAAATGCTATGAAATTTGTTATAACCATTTTTACTGTCCGACGAACCGTTTTAGAAATATATGCGAAAAACCACTTGTAAAATCCAATATGCACAGATGGATGACCATACGAAATTACATACGGACATTCATCTAGTAGAGTATCATAAGAATTGGTCTCAGACCAAATCCAGCGAGAACAGTCAGAATGCCTGTTATTACGTCTTCTATAGTAGACCATGAGTATCTAAGCAACATCTAACGAGAGGGGTATAGAGAACTTATTAGAATCGTTGCTATAATTTTTTAATGATTTTGTAAAATTATAAATTGATTGCTTCTCTCCGCATCAAGCCCACGCCATGCAACTGCCGTCTATGTACTTGTACAATAATTTAAACACTCGTTACACTTGGAATTCTAAAATTCTTTGAACAGCGTTTTTATAAAATGTGTCGATATATGTTCTAAAATACATAAAATCGGTCAAACTCCTTCGTCAGATTACCCTTGCATACACAAATTTGAATTTCAATAAGTACTCTATGACATCATGGGATTCTAGAATAATGTACATAATATCTACAACTTTTAACCACATAGTTTGTCTACAATCAATGTGAAAGTTTTAGATAATTGTCGTTGACACTTTTGAGAAATTTCTAATTCAACTGGGAAACTTTTCGAAACATTAGTCCATTACTATAATATTTTTTACTTTTTGCAAAATTAGACATATGCAGCATATATTTAAAACAAAGAATGAATAAACCTTTCCATAAGAAGCATTTTCAATTATAATTATAAGTTCTTCATGATAATATTCTTTTGAGCGGAATAACGTTACGAATTCCTCAGTTCTTTACATAACTTGTTCACTTCACAATTCCAGATCAGCTAATCTATTGACATGGAGGGCAATTTGCCAGATTCCTGAAGATGTAATTTAATAATCTCAATTATTTAATATTTCCCTTGGTTCTAATTAACTGTTGTAACGTGATTACAATGATTACAATAAAAGACGAGATACCTACTGCCATAACTTTCCTTTCATTTCCGCCGTCACGTCGATGCTTTTTTTTTAGATAGACACACCACCTGTATGCACCGCGAAATAGATGCTACGTGACCAGCTTCAGGCTCATAACTCATATCAGCTGAGAAAATCTTTCGATATAAATAGGATGGTTAATTCTGGTAACTCGGTCAGTTTCCTTAAAGCTTCTTAAAAAATTGTATCGGTTGGTTTTTGTTCTGGTGCATACAATAATTACAATGGCAGTACTAAATGTAAGTCCTATTTGAACAAAGCTTATTGAAATATTTATTTTTTTTTATTTTTGAAGTGTACAATTAATTATCGATTTATTATAATAAATGCATACATATTATAAGGTCATTGAATTATTAATTTGAATTATCTGTTAAAATTGAAAATAACGAAATAACTTCTGTGGTAATCAGGAGTCCAAATGGACATTTTAAAAGTTCTAAATTGCAAAAGATAACATAATATGATTCTAGTCGTTCGTAGTTGAAAAATATGTAGTGCTTGCTGGTAGCATAAATTTCTGTATAGTGTTGGCCTGGTACTAAGTACGTATAGTGTAGGACGACAAAATGTGAAGGAACAAGAAAGAAACAATAGTACAGTAGTACCGACTGCGATGAATTTATTGACTTGATAAAATTTGACTGACTGTGCATCAATAGTACTGTTTACGTTATTGAGCAACTTGGAGCGATCGACCATGCAGATTACGGTACAAGATTATTATAATGATTTGAGAACTACATACATATATAAATATATAAGCTGTGTTCTTTTGTGTACCTTGTTCTAGAACTCCCATATACTGGAGAGAATAAATTATTCTGTCGATTGAAGCGAACTATTTGTACTGCTCGCTTCATTCATAAATCTTCTATGAAAATGTGTGAGGCGCTCTTTTGTGTATCTTTTGTTCTGAGCTGTTCTGCGGACACAAAAGAATACAACTATAGATAACAATCAAGTGTTCATATATATCTATCTACATATGTACATTAAAAAACCTCTAAAATTTTCATATATGCCCATCCCACGGTGTCCCCACTCAGTCGGATCTGATTAATACCATGAAATTCCTCGTTTAATATGCTTCTAGAAACATAATATTTATTTTTGGATCTGACGAGCCCCTTGCAAGAAAACCTCACTTTATATATTTTTGGTATGTTTTTTATGGATTATTCTTTAATTTGCTAACTGTGTATGAATGGAATTTGTTGACGAACGGACAAGCTTTTCTGTCTTATGAGAATTAGAAGATGTAATTGAATTAATTACTCCAAATACAAAAGAAAAGAATCCATAAGTTAAACAAACTAAAACTTATTCTTTCCTTAAAAGTACAAATGTTCGCGGTGATGGTGCCAATGGGTTCACGACAGATCAATAACATTAGTCGCACAGTAGTTGCCGGAGTCTCCCAACCAAGCCAGGCAAGTATAGATCGTAATATTGTTAATAACGCTGATATTTGGGCTACTCAGAAGGTTCAGTGGAAAAATAATTCAGCAACTGCGTTCGCTCATAACTACATTACAATGTCTGAACAGAATTAAATAAACACAATCACACTATATTTCTTTCCCAAATATAGTGTGGTGTGATGTGGTGGGTATATATGTGGTGATCTGAATCGATTCTGCACTAACGCAAAAACAAAAACTTTTAAGGGTGTTACACTAAGGTATTAAAACCTTTTCCTTCATATTGCATGAATCACCCTATAACTAGTGAACACCAAATTCTACAATAAGATTTTAACTTTCTTAGATATAAGTACATACATATAACCCATGGAGCTTTCCGATAATCTTTCCTTCTCTCCTTCATTTCGAAGTTATGGGTCAAAAATCTGAATTTCGGACTCATAACTCATTTCATTCATTCAATTTTTATTTTGTATACCCTAATGAAAACAAAGGGTATACTAAGTTTGTACTGGTAGAGCAAAATGGATTGGACACTCACGCATAATATTAAAAGTTATATTGATTTTTGCGTGTCCGTCTGTCCATCCGTCCATCCGCCCGTCCATCCGCCCGTTTTTCTGCCCTCACTACTCGGTAACGCGTGTACTTAGAGAGCTGACATTTTGCACACTGGTGTTTAAAAAATAAGGTAAATTTAAGTTCAGAAATGGGTCAAATAGGATATCTCCTTCGTGGGGTTACCATACAAAAATTTCATTTTCACTATATGTTTGAACACTACTTCAGAACGCGTCGACCTAGAGAGCTGAAATTTGGTATATGGTGTTTTCATATCAATGTGAATAAAATTTCAAAAATGATCTAAATCAGGCAACCCCTTCTTGAAGTTGTCATACCAATCTTTGGTTTATCATTATTTGGACGTTGCCTGAGGACGCGTCGATGTAGAGAGCTAGAATTTCAAAAATAAACTAAATCGGACAAACTTCTCTTAGTATTGCCTTACAAGACTTCGGGTTTTCGCTGTTCTCTCGTTTCTATTATCATCGCTTTCTCTTATAGAATTTTAGAAATTCAAATCCTTCAGTTTAAATGACTTAACATACTCTATAGCCGAAATGAAGCTGTTTTATGTTTTTTGCACTTTTTATTAAGCATATCAAAAAAAAAAGCTGAAAATATTAGAGAAAATTACCTATGGGATTTGCTGGAATTAGATAAAAGAATAGTGCAAAAAATACAAAAGAGTAGCATTTTCGTTACAAAATGAAACAAGTCGTCTTAAGTTAAAGGCTTTAGGACTCTCAAATTCGATATGGAAAAATAATGTTGATGAAATGGTCTCTTGATAAAAGCAGTGGTGAAATGAATAAAATTCACTTTGTTGATCCATATGATCAAATGTTCAAAGTGGAGGAAAGGAGTAGGAAATTTATAAGCCGTTAGAAGTCTCCGAGGATTATCTATCTAAAGAATTTCAAATAATCGTGGAATTCAAGAAGGCTTAAACACAATTGCGACGGCAAACAACAGAAAAACATTTTTAAAAGCACAGTATCCGAATGTCTAAAATTACGACGTCCAACTACCAGCGGCCGACGAACTCGCGGTCGAGTCGAGACTAATTAAATTTAAATTGTCGGCTGCGGCAGAACTAGCAACAAAATCTAACGAATGAGAATGACATTGTTTTGGCATTTATTTTTGTTATTTTGAGGTTGTAGGATGCCGCGTCAATTATAAAAAAAAACAAATATGGATTTTGAGGAAAATTTGATTGGTTTAGTGCGAAGAGACGAAATAATTTACAGTTTATAAGAAAAGCAATATAGCAAAGTGTATAAAAAGGACTTGATTTGAAGGGATATTACGCGACTTTTCGTGAAATGCTGAGTTACGTCAAATGTCTACGACATATACATATATATTGGCTCAATTCTTTCAAAATAGAATTTTATTGGAACTATTGCACTGTCTGATGACGCTCCACGTACTTGTGGACGCTTTTCTGCAAAATGGATTAGTCTGTATCACATAGTATATTAAGATTCTTGAATATATCACGATATCAAATCAAAGTTTTTCAAGCAAAATAATAATTGCTGAAAAAACAATGCACTTATCTGCGGCACTGCACGTGCCTGTTCCTTGACCTCCTGTGCCCTTGAGAGTGCCAGCTCCGACCTGAAGGTTGTTTCCCTTCTCGTCAATTTTCCTCCCGATGCCAAAACTTTCTATCGTGTAATCTTTCCAATCTTCTCAAAATTCTACTTTAACGTTCAATTTCAATCTTTTTCTCGGTTTTTTTTTCACTCTTTTCTTCCTTTTCGCTACCTTTCTGGCTCAGTATTCGACACTAACTTAATGGCCGCTGTAACCTTTTCCGGCATCTCCCTCGGACCGCTTTCTCAATTCCCACACATGGCCTGCTTCGTTGCTCTCACAGCTACTGTCGGATAAATGTCAGGACAGTAACATAAAACGCTAAGGTCACGCTTGGATGCGACAATAAAAAAGAAGATGCACAACCCAGCGAGAAAAATAAAGCGCTTCCAGAAAAATCGGAGTTAATACGCTTCTGACTTGTACCTGACAGACGTGCTGCAAAAGCGCTTCATTTGCAGCACTTTTCAAGCTTTTCTAATAGTAAAAATGTGCACTTTTCTTAAATTCGGGGTTTCGGCTTTTGTTCGTGATGTACTGTTATGTAGTTTCCATGAACAAGTGTAGAGTCAGAACGCATTAGTCATTCATTATTTGAAAGTACAGTGTGAAGGATTTATGGTGATTAATATTATTTTTGATTGAAGTTTTTTTTTAATTAAAAGGTGCAGTGAATTTTTCTTACCGTTTGATTTATCTTAAGGTAGGACGTAGGTACAATGTTCTACCGAGAAAGAGATAATTTATTTCAAAATATGGTTTGTCCAAAAACAAGAAAGAATAGTCTTCAGAAGTCCTGCAGACTGAAATGTTTTGGTTCTGTTTTCTTATTTCTTTCTCTTCCATAGTATTATCAGCACATTTTCGACAATTTTGTGATTATTTAAATATTTTCTGTGATAACATTTGTAAAATGTTAGAAAGTTCTGGCAGAATTATCTTTCTTACTTTATTCAAACTATATTAAAAAAAATATATTTTAAATGTAAAAATCTAGCATATTAAATTACAAACAAATACTCAATTAATTTTATTTTACCAAATATTCGATTATATCTCTATTTTTAAGGGACTAGAAAATTTTTTTAATTCACCGTATAAAGAACTACATGAATTATTGGACACATTTCAGAATTTTAATTATGAGTCGAAAAGTTGCGGGTATAAGTGGGAGACATATGCGACGATTAGTGACAAAAGAAAGAAAGGAAATTGCAGATTGCACCTCTAGTACTTAAAATGATCACAATAATATAGAAACTGTTTTCGCATTTGGAAGTCCAAATGAAGTTAGCGAAATTCCAAACGTATTTAAAGAACATCATACGGAATTCAGAATTGAAAATTCGAATATCGATGATACTGAAATTGAATTATCTGATATATGTAGCTGGTGCTAGCGATACCATAAATAGAAATAAACGATTTAATTTAATGGAGGAATTACGCGATTGGTGTATTGGTTATACAATAGGTACAGATGTATGTGATCATCTGCTCGAAATTTTGCTTAAAACTGGACTAGATGAGAAATGGCTTAAAACTGGACTAGATGAGAAATGCATCCACTAACTAATAGGAGATGACCTGCTTCTTAAAGTTAACGGGGACGGCTGGCAAAAAAAAGGTTCCTGTGAAAAATATTAAATTGTTCAACACTTTTATTTATGCTAATATATGTACCTATTCTGATATTTCTTATAATTTTGAATTAATACAATAATTACAGGGGCTGTAAACAACGAAAACATTGGTTTTATGGATTCCGAAAAAATCCTATAGGATTTAGATGTGCTAAAAACCGTTTTTATAAGGAAACCATGAAATTGAAAAAATGAAATTAATAAAAAGCATTACCAGCTAGAATTTCCTCAATTTATTTTAATATCTTCTTCAAAGCCGCTGCTCAGAAGCAATCTTTTAAGCGAAAAAAATAAAGAACAGTCTTTATCGTGACCATCAAAGTGCCCTTTTGAACAATCTTTATCATATTTATGAGCTCTTGAGAAGCTAGAAAGAGCGCTCTAGAGAAGCTAGAAAATAGCGCTCTTGAGAAGCTAGAAAAGAGCGCTCTTAAGAAGCTAGAAAAGAGGACTCTTAAAAAGCTTAAAAAAGAGCGCTCTTGAGAAGCTAGAAAAGAGCGCTTCCTTCCACGGACATCAAATGTTAAAAAGAAACAGAGTAGGATAGGCTGAGGAAGCGCTTTGAGCTTCCAAAATAGCGCTCTTACATGTCTGTTAAAGTGCTCTCTTTTCGGCTGGGAAAATACTTCAAAATCACACGCATAACTTAGAGGTGGTAACATTTGGTTTAACCCGGCATGAGTAAAGCGACCGATATAACCCAAGTTAGACGCAAGAGCAATATCTTTAGGGGTTATTTTCAATGGTAAATGGCTCAAGGTGAATGCTTAGGTACATCTGACTAGTAATTTAAGATATCCAAGTAATATGTATCATTCTTCTTCCACCGATGTCATCTACCAGGACCAGCTCCCGACTATGCTTTAAGCTGCAGGAACATTACTATTTACTACAAATCTCGATGCAAAATTAGATGATACTGTTTGCTTGGATCTATAAAAATAAGTACTTTAAGGATTAAATAATTCCGCCATAGCATCCCCTCACTCAAATTCTCTATTTAAGAAAATTCTTGAAGTTTGTTACAGCAGCAGTTTCCCGCGTCCACATCTAACTAAATTCTCCATCCAATTTATTGACAATAGCAAAAATAAGATAAAAATCCCAACTGTCTACTAGATAATTTAAAACCTTCAAGACATGGAATTTTATTGTATTATTTTCTAACAGTAAATACGCTGGGGTGAGATATACTTATTTGCTTGCGACATTAGAACTCTTGTATCTGAATCTTCTGTATACTATCTCTTATCGTATCTAGGCTTTACTGGTAGGCTGATAGAGTCTTGAGATGCTCTGCGGCGCCGATTTAAGATGCTGTAATTTTTTATGCAATTGACATCTATGGTTTTTCATGGACCATCGAAGTAAGAAATGGGATCATTCAATATAGTTGTCTCTAAATATGTTAATATATTAAAAATAAAATGTTGCAAATATATTAGAGTTATTGGAAGCTGTCTTATTGAAAAAAAAGAAGAGCTATCGCACTTAAAGGAAGCTAAGCGACTTCGTCCTGAATATGATTGAGGTGCGCTTATCTTAACTATTTTTATTACATATTTTCTCTCATTCTAGTATTTTTTGAAAAATAAGAGTTAATGTACAAGTGTATGCATTATTATGTTTATTCTGTTTATATTCTTGTTGATTGAATATAATCGTGTGTTATAGTATTTTCAAATTAACAAAAAATTGAAAGAAATGTAGTATATAGAAATACTGCACTTTCTTTTACTTATTTTTGCCCTAATTTCGAGCTAAGATCTTACCTTTGTATATCTCAAAATCATCTATAAATTCACTAGGTCTTTTCATGTTATAAGATTAGTGATAACTTCTGGCCGTTTGACATTTTATGGGTTAAGTAATGTTTGTTTTAGTTGTTTGTAATGGTTGCTGCTTCCAGCAACACTTTAAATTGTTATTAAGTTGCTTAGCATATTTTAAAATAATATCATCTATGGAGCGAAGACGGAGGACGAACTAAAAAGAATCATGAATGAGGACCTTATGAGATTTAAGCACTGGACGGATGGTAACAGGTTGTCTATAAATGAAGATAAAACAAAATATATACTATTTCGGCAGCAAAATAAAAAAGACATAAACCCGGAAATAAAGATTGGATCATTGAGACTACAGAAAGTAAAAGAAATTAAACACTTTGGGCTTATCCTAGATGAAAATCAACAAGATTATTCCGTTGCTGGGAGCAATTAAAAGAATAAATTTTACCCGTAGTAAGGAAACAGCCAATCTAATATACAATACACATGTACTATCTCACATCAAGTATAATATACTCACATGGTCTCAATGTACAAATAGCGTTATGAACAGGGTACAAACAATTATGAATAGAGCACTTAAGACTCTTTACAATATGCTTGGCTAACAACCACAAAGGATGTCCTAACTAGAACTAATAAACTCAAACTAAAGCAAATAGTATTCGTGGAGAAAGCAATATTCATATACAAAATAAAAAACAAGTAAATCAAATCAAACTTAAGACTCGTCACAGCTGCCGAACTCCACAATTATAAAAAAAAAGACGGAAATCAGAAATAAGAACAGAAACAGCCAGAACAGAGAGGATACGTTCAGGACTCCTGACGTCAGCTAGCGACATCTACAATAGTCTTCCACGGGAGATCAAAAAACTGCAGAGCCTAAATAACTTCACCAGTAAGGTAAAAAGTTTTGTAATAAATATTGACCAAATTAGCAGCTAGCTTGCAGTGGTAGGTCTAGTTAGAGCTTGAGATGTTCTATCTTTTTTTCTTATCTAAAGAACGTGGTAGAATTGCGACTCATTTCGTGATTTGACATTGTATTATTTATTTATTTAACATTGCATAACTTAAGGCATATAATTATCATAATAAGATTTCTATATTGTATGAATTATATTATTGAGCTGAAATGTAGTATGTGGGGTTTGACAAGGTTAGAAAATTTTTGAAATATATATTATGTTGTACAGAGTTAGCAACCCTTCAACCCCCTACTCATACCAGCAAAGCTGACTGAAAGGGGTTGAACGACATATACTTTAAAGAAAAAAGAAAAGTAAATTAATTAAGAGGAGTCAGTACTCAGCAAAAGTTTCAATTTAGATACCAGCGAACCTGTAGGTAATAAAATTTACTATACGTAGGTTTGTGTCCTAAAGTGAGAAAATCCATATAAAATTAGCCTAGTCCTAGACCACAGAGCAATTAGAGACATCTTCCGCAAAAGACAGAAACCCAACATCCGACAAAACCATACAATTTAAGACGAAAAATGAAAATTTGCAGTTCACATAAATTGAAAATTTTTAACGAGAATTAACTCTCCTAAATTTTTTTTGCCCATAATTGTTAAATATGCTATTTTGCTTTGTAAACAACTTTCAAATAAATATTGCAATTTCTAGTCGGTGAAATCTCGGGAGAAAAAACAAGTACTATTAGATTCAAATAATTATAAAAAGCGCTATTAAAAATTAAAAAACTCGACGTTATTTGCTAGATCTAGGATTTATCTTTCTAAAACAGTCACAATTTGAAGAAATAAGAATACCTACCGACAGGAATTTGATTTAAAAGACTTCAATTTATACCATTTTTTACAAGTTTCCGAGCTAATATCTCCATTCTAATACACTTTTTTTTAATTTTTGCCGACGATATTTACTAGACTTCGTCATTACCTTTAATTTAAGATATAAATCATTATTCTGCTACAAATAGTTTGCCAGAAATTTGCATTGAAAAATGTATGAAACTTGCAAATATTGGTACTGACTCCTCTTAAGTGTGAGTAATGTAGATGCCTTGTGGACATAGTAAAAATAAATAAATAAATAAAATCTGTTCGCACTTCAAATATCACGCTACAACTCAATAATTCTTCAATAAAATCTTCCGTAGTAGAAAATTTAACTAGTTGTGTCCTTCCTGAACTGTTAATTGGCAACTTCGTCACACGGTGTTCATTTCGTACATTAAGGTCAATCGTTTTCACCAATCTGCAAAATAATATTCCAACTAGACTTATTTTTGCTTTCCCATCAGACCAGAACTTATTCACTTTTCTCGAAGCGATATACACTTAGGAAACGAAAGAGACTAATGTTTTTATTAAATGTTTTACAACTTACAAAACAACCCAAAAAAATTCGCTTGTAAAGAACCTCCACCAGGTGATGAAAGAAGCAAAGAAAATGGCGCTGATACCTCTAAGAAGACCATACCTTGTTAGTCTCCTTCGTTTTCTTAGCTCATTCATAGTGCGGATCTTATACAAAAAAAATTACTAGTTTACCGACTTTTCTTTTTTGAAATAATGTAAAAGCTTTGCATATCTACAACCTACACGTTGGACAAATTATTCTTTTAATCTCCTGATATGGAGCAAAATGCTGCTAACAACGCAATACTTATATCAAACTCAAAAAGTATACGCCAAGCCTAATGCCCTTTTTCCCTCCCATCAAACCAAACTACCCTGAATAGTCTGTTAATGTTTTTACACAGTGATTACATTTTTATATTGTACTCTAATATTTATAATATTTTTTTTCCTAATTATTATCAAGCCAATCGCATCGTTACTCATTATGTTTGCTGCTAATACCCTTGCTTTAACGAGTGCTCATAATCCAATTGTTAAGCGGGAGATACCTCTTTACGGGGATGTGATGCCATCATTTGCAGCAGCATTAACTCCTTTAACTAAATATGGTTCAGGATACTCCCTTGGATCATGGTCTAAGTAAGTTTAAATATATATCAAATTTGAAGAAGATAGAATTACATAATATTTTTCATAATAGTATAACCTTAGAATAATGAAATAAGAAGAAGCGACAAGAAGAGTAAGTAATATATAACAATTTCCCAACAGAGCCTCCATTTGAAAAATATAATATTTGTTTCTTATCAAAGTCAAAAACCCGAAAGTTTACAAGGAAACTCTTTTATTCTGTTGTGGTAATATAGGTACTTGGGAAATTTGGAAATACTTTTAAGTGGCTGTACACTATATACTAACGTATACCCCTTTGCTATTAAGTTAAGAAGTATATGCATACCTGCATATAGTTATATTTTTATTCAATGCATTTTCCTATGCGCAATGCAATACGATGATGGAGAGAAATTTAAGAGACCCAAGGGTTTGGTTTGGTGCTGGCTCTGCATTCATATCATATTTATGTATTTTCTTCTAATGACAGGCGCTACGGCTGCCTGTTTAATGCCTGGATTGCTAGAAATTTCTATGAGTGGAGATAAGCATTGTTTTATTTTTGTCAGGAGTTTAGTGGAAAAATGTTCATCAGAATTCTTATGCACTGTGGTGACAGACAACGTAAGTCTCTATTTCGCATACTCGAGCTGTAAAACTTTTTAATGCACATTGTTTTCATTGATTTGAAAAATTGAGAATTGTTGGTACAAAGAGTTTAATTGATTTGATGTGCGGCTAATAATTTGCATGCGCGGATAAGCAAAAATACGCTATTTCACCTATTTTTGAGCTGAATGATAAGAATTCGTAGTAGCTTAGGCAGTAAGCAGGCAGCCCACCCAATCCAAATTCTGTGAATAATGTCTCACAAAACATGAAATTAATGTAGAGCCACTACCGAACCCTTCTTGAGTATCTTACTCTTCTCCTTCCTTCTATTGCCCATAGGCAAAGGTTTCGAGTATACAGCCATTTCACATGAAACTTTCAGAGTTTGTATAAAATATAAAAATGGCTCACATGTAATTTTTAGTATATAGATAGACTAGGCTTTTAGCTTCAAAATATAAATACAAACAAAAAAGTGATAGAGGTCCTCAATAGTAAATAATACTATTTTTTTTAAAAATATACTATAATTTACAATAACAAATCTTCAGTTTAGTCCTGCCGTATTTTTTTATGAAAAGTATAAAATATTAAGTTTCTTTTGGCATTTGAATCAGAAAAATTGATTGCTCCGTTCTTGAGATACGATTTTTTGAAAATGACGTTTTATCGTTAAATCACGAAATTTTCAACACCCCTAGCGAGGAGGAGAGGCGACGTAGTAAAGTAAATAAAAAAAATACGGATGAGTATTCCAAACAAACTGTAAAAGTTTCATCTAAATTGGAGATGGTCAGGCCCAAAACATGAACGATTTGATCGTTCTCATGTAACGTGACTGTATATATATATCTATGTGTATTTTTTCTTACTCAATCACAAACAGGTATGCGCTATATTCTTCAACTGCAAGTGATGTGGAACCAGCCCTGTTTAGATATGATTACATATTACTTACTCTTCTTGTCGCTTCTTGGTATTTTATAATACTAAGGGATAACCGACTTTTGTTTTTTTATAAGCCTTCCGAAGCCCCCTTCACCATCGCCAACAGAAGTAGCTAACGCTATTGCTGTAGCTAAGCAGGCCTCAGCAAATGTTGTAATTGCACAGCAACAAGTTCAAGCAGCTAAAGATCACATTTTCAGTCAACAGAAAATCGCAATGGATAGGGAAACAGCTGCCACGCTTCTTACACAAAAAAGTGAGGCTGCCGCTGCAATACAACGATCTGAAGCAGCAGCTGCTGCACAAGCCGTAATTCTTGCTCAACAACGATTGGCCGCTGCAAAAGCTACTGTAGCACATCAACAAAGGATAGCTTCAGCAAAGGAAGCTGAAGCAGCTATTGCTCTACAACGTGCCGCTTATGCTGCTGCTGTCGAAATCCAAAGAACAGGTAAAAACAATTTTGATTTTACGACAGTTTCATACATAATACCTACCGAAAATTCTGATATTCTTAACTAAGCCTATGTAGCCAAATACCAATTTCAACTTAGATTTCGCCATATGTAAAAAAATACCGAATGCATCAGATTTATAGTGCTTACATACATATACAAATGCAGATGGTACTACATTTACAAGATCATTTACCACGTATACATGATATCGGGCTCAAATTTTGATTCGGATATTTAATTTTTTTAAGCGTTGAAATATTGAATTGAGAATTTCTAAATTGAATTGTTGAACTGACAGATAAAGGTTATATTGCTATTTTATACACATATTTCAATAAATATCTCTTCGTCATTAATTAAATTAAAAACGTTTATAAAAACAAATTCCATCACGAAAAAACATATTTTAAATTCATGATTTCGACTCGACTAGAATAGTCGATTCTAATCAATCCATTACATATTTATATACAAATTCGAAGACAATAAAACCAAGGCTCTGCATACACTCGTGGCTACTGTTCGCAGTAATCTAGTCCGAGCTTTTGCCATTCCAAATAAATCTCCGTCCTTTGTTATCACTAACCCCTTCGAGATATTATGAGGACTTTTCGACTGCACTCATGTACACGAATTTTATACGTTTTTTTTTTATATATTCTAAATATTCTATCAAATTTATTTTCCAACTCTCATAACAATATCACATTGAACCTTCAGCCAACCTATTATACTATACAATAAAATCGCGTATAAATAATTTCAATTGGTTTGTATAAAGAAACCAATCAGACAGCTATTTGTCATATTTATTTACCGACAGACTTAAGTTTGAACTCAACATGATTTTCTATTTAATTCGATATGTAACTGCAAACTGGACCAAAAGGAGGACATAGTTATCTTCATCAAAATCAATAAAAATAATGTCCTTGTCTGCAACCCTATCAACCATTGATCCATTTTTGATTGACCTGGATAGAAAATAAATTTAATACATAAGTGATAAAAAAAAATTAATTTATATTTGTTGACAATGACATCTCCAACAGTTATGAGAAACGCAGTGCTAGCAAACTTCTTTTTTGTTGGACGTGCAATCCGGTAGAAATTTTTTTTTCAGTCATGCTAAAAAAATGTTTTTTGAGTTAATTCAAATTTTTCTTTGTAAAACATTTTTGACGTGGATATTATTTTCTGCCTTAAAAACTAGAATCTAGTAACACATTTCTAAATACTCCATCTGGTTGCTATCACATATAATATAATTTTCGTCGTTTATTTTAATACTTCCGATTTCATTTCGTTCACAAGCCAGTAACTGCATTTAGCTACTTCATCGCATTTATATAAGACTCCTTTCAATTTAAACGTAATGGAACTGGTGCATTGCTTAAAAGGTGGAAATATATTAGACAAGTACGAAATCTATGAAATCAGAAAGCAACAGAAGAATGGTACTTTTCTAGTTAACGACCAAATTGATTTCAGTAACAGAAGCCCTATGCTAGACCCTGTTATAGTTAAAATTAGCTCTCAGAGAATCTAGCCTGCACAATCAAAATTGTTAATTAGTAGTCGTTTAGCCTTGATAATGTTCTGACCGAACGAAACGCGTCGGCTTTAATTTTTTGTTTTTTTGTTTTTTAATGACAAATATATTTTAAGTGGAACATAAATTGCCAAGTGTTTTTTAAATTATTTAAATTTGCTTAAAATTTACATTAATGTTATTATATTTAAAGCAAACTTGGATGAACAGAATTCAGAAAATTATAAAACTTAACTATTGGTATCATCTACAGAAAAACAATTAAACAGCTCTTATAGCCACATTGCACAAAGGTATACACTGCATGCCATTTTGTAATTTTAGGCAAATTTTATAATTGAAGATTTAGAAAATTAGTATCAGCTTAACTAAAATTAGACATAGAGAAGTATTCGAATATTGATAATCCAATCCTATCACTATCAATGTTGGTAATTATGTCTAGAGTAAAATCATGAGAATCTTCAGGAACCAGAGGTGTCATACAAGGACAAATTACATAAATTCAAACATTTATAGCATAAGCTAAATCTAAAATTCTGTACCGAGAGTTCCTAACATGGTCTGACAATACTGATGTACATCAATAAATTAGTAAGTATAATCCCCTCTTAAGCACATAATCTCTACTTAATTTCATATTGGTTTTGTTTTCTTTTTTTAAAAGGAAACATTTGCTTTTAGTTCTACAAATTTATTTAAATATAATACTTTACTCGCGACGCGTTTCGTCTTCTTAGCAAATCGTCAAGTGACTAACAAGCTGGCCTGCAACCTACCATCTATATGACTATTGAGTAGACTTTTCCAGTTTAAATTTGGTTAGGTTAAAATAATCTACTAAAGGTTTAATTTTTTTTTTTAATTTTCTATGTCAGCTCATCCTTGGCCTTTAGGAGGCAGAATTAAAACTGTTCGATAAATTCTACGTGTTTCAGTTTTTTTCAGTGATTTGTTTGACAGAAGTTAGATTAGGTTAAAAAGTAAAATATGTACATACATTTCAGTCAACTACACTACTACAACTACCTCGTAACACAATGTTCGGTTGTGATACCAACTCGCTGTTGAAAGATATTGAGACTAGTTCTGGTTCTAACTACCACAAGAGTTAATGAACTTTGTTTGCTATTTCTCCCAATTTATAGAAGAAGTACCAAATGTTTACAGCTTTCCATTTTTTTGTGTGCACTCATAAGAAATGAATATGTAACAGCGACAATAGTCTTTGAAGTCTCTTTTCTTGGAACATATCTTGGGCCATAGGTGTCCTGAGTTAACGTTTGTATTATACAGTTAGCCAATCTACACTACAGCCCTGTAAGTCTAGAATCCTTTTATTTGATTTTAGGAGCCTGCACCAAACTTGAATCATCATTAAATCGTTTTATGGTACGTTACTATGCAGGGAATAACCCTTTTAGAAAGATTCAGAGACGGCATTGCTGTATCAAGTGTGATTTGAAGATGTTTTAATCCCATGCATTTGCTGCAACAGCAGAAATTTACTATTTTTTTAAATGGAACAAAAAAACTACATGTTTAAGAATACTATAATTTCATAGTCTAATGTAAAATCTTTATTATTTAAAGAAAATGAGGCCGCAAAATATTCGAATTTGCAACGCATGGGTACATCAGCTGCTGCTCATCACTTGGCTGCTACTAAAGATGCTGCTCTGGCACCACTGACGAGTGGAAATAATCACGTTCCCAGCTTAGCTCTTACATGGCCCGATCTTACAGGACCACTTCTTCCACCCAACTCATGGGCATCAAGTGGCCCATTATCTGCCACCGCATTCTTAACTCCACCAAAGACTGCCTTACCTTCATTCTGGAAATAGGAATCGACATTATACTTACCTTTACAAGGGCCATTTGGACCATAGACACTAATTTTTTTTGTAATTCTATATTTCCGATTAAATCTACACAATAAAATTTCTTGAATTTCTAACTTTTCTTTATTAATGTAAATGTATGTGATTCTTACAGTTTTCCGATCAGATATTCATGTTGTGTATTTCGTTGCATTGGGATGATTTCTAACAACAGGAACTGGGAGTGCTTTATCAAGACGTTCATCAGCCCTTTTGACCTTGATTAAATACTTTGGCTATAGCTTTATTTAAACACCTCCTTAATTCCGGAACCGATATAATATTTTATTAGTCGCGCTTTTTAATTAGTTTGACAACTTTGATTGATATAATACCGTTACGGGGTCCAAGTCTGTCCCCATTGTGTTGCGTTCGTCCTTGTTTGAGCTGAAGATACTGTTAAGATTCTTGTTCTCTACTTAAGCGTATGTGACATTTTTGATGGACTCAGACTTTTTGACTAATTGCGTCCCGTATTTTCTCTCCTGCTTCTGTGGCAATTTCTGCCCGTCATCGGAAGAAATATTATCCAAGTATTGTTACGAGCAATAAAGCGACACAAGTGACATCTTTTGGAAATGGAACTTTAGGCTAGTGACATCTTAGTAAACCTTGGGTTCGGAAAACGGAATGTTCAGCAAGGTTCTAGGATAATTCGATGAGTATAAATACGACGCTTCTTACATAAGGAGGCGAAACTCTTGCGAGAAAGTCATTAACTACTGCTGATGTGGCGCAGCAGCTGTAAGGAAAAGAACAAACAACAACATGAGAGGTGATAAAAACCAAACCAAAGATCAACAAGAAGGAAAAGCAAAACATCTAATCGAACTGAGGGCCAAAGATAAGCCCCAACGACCTAAAGAAGACAAATCTGAAGGATGTGAAAAAATCATCTAACAAAATTCAAAGAAGGAAGACAAGGAAGAAATTTGAAAGCGCAAAAGCACTTGACTTGACTTGACTCAGGAGACGAATTTCAGACAGTGAAGTGAACGAAGTAAACTATTTGGATTGCGATAATTGGAAGTATACAGTACTAGCGATAACTATAAAGAGTTGATTTGATAAATGTTTATAAATGTTATCAAAGTAAACAGTGAAGTTAAATAAAAGAAGAACTTGTTAATGATATCTGAAATATTGTGTTTTAAATAACGAACAAACGCCACGCTCATAACAGTATATTGGATCCTTCTGTGAACTTCGTCTAGGATTGGAATATCCCCTCACTGCAATTAAACAGCCAACCAAACTATTGTAGTTACGCACATCGACTTCATCGTCATTACCAAAACTTGAGCTATAATGATTACGCAGCTTCTCTATGTCATTTTGGTAACCGAAGAAACATTCAACAACATTAAGATAAAGATTACTATAAATTAATTAAGTTTAATTAGCCTTATTTACTTATGCTTGCCATTGCCGAATTGCTCTCGCCGTACATAATTGTTTGAAATTCCTTTTTCCATAACGCAAATTAATACCTGTACCAATTGATTTAAAATTTAGTGTAAAATATGTAAGTATTTAAATAATAACGGTGAAATTACAGTATTAGACTAATTTTATAAAATTGTCAATAGAGCCATTTAGCCACGTTTTTTTTCTATTTTAATACTGGAGAAACAAAATAAAGAAAGGAAGCAAAGGAAACTTGGAATCTTGGTGGCATCCTTAGGTCGTGAGTAAATGTCGCGCGCAAGATTACTTGGGTTACGTGTGTCTAGGGTTTTCAAAAAAAAAAAAAAAATATTTAAAAAAAAATAATTGCATTACATTCAAAATCGAAACAAAAACTTGAATAGAAAAATTAAATACAACACTAAGGACAGTAAAATATATAAAGTATAATAACAAAATAAGCAGTGACGTACAAAGTAAGCATCTAATAACAAACTAAATAAATAAAAAAAACATTTAGAACATAATAGCAACAAACATGATTACTTAATATTAATCACCTGCAAGACTTATAGAAACAAATCAAGGCATTTATATACAAGGAATAAATCCCCAAGCTCATCATTGACATTCTAGTATAAATGTCTTTTAAACAAATCGAACGCAATTGTTGAACCAACTAACGGAAGTACTATAGTCTAGTACTAAGGTCGGCGCTAAGCTAAATTTTGTATGAAAATTTTGCAAGGTAAAAGATATTGGCGAAAATCTATCCTGAATTTTAGCGAGAGCGGTACTAAGGTCAACGCGCTAACTTTGTATTGGGTTTTGGTTAGAGATGGCACCACCAGCAAGTCTCCAAAAAATTTAACTTGAACTTATCCACCCGGGCCGTTCTTTAGCACGCTAAAAATATTTTTTTTCAGAGTTCTGCGATTTGATAAATTTATTGACCGGATTTTTGTAGTTAACGTATTAGTTTTGTACGTCTTTGCTGTAAGTATGGATGAATTGGATTTCTTCTCGAGGCCGTATTTTCAATATCATTGTTAATTTTTTTTTATTGTACCTATACATTATGCATATTATTTTAATATTTTTAATATTTCCAAATAATTTTAACTACCTGTTTTTAGAAAAATTATGACCGCGCGTTGTGTTTCCGTAAAAAAATTGCAAAATGCTTCTTCTTCTTGTTTTTAATATATCTTTTCTCTGAGTCTCCGCTGTCATATTTTAGCTGCTAAAGAACGGCCCGATATTTTTAATATATCTTTTCTCTGAGTCTCCGCTGTCATATTTTAGCTGCTAAAGAACAGCCCGATATTAAAGACCCGCTAAAATTTAGTTTAGCGCGGACCTTAGTACTAGGCATAAGTACGAAAAATAAAAAAAAGGCAAAAATTGTGCAAAATGTGTAGGCGGGAATTGGAACAAGAGTTCATTTTCGTTTGGGTGGGTCCATCAATTGCTTTTATATTTTCTCTTCTTATCTCCTTTTGTAACCACATAACTATGTAACTTTATAATTTTCTATTTTTGTAATTGTAGATTCTGATAAAAATTTTACATTCATATTAATTAATCTGATTGGATACATACTTGGTAATTTGCTGTTGTAGATTAAACTTTCTAAATACGTTCTATTTAGTGCCAATTGTTGTAACTTGTTCTCATAAAAGATTGCAAAATTTTGGGTACTTTTCCATCAATAAACGTATTTTATTGTATTGTTTTGGCATTGGTGGTTTTAACATAAAAACCAAAAGATAAAAACGTTAAAGAATAAATGAAAAAGAATAGTTGAAACAAAAGAAAAAAAGAAAACGCTGAAAAAAGAAATAAGAAAGTTAATAGATTGGAAAACTGAACTGAGATTCTGGATCACGTCGGGAGGTATGTATATTGTTTTTGGAGATATAGTCTCATGATATTTTTTTGTGTACATATATATATTTTCCGACAAAGATGAATTAGCGCTAAAAACTTAATTAGATTGCTGTGAATTTTCTTGTTTTTCATTTAGTGGTTAACTATTTTGTTTGCGGTTAATAATATATATATAATCGATAATTTGTGAGACATAAATAAACATTAAGTATTAATCTGATCGATAGGTATTGTGACTTCGCTTTATTCTATTAGATAAAATCCACATAGCGCCCATTATTAACAGATCCACCCCATCTCCTACCATGTTGCTGTACCCAATGGTGCTGACCGAATTTGTTACCGTAACCAGAGTTGGGAATAATTCAACTTTTGTCGTCGGTGTCGTCGTAATTTGATTTTGACTGCTAAGAGTAATGAGAGAAAAATTTGTCCTGTGCTCACCCAAACAATGATGTCAAGACCGGTTGTCTTCCCGTGGCTGTGAGTGAACGTATCTTCTTGGCAAATGCAAAAAGAACAATTTTTTTTTTTTTAAACTACAATTTTTTATTGGCCTACTACAGTTAACAATTCTAACTTACTTGCTAAGTATTCCTGAGTTCTTATAATTAGACAGAGAGTATTAATCTCTTTACCCTAATTTTTACCTAAAGTTATCCTACTTAATTAAAACATGTTTTTGGTTAATCCCTTTTGATCTATCCTACGAGAAAAATGGCCTACCATAAAAAACTCGTAATACCTGACTTAGTCTAGAAGTTAAAGGAGGGTCAATCTTATATCAATCCTAGAAATTAAAGAAGACAAATGCTAACTTAGGTAATTTAGTCTTATTTTAAGCTACCTAAATTTAATCCTAATTCTCTGTACAGGTAACCTGACTTATGACTACGTTGAAATATAATTTACACTTATGAGATAAGAGTTCATTTATCTGGTTTATTGTTACAGGTAAGTTCTGAAAACTATTCACTGTGCTATGTTGTATACAAGATGTGGCAGATTTGGGTTGTTGGGTCTGTGGTAGTAGATAAGCTCATTTGTGTTGTTATGGAGGGAATTTGTATTATTTAGGTGTTTTATGAGTTCCGGAACCTGGTATCTGTAATTAGGTGATTCCAGGTATTCTGTAGGGAAATTTAGGCAGTCATCGAGAAGTGGGTTTTGAAAGTATTCGAGTCGTTTGAAAAAGTTGAGGGAATGTTTGATTATTTCTCGGTCTATTCTGGAGATTTTGGATCTTTGGTAGAGAGTTTTGTTGCTGAAATAATGATAAGAATTTGTTTTCCTGTATCGTCCCGTGCATTTTCTTAGGATCGATCTTTCAAGTATGCGTATGCGTTCCATTTGGGCGGAAGATATATGTCCGTCCATATGGGGCACGCGTACATGAGAATGGGCCTGACAAGTTGTTTATAGCATATTATTTTAATTCGCTCGTTCAGAGCTGCTTTGAGTACTGGTCTCAACTTGATATATGCGATTGTGGCTTTCTTTATGATATACTCAATATGGCGGTAGAATTTTAAATTTCGGTGAGCGTGAGGCCAAGGTATTTGACGGTCTCTTTTTGGGTGATACGTGAGTTATTGATGTGGATGTTCATGCCACGAAGAAGTGTTTTTTGGCGTTTTGTGCAGGTTTTAATACCTGTAAAGGCTATGGATTCGCACTTGCCGATATTTAGTTTGAGTTTCCATTCGTAAAAGTATTCTGAGATAGATTGAAGATAACGATTAATTTCTTGGAGCTAATGTAGATTATAACATCATCTGCGTAATGCAGAGATTTTATATCTGAAGATATACATTCGGGTGATGGAAAATCCGAAGTGTATTTATTATATAGGATTGGGGAGAGAATGGAGCATTGGCGGAGGCCTAAATCTGGGTAGAAGGCTTTTGAGAATTGATTCTCAATTTTAACTCTAACTCTGTTGGTGAGGTAGCTGTGGATTACTTTACAGAGATGGGGATGGTAGCCAAATTGGTTTAGCATTTTATGGATTAGTCCTTCAATCCACACTGAATCGAATGCTTTTTCAATGTCCAGTAGGCATGCTATTGTGGGTGTTTTTTGGTTGAGTTTGTGTGAGATATCAGATTTTATTTTTAAGAGCGTGTGTGATGTAGCGTGGAATTGTTTGAATCCGAATTGGTTTACCGGGATTATGTTACATTCCTCACAATGGTCGAGGGTTTCCTCTTTTAAGAAGCACTCGTAGAGTTTTCCAAGTGCTGGTAGTAGCGATATTGGTCTGTAGCTGGTATGGAGGTTTGGGGGTTTTTGCTGCTTACGTATGGGTATGATGTTGGCTTGTCTCCACGCTTTAGGGAAGTGGCCTATGTTAAAGCAGTGGAATGCAAAAAGAACAGACTTCCTAGGAATGTAAATGTAAGGTGCGAGTAAAATGTGCGTTAGGGTAACTTTATTGCCGGCAATTAGGGATAGTTGTTTGAATGAAGAATTCCTCATTTTTACCTTTTGCCAAAAAGCAAGAATGACCTTGTAATCTGAGTGAGATGTGAAGTCTAGGAAAGGAGCATAAGCTGGGTATCGGCAATTCACTGTAGGGTACGGCCACGTGTTGACGTGAATTTAGCCTCGGTCTCGATCATTTTTATCAACAATAACTAAGCATCATTCCAGTGTGAAAATAAAAAAGTGAGCATTATAATTCAAGTGTGGGGTGAGCGACAAATAATAAAGGAGCATTGACAGGATTCTAATGGATACAAATATACACTTTTACTGTGAGTAATTTCAAGTGAAGTGGCGATATAACCGCTTGGTGAAACCATAAGTGTTTGACTAAAATACCTTTACTGTATGTGCTGTGGAATTTCGTAAGAGGAAGGTTTAAAATAATAGTTAATATAAGTTTATTTGGATTGTGTTGTGTTGATCGTCTCTTGTGGACAAAAAGTGCAGAAAATGGACGGACTATTTATTCTAGAGACAGGTGGAAGGGAAAATTCTTCAGCGGGTAAGTCACTTAAATGAACTTGACGTACTAAAATGGGAAAACGATTTGTTGAAGCAAGAAAAGGCTTTGCGGGAGAGAGAAAAATGCGCAAATTGTGTTGGTGATGTAGTAGTTGTTCCAGAAAAATCACCATCTCTTTTTCTACAGAATTTAAGCAGATGAAAATTGGGATCAACGTAATAAAAACATTAATTCGCGAATTTAACCCGTCTCAAAATGTTACAAATGCAAAAAATTGGATTGAGTCTATTGAAGGGCTGAAAAATCTATATGACTAGGACGACAGAAACACTCTATTTTACTCAACATTACGCTTAGGTGGTGCTGCATATTACTGGTATCAATCAAGACGTGATGCTTTACGAACGTTTGATGAATTTAAAATAGAATTATTATGTAATGGTTATTTCAAAGCGCCAGGTAGTGGATATGCTTATGCTTCTGGATGGCTGCCTTGATCTAACCGTCGTCCAACGTAGCTCGTAGGTAGCTGTTGCCTATAGCTTCAGGCGAGAAAGCTCAGCCGATGGTAATATGTGACGGCATCAGAGACTGCCCTATCGAGAGGCGAGAATTTTCTTCGTGGATTTCATTCCACGATTTATTCAATTTGGTCATACATAACAACAATAATTTAAGAGACGTTGACAAATTATACTTTCTAAAGTCAACTCTACTAGGAGAAGCTGAAAAATTGCTCAGGCATTACGAAGTGTGTGATCCAAATTATCAGCCAGCTTGACAGCTCCTAAAAGAACAATTTTAAAATAAGGGAATATTAGTCAACGTATAATTAAAGAAATTATTGTCTCTCCCATCTATACACCATGACACCGCCGATAATATTAAGCGACTATTAGACAACATAACCGAAGCGTTATTAGCACTACAAAACTTAGAAGTAGAAAGAAAGAATTGGGATCCACTGATCATATATTTGACAATGCAAAAACTACACCCAAACACACATCAATTATGGGAGCAAAGTTTCCAGAGTAGCACAGACCTACCTGAACTAAAAACTTTAACCAAATTTATAGAGTCTCGCTTCCGAAGTCTAGAAATGATAGGAAGCAAAAATACGTCATTTTATGTCGATCTGACAGTTTGTTTTACTTTCCCTCGAATGCCTTTTATGTAAGCCTTCCATTAATTCTTTGGTTTCGAGTTGGTACTTAATTAATTCTGACCTACTGTCAATGGATTCATCACCATCATGCGATGAACTGGAATCGCCACTTGTAGGCAGTTTGAATGGAGAGGCTTAGTTTTTCTCACTGTTATGTGATAAGCAATATATATTTATTTTATATTTGATTAGCTGAGTTATCCGGCTCGAAGAACCAATGTGAGATCTGTGCTCAAGCGAAGGGGTGTGTCGGTTTGAAAGACAACTCAACTTTTATATATTCAAATATATATATATATATATATATATATATATATATTTCAAATATCTATATATGTATATAGCTTAAAACTAATACAAATTCATTTTAACGTGATCTTAACCTATGTAAAATAATTCAACACTTAAATAGGTTAATTTTAAGTGTTGAATTATTTTACATACTACTACGACAATTCACGATAATTCAGTGAGTTAAAAAAAAAGGGAGAAATGTCGCCATGTCCCCTTATTTCTGAAAAAGAAAGAAATTAATTCACTATTAAATTCATGAATTAATTATATAAAAAAGAAATAGAAGTTTTGTGCTACACGTATAAGCTCGGTAGCAGTAATAGAAATTTGGCAGAAGTAAATTTCTGCAGCAGGAGTAAATTCCCCCTTAGATGGTGGATAAAAGTAAAGCTGAAGTAAATTTGTGCTTAGATGAAATATGAAAATAAAGCAGAAGTAAGTTTCTGCAGTAGGAGTAGATTCCTGTTTAGATGAAGGATGAAATAAAGCAGAAGTGGATTTCGGTAGTGGATTTCAGACATAATGTACAAATTCTTAAGGTTACAGAAAACTGCAAACTTGTGAAATCTAGAAGAAATGCACTTTTCAACCTAATTTGTTCGTTTCTTTTAAGTAAGTTTCGTCTTGAAACTTGCACTTGAAACGCCGCGACAAAGGGAATGGAAATTCAAGTCTACTCTTGCTAAATTATATGCACGTAAAGAAATAATAAAATATTTTTTTCCAGTTAACCAACAACAAATTACCCGTATTGCATAAATTTTTAATAACCAATCCAATCAGATTCCGCCAAAACCATAAATTTGTTTAAAGCACTAACTACTTGTAACCTACTAGAAAACCTGAAAATTTCGTTTAGCGCTTCTCGATGGTACATCGTGGCCGTAGCCGACAGGGTAAATGCTTGCTCATTTTCTTCTATTACAATCTACGACATCCTCCGGATGATGCATTTCTTTCCAGATACCTCTTCCACCGACGAGGATTCCTCTTAAAAAAAAAAACAAAGAAACCGATTTTATACGGAAGATTGTTGTAAGCCTGTTGTAATAATAATGTAAATATTGTAGATTGTATATATATGTGTATATGTACGGTCGCTATGTGATAGTAAATGATGATGAAGACAGCTCGTTGTTATGTATCACCAAGATGACCGTAGAGAAAATAGGAGAAGCTTTGTAAAAAGCAGACCTCCGCTACTAAGACGTTAGTAGGTACGATGGGCGCAGCTGTAAACAGCAGATGCCAAGTGAAATAAAAGACTACTTGTTGTTTGTGATTAACTAAATCAATTGATTGTTTATTGGAGTATCGCTACTTAATTTATACAAACGTGAATTTGCTAGCCTAAACTAAATTAATATTAATGTACATTAAACACGTTAAAACTAAACCGCTTATTTGCACTTATGTGCTTAACTCCGGCAGAAAGATGTGACGCAATATAATTGTCCCGTATTACGCTGGTTGCAAAAAATGTAAACAAACACATGTAAACAATTACAGTCAATTCTTAAGGTTTTGTGACATATATTTTGTTTGCTCATTATTACATTTATATTTACATATTAATTTTTATGATTAGTTATGCTTATGTTAACTTATTATGCTATAAATCATTCCAATAATTACTCATATCAATAGCTATTCTAGGTTAGTGTTGATATTAAATAGTTATAAAAAAAAACATATTTTTGGGGTTTAATTTCTAGTAGTCTATTAACAATTTTTAACAATAATGGGTATGAATCTATTACATTTGTTTGTTTTGTTTTTTCTTTTTATGTATATCTGCTTTATTTCTTTATGGGTGATTGTATGTCGTGTAATATCTGTTTTTTTTTATTTTAGTCACGTGCACTTGCGGTTAATATTTCCATAGGCCTTTAATTGAGGTTATCTTCATTATATTTAATCATTTCTTATATTCAATCTTCTGCAGAGAGCTTTATCAATATATTCTTCCAATGCTTCGAAATCCTGCTCTAGTGCAGGTACTACTAATTGGGCATTATTTCTTTATATGTACCGGTTTATAAATTATTTTTAATATAGTGCTAGCGTTAAACCAATTCCTTCCAATGATTCAAATTTCGCTCTAGTGCGAATTCTACTAATTGGGTAATTTTTCTTCTATATACCGCTTTTTTCTGTTTTTGTGCTGGCGTGATTTCAATTCTTCCATGATCAACGTTGAATTTCGAATTCGGTAGTTTCGTTACATCTGATGGTGCCAAGGTTTCAGTGAAATGCAGTTGATCAGACTGCACACTGTTATTGGCGTCTTCCTCTGTAACATTACATACTTGTTTCTTACTTCTTCTCCCCTCTTTGTGTTTTCCGTTTTTCGTTTTAGGTTCATTCTAATAACGTAAATTGGATCCTCTGATGGTATGTAATTTTCACCATTACATTGCAAAAAAAATACTGTTATAGTGGTTGGCTTTGTGTGAACTGCAGTGACTCAAATGTTTTTCCACTGCATTTTCAACATCATAACAGGGACAGCAATTGTCTTTACAGTGCCTTGCGTCCTCTGATGATTCTTCAAACGTTTTTTTTTTTTTTTTTTTTTTTTGAAGTGCAGGAGAGCAAATAAAATGTGTAAGTCCGTCGTTTAATTTATATTGTGCATATTTATCCGTTTAATCCACGCGGGCTTTTTACGATAATATACAAGCTTATTTCGGAACTAATTTGTACAGGGCTATTGAGGTATTTCCTAAGCCCCCTTCGGTGGTCTCGGTACAGAGTGTACATTAATTCTATAACCTTCACAACTGCTATGATTGCCAAAAGAATGACAATCTGCTTATTCTCAATACTCACAGTATCTTTTATGATCAGCTTGTTCACAATCTCGCCGTTATTGTCTGCGTGTTTCGAATTAGTTTTTCCCATATTGTTAAAACGTTGTCGATATTTTACTAGCCTTAAAACTCCCTACTATTTAATGGAGGTTTACCAATTAACAACCAAAATTTAAGTAAGATTTAACGCTTTCATTAAAAACATTCAAGATTCAAATATTAATTTTACCGGGAGTATTTAGTATTTAGTTCTTTAATCGGTTTCATTTAAAAAAAAAATTATTGTTACGATAACTTTATATTAATTATGCCTATTGCTTATTCCTGTACATATTACGTTTTTATTTTCTCTATTATTGTTTCTATTATTATATTTAATCCTGGTTAGTTGAATATTATGTATATAGTACATATATCTGGTGTAGATTACAACGCGCGTAACTGATAAGTAAATTTTTTAATTTGATAAACTAACATATTCAATTTTTTTTATTCTTTGTATTGTTATATTTAACTAACATTTACATCTCATAACATTTTTTTTTTGTACGTATAGTTATGTGTAGAATCGGAACCACTTTATTCTACTATAGGCACCGTATTAAAAACGGTTCAACTGTCGTCAGCTTTGTCATTAGATTATTTCCAATTATATTTCTTAACTTACTGCCACTATCAAGTAATTAAGCTCTAAATCAGCTTAATTGTCACAATCTGAAGATTGTCTTCTCATTGTCATCTGTAGTTTATCTATAAATTGGTTGAATTGAGTCGTTGTTGTTGCTAGTTATCCGAAGAATCTTCTTAACGTTACATTCCGCAAATTGTTTTTCTTTTCATCACGGTCCCTCTGTTGTCAGTTTAATATCTTCAATATCTGAAGATTGCTGATTATTTTAATCGCTCAAAGATTGCAATTTCATTATCATGGTCCGAATATCGTTCTTTTTAACGTCACGGTCCGAAGACTACAAGTTAATTATCACGGTTGCCATGTAATAATATTGTAAATATTGAAGATTGTATATATATGTACGGTCGCCATGTGATAGTAAATGATGATGAAGACAGCTCGTTGTTATGTATCACCAAGATGACCGTAGAGAAAATAGGAGAAGCTTTGTAAAAAGCAGACCTCCGCTACTAAGACGGGCGCAGCTATAAACAGCGGATGTCCGTTAGTAGGTACGATGGGCGCAGCTGTAAACAGCAGATGCCAAGTGAAATAAAAGACTACTTGTTGTTTGTGATTAACTAAATCAATTGATTGTTTATTGGAGTATCGCTACTTAATTTATACAAACGTGAATTTGCTAGCCTAAACTAAATTCATATTAATGTACATTAAACACTTTAAAACTAAACCGCTTATTTGCACTTATGTGCTTAACTCCGGCAGAAAGATGTTACGCAATATAATTGACCCGTATTACGCTGGTTGCAAAAATGTAAACAAACACATGTAAACAATTACAGTCACTTCTTAAGGTTGTGACATATATTTTGTTTAGCGTATTTTTTGCTTAATTGCAATTAACAAACAATCGCGTTTATTGTGATTGATTAATTGAGCGATGGGTTTTGGGTCAATTGAATAATGCAAGAATGCAGAATGTGCATTCTTGTATTTTTAATTGATTAGGAAATTGTTGTGCAAATTCACATCACACTGAGGTATGGTTGCTTTGATGCCATACAATATCTATCCAAAAATGATGTATGATTAATTTTTTTTTATTTTTGAAGAAAAAAGGCAGATCGCTGCCGAACCTACTTTTGATGGCTAAGAAGCCGCTGTGTTTTTGATTTACTTAGTATGACACAGTATGCCGCTGTTTATAATTTGGGCAGAGTGTACCGATATTCTTCAATATCTGCTGTTTGTAATTTAGGCAGAGTGTGCCTATGTTTCAACGTGATGGCAGAGAATGCCGATGTTGGATGATAGATTAAAGAGAAACTTTTAACGATAAAATTAATTCTACTTCTTTATGATTCATTGATTGATTTGTTATAGCGATGACAGCAGACACATTTACAATTGAACATTTTGCTTTTCCAGCAATTTGTTTTGTTTTTATTTTCTTTCGTTTATCGATCCGATAATTGTTTATTTTCCTTGTCTGTGGTCATGGCTTTACAGTGCATTGGTTCGGTACGTAATACTATCTATTTGAGGTGACGTAAATTTAAGTTGAAAGATTTATACATATATGTACATACATTGCATTCATTATTGGTTCGGTATGTCTATTTGTAGTAGTATTGTAGTGTTTATTTTGTAGTATTTATTTTACTTTTAATCTATTTAATTATCATACACTGTTTGCTGTTCCTATTGAGTTATCTAAATGAGAGATTAGGCTTTTAATAGTCTTATCTATTATTATGTGTAGGTAATGTCCATAACTTAGTTATTATACAATTTTGCAATATTTTTAGTAGTATTTCCTTATTTAAATTTACATTTTATCAATCTATTATTATCCACTTCTTTAGGTTTGTCGTTCATTACTATTGTGGAGTTTACTCCTTTTTGTTCTATTATTTGAAAGGATCCTTCAAAAGGGCTTTTATGTTTCTTTCTTGTATAGACTGTCAAATATACATAGTCGTTGATATTGAAATTTGAGGGGTTAGAATCTTTATCTTTTGCTGTCTTTCGATCTTTTTTAGCATCCTCTAAGTGTTATTTGCTCTTTTCAACCTTATAGCCAATTCTCCTACGTAACTGTGTATGCTATCTATCTGTTCCTTGTCTTTCAGAATCTCTGCGGGTAGCGTTGCTATTCTTCCAAATACTAATTCAAATGGTGTATAATTTGTATCTGTCTGTGGTGTTGTATTATAACAGAATACATAATATGGAATTAGTTCATCCCAATTGTCTTCTTGCGAGAATGATCTTGGGTATTCGTTTAGCACTCTGTGGTTTTTTTCAATGGATCCTAGCGTTTCATGATGGAACGGTGTGGATGTGACATGTTTTATGTTTAAAAATTTGCAAATATTTTTGATTAGTTCGTTTACCTCTGTCTGTTTTCAATGTTTTGAAACATCCATATTTCAAGATGAATCTTTCAACAATTGCTTTTGCTACTGAGGAGGATTCTTTTGTCTCCATTGGGTATACCTCTACGAATTTTGTTAATTCGCATTGTAGCGTCAGAATGTATCTAAACCCGTTTGACATTCTTAGAGGTCCTACGGTGTCAATTGCGATCGTGTCAAAGCTACTTGTTGGCGTGTCCGTTATCACTAGAGGTTCTTTTGTGATTTTTTTAAATATGTTTTTTGCGCACTTATTACACACAATCACTTATCAATACATACTTTTACCATTTTATTGAGGTTTTTCCATATATACCTTTGATTCAATATGCAGCGTTTAATTCCAGCGTGCCCACCATGCATGCTGCCATGGTATTCTTTAATTAATTCTTTCTTCTTCTCTGAATCATTTATCCTTATCCGGGGTTCAAAAAGTAGTATAGTTAGTTGTGTTGCCTTACCACGTTTATTATTTTGCTGCATCTCATTGAATTTATTTTTAAATTCACTTATTTTAATATAATTGAATATAGCATCTGTTTAGGATTAGATAAACATTTACAATTGTATTAGTTAATAAGAGTTATTTTGAATACTTACTTGTATAATGCACATATTCGAACATGTTAAATTCATTTGCTTCCATGCCATGTTAACATTTATAAGGTTATTACATCGAACTCACTCATCCGATTCTATCTCATTGGTTGGTACCCCTACCGGCTATAAGCTTATCGCAATCAAGAAGGGCCTATTGTATTCGTCATTCTGTAACAATTCATCGGAGGAGTGAGGTCGAGCAACAAATTGCAAAATTGTAATAAAGATAAGTATGCATTACAAATTTTTACTTATTATTCACACTCATCATTTTTGGTCCTTCGAATGTCGGATAAACAATAAATAAATTAAGCGGATTGGATTAATCAGCAAAAAATTAATAATCGGAATTGGAATTTCTCACTCATCGATTGGAATGATAAGGTGGCATTAGGCACGAGGAAATTTGCATCGATCAGCAGCAAAGAAATCCAACAAAAGTGAAGTAAGCGAGACTCATCAATTGATTTGCCCGAAAAATTGTTGCTGCTGCTGTAAGTTATTTTTATTAATTCTTGCGAGATTTACAAAAATTTCAAGCGAGGCGATTGATTGATGGTAATTAATCGTTCCTCTTATCACCTAAACGGTAAATTCTATTGTACCACGAATTGGATTTCACGAACAACAGGAAAATAATTACGACATTTGTTAAAAAATTGTAAATGTGAATTGCTGGAAAAACTATTAAACTTATCACAGATTAAATTGCAATTGTGCTGTAATATCATCGAACTAATTTGCATAGTGGTGTTATGAAAATGATCGCAGATCATAGCTACATATTATAACCATACACACCTTCTGGTATATCTGGTCTTTTCCTGAATTATCGTGGTGATATTTATACAATTTAATTGTGTTAACCTTTAAATATATTCTGGACTAATACTTATTTATGGAAATTATATTGAAAAATTCATATATTGATTGAGTGTATAATTGTTCCGTATTTCGATTAATTTAAAAAAGAAGAAAAAGGAGAGCAATAGATAAATAACATTTATTTCCTTTATATATAAACTTGTATAAATTATATTGTGATTGATTTAATAGTATTGCCGTGTTGAATAGATTTCCCGCGATTTCGTAGTACATATAGTATATTACGCACTTTGATTGAAAATGGACATTCTCAAGGCAAGGAGAGGTCGCGTAAAGGGCACACTTACTCGCATAGTTAGCTTTGCTGAAAGCATTAATTCTCAAACTGCTATGGAGTCCCTTATAAGTCGTTTGCAAAAATTAAATGCATGTTGGCACGAATTCATAGAAATACAGGATCAGTTTTATCAGTACATAAATGATCCTAATTATACTGAGCAAGATAGTGAAATTGAAGAGTTCGAAATAAAATACTTTAACGCAAAGGACAGTTTATCAAAGGCAGTACAGGATCGTCGACAAGTACAGCCGGTAGATGAAAGTGTTGTGAATCGGTTAGTTGGTCAACAAGACACATTTTTAGAGCGTCTATCGGGAACTATTATGAATGAATCAATTAATAATTCGGGTACTGATACAAAATTGCCTAAAATTCGAATTTCGCCTTTTTCCGGGAATTACCATGAGTGGGTTTCGTTCCGCGACATATATACTAGTTCGGTTGATGATAATACTCATATATCAGCTACGCAGAAATTTCATTACTTGAAGGGATATTTAACAGGTGAAGCTGCGGCCTTATTGCGACATATACCTATCTCTGAAGCAAATTATATACAAGCGTGGGAACGTTTAAACAAGCGATACGATAAAAAATATCATATCATCAAAAGCTATGTGAAGAATTTTTATGGCCTTTCCTCCATTACTAATGTGTCGGCTTTGGGTTTAAGACGTATCACAGACGGTGCTGATGAAATAATAAGAGGGTTAAAAGCATTAGGTCCTCCAGCGGAACTTTGAGATCCATGGTTGATCTATCTGCTAAACAGTAAAGTCGACCCTGAAACACGACAAGCATGGTCTGAACCAGTGTTGCGCGTAATCAACTACAATTGTAATCAGATTAATAATCATGATTAAATCAATCATGATTAAATCAATCATGATTACATCAATCATGATTACATATCAATCATGGTTACATCAATCATGATTACCCATCAATCATTAATCATGATTACAGCGAGTAATCTTAGGAAAATGTAACCGTAATCATGATTACATGATTACATTTATTTTGATTACAAATGAAACTTATCAAGAGATTTCTAAGAAAACAAACTATCTGTGATCGTAAGTAAGAACTTTTTTTGTAGAAAACTCCAAAGCACTGTTGGATTATGTATTAATTGGTGTCAGTATAAAGAATGTAAGTGGTTCGATTGATAGAGACACGCACATATCTGATCATCAACTTAAATTCAAGGATATTAATTATGTGGGAAAAAAGGTAGCGAAAAAGATTAGATTTCTGTGGCGTATTAGAGAGTCGTTGAGCACGGAAAATGCAATAATGCCTTTTAACGCTTTGCGTTTGCCACACTTTTCATATTGCTCCAAATTGTTATATGCTAGTTTGAATGAATCCAAGGGCAGATTGCAACTGTTGTAGAATAAGACAAAGTGAGTTATTTTGAAATGCAGCATATATACACCAGTTAGAAGCATGCTCGGAGCGCTGCAATAGGTAAATATTACTGACATGACAGCAAGAGTGAGGATGAAAGATTAGATTTACTACCAAAATGATACAGTATTGTTTTTGATATCTACCTCCCTTTCTTAATTTTTCTTAATTAATTACTAATAATTGGTAAACGCAATCCACAGATATGTGCTCACAAATATTAGTTTATGTGCCAACCGATTTCGGAATAGAAATACAATAATATTTGTTTTCTTTTAACTACAATTTTAAAACCCTTGCAAATTTGTAATCAAAAAATGTAACCATGTAATCATGATTACGGTTACGATTGATCAATCATTAATCGCCAAAAATGATTACTTTTCTGATTAATTTTATCAATCTGTAATCATGATTACAGATTGTAATCGTAATCATTAATCATCAATCAGATTGCATTTTGCCCAACACTGGTCTGAACATATCTCTGACGTGGAATACCCTACCATTCAACAATTTTTAGAATTTTTGGAAAAACGTTGCGCGACCCTTGAAGACAGTCGGACTTCTCCATTGCGAAATCAAACTAATAGTAAGCCATCTTCGTCTGTGAAAAGCTTGCATACAACCACTACGGGAATAACTTGTCGGAAATGTAAGTCTGAACATTTCTTATTTAAATGTCCCGAATTTTGATCCATGGATGTAACCACGCGGCGGGCGTTTACGAAAGACAAATCATTATGTTTTAATTGTCTTCGTGAAGGTCATACATCAGCATCATGTAAATCAAAACAATGTTGTCAAAAATGTGGGAAACGACACCACACTCTTGTTCACCTAGTGCCAATGGCCAATAGTTCGATGTCTTCCCAAGGTAACATACTCGCAACACCAGGAATGGGTGGAGTTACTGCACAAGCCTTCGAGTCTCAAGCTACTAATTCTATTAATTCTTGTTCTGAGATCTCACCTCACGTAGCCGCAAGCCAGTCCAATTAGAATAGTTCAAATTTGAAAGAGATTGCATCAATTATAAATAATCACTCTGTTCAGCAGATGACTCCTCGACCTCACTCTCTCCTTCCAACTGCCCTCGTTAATGTACGTGATAGTCACGGAAATTTACATTCAGGTAGAGTTCTGTTAGACTCTGGATCCCAGGTATCCTTTGTGACGGAAGCCTTTGCAAATAAATTGAAACTTCCTCGTCAGCATGCACGCATTCCTGTCACAGGACTATTTTCAACTGGTGCTGGTATTACTTGCGGTGTAATACAAATGGAGCTCCTTTCACGCTTCAACAATCATACGATACATGTGCAGACATTCATACTCTCGAAGCTGACATCATTTCTTCCTAACCATTCGTTTAGTATGTCTAGTTGCGAATACCTAAAAACAGTGCATTTAGCAGACCCAATGTTTAATCATCCGGGCCCTATTGATATAATATTAGGGGCGGATAAGTTATTTAATATATTGGAAAGTGGGCGCATTCAAAATGGTCCTGGAAAACCGATCGCTCAACTTACAACCTTTGGATGGGTCATTGCGTGAGAATTGCCTGACCCTGATGTACACTCTTCTATTTCCAATCTCCATTCATCAATTACTTCGTTTCATTCCAGTATGGATATTGATGATGCTTTGCGCAAATTTTGGGAAATAGAAACCATTCACTCACAGTCAACTCTTTCTGCCGACGAAAAATTGGCTGAAGATCATTTTGTCACTACCTACTCCAAATCAGAGGATGGTCGTTATATTGTGGAACTACCCTTTAAGCAGCCAAATGCTAAGTTGGGTAACAGCTTGGATCTAGCTATTCGTCGTTTGTATAGTATGGAACGCAGATTTAGGCATGACAAAAATCTCCAAAAGGAATATATTAAATTTATGCGGGAATATCATATACTTTGTCACATGGAACCAATACCTGAGAAAGAAATTGTAATGGACAACGCTCAAGTATACTATCTACCTCATCATGCAATAAATAAATCTGATAGCAGCACCACGAAACTTCGTGTTGTTTTTGACGGCTCTTGTAAGCCAGTTGATGGGGAAGCATTAAATGATACATTGTTGATTGGACCACCAATACTTAACGACTTATTTGCTATATGCCTACGCTTTAGACAACATAAATTTGTTTTCACTGCCGATATCCAAAATATGTATAGGCAGATTTGGATGGCAAGACACCATATGGACTTTCAACGAATCGTTTGGAGGGAGTCACCTGACCAGCCTATTCAGCATTATCGCCTACGTACTGTGACGTATGGTACTTCAGCCGCACCTTTTCTGGCTGCAAGGACTCTTAATCAACTTGCACATTATTGTAAAAACGATTTTCCGCTGGTATCCAATGACATCAAAAGCGAATTCTACATGGATGGTGTAATCACAGGAGCTGAAACAGTGTCTGAATTGGTACAATTGCAAGAACAACTTGTATACGTTTTAAATTCGGCTGGTCTCCAGTTACGAAAATGGAGTACCAATTGTTGGGGTCTACTAATCCATTTACCTAAAAACGACTGTGAATTGTCCACGTTAGAATTTGAAGAAGATTCCAAATCTGTTAAGGTTCTGGGATTACGATGGCATCTCTCGACTGATATGTTCTCTTATAAAGTGTCATTGCCTGATGAAACATCTATCACCAAACGACATATTCTCTCGACAGCGTCACGTAGTTTTGATCCATTAGGATTTCTAGCACCAGTAATTTTAAGCATAAAAATATTCTTTCAACAACTTTGGCTACAGAATCTCGATTGGGATGATGTCATCACCGGACCGCTAGCGGACAAATGGTCACGACTAAGAGATGAGTTGATACACATTGAAGGGATAAAACTACCCAGAAGAATTTGGTCATCAAGGAGAACGGTTGAGCTGCATGCATTTTGCGATGCACTTTAGGCAGCCTATGCAGCAGTCATCTATGGTAGAAGCGAGGATTCATATGGAAAATTCGACACGGTCATATTGGCCGCAAAAAGTAAGGTTGCTCCATTGAAGCAAATTTCCCTACCTCGACTGAAGCTCTGTGGTGCCGTGTTATTATGTCGCTTATTAAAAACTGTGATCAATTCTCTATAAATGGAATCCCCAAGGATTTGTGCCTGGACTGACTCAGAAATTGTCTTGCAATGGCTATCTTCTACACCAAGAAAATGGAAAACCTTTGTGGCCAATCGGACTTCGGAGATCCTTGGTCAGATACCCAGACATAAATGGCGACATGTGCCCTCACAGATGAACCCTGCAGTATTTCACCGTCAGAGTTGTTATTACATGAACTTTGGTGGCATGGACCTACATTTCTTCGAAATCATCCCTCAACGTGGCCGTTGCGACACAATATCGAAACTGAATTGTCATCAACTAAAGAAGAACTGCGAAATGATAACTTCTTGAATGCTTTCATGACTACAATAGGAAACGAGTTACTTGAAAATCTTTCAAATAAGATTTCAACATGGACTCGTCTAGTGCGAGTGATAGCATTGTGCTTTCGTTTCATATTCAACGCACGTAATAAGCAAGGAATGCGAACGGAGGGTGTCATCAAAATCTTCGAGCTACGCAGAGCAAAAAACTTTTGCATTGCATGGGCAGGACGCAGCCTTCCATACTGATATCAAATTAATTTCAAACAACAGGACCCTTCCTACAAAAGGTCCACTTAAAAATTTAACTCCATTTATTGATCACGACGGCTTGCTAAGAGTAGGAGGGAAAGAAAGGTCATCTTTATCATTTGACGCTAAACACCCGATTATATTGCCTAAGCGACAGCTAAGAAAAATAGTACATACATGCATACCATGTTTCCGTCAACGGCAAGCTACAATATCTCAGTTAATGGGCGACCTTCCGGCTGCAAGGGTTCAATATGCTCCTCCGTTTATGCGTGTTGGTTTTGATTATGCTGGCCCATTGACTCTGCGTCTTCATCGTGGAAGAAGATCTGAACTCACTAAAGGATACATAGCTCTATTTATTTGCCTTACAACTAAAGCCCTTCATTCAGAACTAGTGGATGACCAAACAACGGACGCATTCTTAGCAGCACTTAAAAGATTCATCGCTCGACGTGGCAAGTGCTCTCACATGTACAGTGATAATGCCACCAATTTTAAAGGAGTAGTAGAGCGTTGTCTGAAATGCATAATCTAGTACTTTCCCAGTCTCATAACACAATAGTAGCAGAATTCTTATCAAGGGATAATATTCGTTGGCATTTGATCCCCCCTGCTGCCCCGCATTTTGGTGAACTGTGGGAAGCTGGCGTGAAGTGCGTTAAACAGCACCTTAAACGTGTAGTCGGTCTTAATGTTCTAACCTTTGTTGAAATGTACACTGTCTTAACAGAAATTGAAGCTCTTATTAATTCTAGGCCTCTATGTCAAGCAACTGATACTGAATTAGATTCTCTGACGCCAGCCCATTTCTTAATAGGCCGACCATATACTACAGTACTGGAACCTGATGTCACCCAGGGATTCTGGAAGAGATGGCATGCCGATTATTTGACCACACTGCAACAACGTCCAAAGTGGCAGACAAAGCAAGCCGAAGTTCAAGAAGGGGATGTGGTTGTCATTAAGGAGCCGAACATACCTCCAGCGAGATGGGTACTTGCACGCGTTATCAAAAAGCATGCAGGTCCAGATGGTTTAACTCGGGTTGTGGAAGTCAAAACACCAACGACCTCATTCACTAGGCCAATCTCCAAGATTGTTCCCTTACCAGTTGACTGAAACTATGCTTCAGGGCACCCGGGGATGTTTAGGATTAGATAAACATTTACAATTGTATTAGTTAATAAGAGTTATTTTGAATACTTACTTGTATAATGCACATATTCGAACATGTTAAATTCATTTGCTTCCATGCCATGTTAACATTTATAAGGTTATTACATCGAACTTACTCATCCGATTCTATCTCATTGGTTGGTACCCCTGCCGGCTATAAGCTTATAGCAATCAAGAAGGGCCTATTGTATTTGTGATTCTGTAACAATTCATCGGAGGAGCGAGGTCGAGCAACAAATTGCAAAATTGTAATAAAGATAAGTATGCATTACAAATTTTGACTTATTATTCACACTCATCATCGTCCTTTGCGAGTGCTAGTTCTTTAATATCATTCTCTTTCATTTTTTGTATCAGCGTCTCCATGATGTAACCATGGTTGAACATGGGATTTTCGCTGTACTGAACGGTTACCCCTTTCTTTGTTATATTTATCTGTGGCAAACTTTTATTTTTCGCTTTATCTTGTGCGTACGCTGTGTCAAATTGTATCTTTTTTATGTTTCTAATTTCGGAGCTGGATGTGCATTCCCATTTATAGAATTGGCCTGATCCTATATTGTGTCTACTTTCCATTCCGTTTTTTGTTGCTTTTTCATCATATTTCGTGTGATAAAGTTTATTTCTTTTTGTATCATTGACTTTAATTTCTCAGAGTCCAATTTTATTCTTGACAGGGCATCTGCGTTTTATTCATTTTCCCCTGTTTATACACAATTTCAAAATCGTAGTCCATGAGGTCTAAACGTATTCTCGTTAGTTTCGAAGAAGGGTTCTTATGTGTGAAGAGGCTGACAAGTGGTCGATGATCTGTCACATCTGTGAACTTGTTCCCATACAGATAGGGTCTAAAGAAATTGATTCCCCAGTGAATACCAAGCAATTCTTTTTCGATAATGGACTTATTCAACTCATGTTTACTTAGTGTTTTACTTGCGTAGCATATCGGCAAATCTTTTCCTATTTCTCCTTGCGAGAGCACTGCTCCAAGTGCAAAATTTGAAGCATCTGTTGTAAGGATAAACGGTTTGCTAAAGTCATGATATTGCAGGACTGGGGAATTTATAAGTTTTGTTTTGAGCGTTTCGAAAGATTTTCTGCACTCTTCTGGAATAGGGTATTTTTCTTTAGGAGGGCATTTAGTGGTCGTTCTAATTCTGCAAAATCTATTATGAAGCGTCTGTAATAGTTGCAGAAGGCTACGAATCGTCGTACGTCGTCCACATTCTTTGGTACAAGATACGTTTCTATTGCTTTATGCCTATAGTTGGATCTGTCATGACCCTTTTTCTGTCACTAAATGTCCCAAATACAATACTTCTGGTTTTAAGAAATTGCATTTGCTTGGGTTGAGCCTTAAATTGTACTGCTGGAGCCTTTTAAATACTCTTTCTAGGTTTTGATTATGATTTTTAAGGCTGCATCCATGTATTATTATGTCATCTAGACCACTTAATGCGATTGAGAGCATTCGCTGAAAACTGTTTGTAGATATCTTCAATCCAAAAGACAATTTTTTAAATTGATAATGTCCTTGATTCGTTGAAAATTCGGTTAATTTCCTTAAGTTTTTCTCCAGCTCTATTTGGTGAAACGAATTCGTCATATCAAATGTCGAGAAGTACTTTGCCCGTCCTAGTTTATCTAGGATGTCTTCTAACCTTGTTAGAGGATATTTATCGTTGATTACTTTCTTGTTCAGCTGCCTGAAGTCCACAACTAGTCTCCATTTCTTTTCATCACCTGATTTTGTTGGTACCATAAGGAGTGGTGAGTTGTAGGGACTGACTGAAGGTTCAACTATATCATTCCGTATTAGTTTACCGACTTCCTTGTTTATTTGGTCAACTTGAGAATGTGGCAGTCTGTAATTTTTTATATAAAGAGGGTTATCATCTATTATACTTATATTTTGTGTATAGAAGTTATTTGCTGTTAACCTCTCGTCTTCTATATAAAATACTTCTTGATATTTTTTGCAGATCTCTGTGATTGAATTCTTCGCATTTTCGTCTAATCCTTCTAATTTGAGTTCTTTTAACAGTTTGTGAAATCGTCGATTAGTTTTATCTCTCTCACAATATGGCTTTTCGTTTGGTAGTCTTATTATCTCATAGTCTTTCAGCAGATGTAGCTTTGCTGTAAATTTTTAAGGTTACCATGTGGTTCTTGGTGTTTAGCAGTTTTATATGCTGGACTCCTTTTCTTGGTATGATCGTGTTGCTCAGAAATACTCCTTCTATCAATTCTTCGCCACAAATTATGCTATCTTCTTTGATGCTGAGTGTTATTGCTTGAATTATCTCTGTCCTTGCTGGTATAGTAATTTCATCTTTAAATCTGTTTATCATGGGTATTGTCACATCGTCATTATTCAAATTTGCAGTTATTGTGAAGGTTTCATAATCTATTTTACATAGGTATTTCATTAGGAAATCTCTTCCTAGTATTCCATGTGTGGTGATCAATGTTTGCGAATCCACTATGTGAAACCTGTGTTCTATGTCATGTTCTTCATAAGCTAGCTGCAAATTAGCTGTGCCCAAGGACTGCGTTTCATTGTTTGTGATTCCTGTTATCGTACACTGGTCACTCCTGTTTATTTCATTACTTAGTGAATTTATCTTGTAAATAGAGATGTCTGCTCCAGAGTCAATGAGGAAGTTATTTTGTGTGTATGCGTTTGTCCGTCAGCGTTATGTAATTTGTTGTACAACTTCTGATGTTGTATATTTTTGATTTTTGTCCTATTCTGTTTCTTGCTGACTTCGTCCCGGACTTTGCGCATTGCTCGTCTCGTGTAGAAAATTTACCCTTCTTTGCTGATTTTGCCGAGGGTTTCTAAAAAAATGTCTTCCTTTATTGTTCTGATTTCGCCAGCCAATATTTCTATTCTGGCTATTTCTTTGGCTATTATCGTAATTGTTATGCATATTTCCTCTGTTTTGCCAATGATTGTTTCTGTTTTGGTAGTTATCATTCTTACTTCGATACCTATTGACATCAGTATTTCCATCATTACGTTTTCTGTAGTTTCTCATCCGTGTGTTACTTCCGTGATGCAGGTTACGGAGATTTCTGTTGAAACTAAATATTTTTGTTTCATCTAACAAAGGTTGTTCAATCTGATTTGCGAGGCTTATTGCGTCATTTAGTGTTTTCGGTTGTGCGGCTAAGATGGTTGGGTATAATGAGTCTTTCAGCCCAGTTTTTGAAAGGTATTTAATCCGCTTTTGTCGTTTAGTTTACAGATTACCTCTATGTTCCTCCCCTATTTCATTTATCTGGACTTTGTTCAGGTCCGCGACTATACCTAGTATTTTGTCCGAGAAGTCCTGGACTTTCATATTGTGTTCTTTGCAGTTCGACAATTTTTGTTGCAAGTTCTGCGAGGTTTCTTTTGTCTTAAAAGCTTTCTTTAGACCTTCTATAGATGTCGGTTTAATAATTACGGACATCTTGTCTCGCACTTTCTTACTCACACGTGCTAGCCATCCAACTTCAATCAAGTGTGGCTGCGCCTCAGTTTTTAGCGTCTTGCTATACATTTCCACCAGACTTAGAAAACTGGAGAGCTCTTTTGTGTTGCCTCCAAATTCTAGCAGTATTTCTATCGCTACAGCGAGATCAAACGTATTTGTAAAAGTTCCACTCTTGATTTGATTCTTCCGATTCTGAATCGACTGTATTGTTCAGAGTTTCTTCTGTTCTTTCCTCTCATATCGATTTTAACTCTATAAATTTCGCATTAAATTTGTTTTGCAGTTTATCTGCTTGTTTCCCTTTATGGGTCGTTGCTATCTGGTCAAAGTTCTTCTTGATCTTTTTGGCTGTAGTGTGGTTTTCTAATAAATTCCTACTTGAAAATGATCTTTGCGGATTTTTCTTGAAAGTTTCTATCAATTTTCTTAATTAACTCAGTAAGGAGATTCTCGTGTACTTCCATTTATGTGTTATTCCCTTTATTTTACTTATTGTCTTTCATAACCCAAAGAAATGTCATAATTTATAAAAAAAAATCCTGTTAGATATATTAATTGATTATTTATTCATTGCTTTACCTATATTCAAAATAAATCGTAACATAAAGACTATGTTGGATTAATTCTACTTGCTAACACATATATAAATGTTTCTAGTTCTATTCCTATAAAAATTCCATATTTAAAAATTTTCTATATATATTCCTAAAGGCTATAGAAAAATCGGTCCAAAGCTATGTACTAATCTATATATAAAAAAAATATTGTTTCACAATCCATTTATTATTATTCCCTTTAAACGCCAGCCATAACACCTATATTTGTCTTCACACTTTTGTTTATATACCTGCGTAGCAATCTCTACCCAAATTATATCCCAATTGCGAGCAAGATCAACAGTATTACTATTGTTGCCGCGGTTGGTACATGAAGTATATCGTACAGTCAAATTGATTGCACCACCGGATTGTCGTTGCTGCTGCGACGTTTTGAGCTACAATCATTCTTTCGATTGCGGCTTTCCCATTTCAGGGTGTTGAGCTTTTGAATGAGTTCTTTTTTTAAGGTCTTGTCCGCTGTGATTGGTATAATTCTATAAAGTTCCGCTATTTATTGTCGGAGCTTTACTGGTATGCCGCCCCTTTTCTTTATGCATATAGAAGCGTTGACTTTTTCTCTTCAAATTTCGTCACTAATTTTTGTTTCTTTTTGTACTCTGTGATTGTTATTGCTCTCGGACCAGCGGCGGGGTTTTCTTGTAAAGCTTCTTGCAGGAAAGCTTTATTTGTTTGTGATGGTTTTTGTCTGGCACTTCTAGTGTGGTTGATATGTTTTTATGTTTTGTCACAGTAGATATATATGTGAACTTCTGTGTTCTTCAGCGTTTTAGTGGTCGGGATGTATACTGGGATGGCTATGTTGTTTGATGAAGTAGGCCTACAGACTCTTGAGGTGTTCTTCTTTTTGGGCATGCTATGCGCCTTCGTGCAGTCCTCTTCCGTATGGTAAGATCATTGTTCTGCGTTGATGGTTCGATGAGCAGGGTCGCCATGTGGTATGATTGTTTTGATGTCACCTTAGAATAATAAAATTACAAGAAGCGACAAGGACAAGAAGAACACAAAATGTGCAACCAATTCTGTTCGCACCCTGTGCCACATCACCTCCAGTTGAAAAATATTTAAGCTGTAGGTCATCAAAGTTGAAAACCCGAAAGCTTGAAACGAACTTTTCTATACTGCCGTGATGATGTGTTTTGAGACTTTAAGAACTTGGTGAGGACTAGAGACGTAAGGGTGTGGTAATGTTCTGCATTCATTTCATGTATATTTGCTACTAGCGACGGGCACTGTTTTCTGAGACATTATTCTTGGAAGCTGGATGGCTTGGTCTGCCAGCCTACCGCTTTGCCACTGGAAAAGAGATATAATGCGAGAATTTTTTTATCAGAATTTTTTGTTTTTAATTTATTATAATTGCAGTTCATGGTTTTTATGTGAATGCGAATGCGTAAGCGTGGAAAAAAATAAGCAATTATGATTCTGCGCCCCTCTCATTTTTTTTAATTGCTGTAATTTTTCATTAGTACAAAATAAGGGTAACGTATTTTAGAATACTTTGTATTGACAAAATCAATGAATGGGATTGTTATAGGATGGATTTGATGGGATGGTAGAATGCTTAGACCGAATAATCTAGATGGATTGGATGGTTAAATGGAATGAATGGAGGAAAGGAAGGATAGGTGATAGGATGGACCCGGCACGGAAGCGAGAAAAGTTAAGGATGAATTTTTGGTTGGCACCATGAAGCTGACCCAAAAATTCACTGCTACTTTTACAAATTAATTCAAAATAGGAGCGCGTAAATATTTATGAAAATAAAAGATAATTTATGTACATATTTGCCAATTTTGTTATGTAAAATTTTAAAATGCCTTTTTTTTAAGATAAAAAATTAATAAGATCTTAACAACAAGTGTTCTTTTGAAACAAAATAGATCAACCTTCACTGTCAACGTCAATATTTTTTGCAAAAATAAACAGGCTATTAATTGTTTGAATAGGAAGGAACCGTACAACAGAAATTTCTACAAAAGCGCTTTAAAGAGATATAACGCGGTGCGTGCACATTTAGAAGAAATTACGCCTTATTTGAATGCTATATCATTCAAACCAGATAAGCAAACGTACTGGCTTAAAGGACTTATCCAAACTGTTACAGGCACTTTGCAGTTAACAAAAGACTTTTTTTTTTAATACCCTGATATCAACTTCTTTTTAACATATAAACAAAATCAAGATAGCAAAGAAAATTTGTTTTCTTTAATAAGAAGTAAAGGTAGATTCAACAGAAATCCATCCTTAAGTAATTTCAATCAAATAGTTGGAAAAATTATGTCACACAAAGTTCTTCCTTCACAATCAGGAAGTGGTAATTGTCAACAGGATGAAGAGGAATTTTTATTTGCTGAAGAAGGAATTGCTCAGTATAATTCTGAAAATGAACTAATGAGAGAAAATTCTGCTTATAATAGCGGTAAAAGCAGTAGTGAAACATGTTCCGATGATGCAGTGCAGCAGCAGGATATTATATATTCAACCAGTAAAATGGACAAGGTACATATTATCATAACAAAATTGGCAAGTAGTAAATAAAATATCTTTTATTTTCTTAAATATTTACGCGCTCCTATTTTGAATTAATTTGTAAAAGTTGCAGTGAATTTTTGGGTCAGCTTCGTGGTGCCAACCAAAAATTCATTCTTAACTTTTCTCGCTTCCGTGCCGGGTCCATCCTATCACCTATCCTTCCTCAATTCATTCCATTTAACCATCCAATCCATCTAGATTATTCGGTCTAACCAACCTACCATCTCATCCTATAACAATAGGTGCGCAGAATCATAATTGCTTATTTTTCCCCACGCTTACACAATCACATTCACCTAAAAACCATGAAAACCAGAGCAAATGTACAAAACTGCAATCATAATAAATTAAAAACAAAAAATTCTCGCATTATATCTCTTTTCCCTTTGCAAAGCGGTAGACTGGCAGACAAAGCCATCCAGCTTCCAAGAATAATGTCCGTCGCTAGTAGCAAATATACACGAAATGCATGCAGAACATTACCACACCCTTACGTCTCTAGTCGTCTTCACAATGTTCTTAAAGTCTCAAAACACATCATCATCACGGCAGTATAAAAAAGTTCTTTTCAAGCTTTCGGGTTTTCAACTTTAATGACCTACAGCTTAAATATTTTTCAACTGGAGGTGATGTGGCACAGGGTGCGAACAGAATTAGTTGCACATTTTGTGTTCTTCTTGTCGCTTCTTATTATTCTTAAGGTGGGTACACACTGAGCAAACAAACGCAAGCACATGTGCTCGCACGTTTGAAATAGAAATTTTGTAGTGTGTACGTTCAAAATATTTCCAACGATGGCTCGACCTGATGTAAGGAAGACCTCAATTTTTTCTTAAAAATTTACTGGAATTTTTTTCTTTAGAAATTTTATTCATTATTGGAGGCCGAAACGTGCATACACTGTTCTGGATTTGCAAGCATACTCAATATCAATATCTTAAGTGTATATAGTACGTCTCATCAAACAGATGTGTTTGCATTTCCATGTTTTCCATTGAAGTTGGAAAATCGCGGCACATGTACTACGCATATTGTTCGTTCTGGCTTACAAATGCAAACACATTTTTCACATTTGTTTGCCGCGGAATGAACAAATTCTTTGGAAATGTGCATTTGAAACGGAACATGAGCACAGGGTATAAAACACATTCGTTTGCATTTGCAACACGTACACATTTAATCAAAAACAACAGTTCAAACACATGTGTTTGCTCAGTGTGTACCTACATTAAGATGTCACACAAACAATGATCTAGTATGATGATATATGGTTATAATTTGTATTATATTTGAAGAAAAACGGCAGATCGCTGCCGAACTTACTTTTGATGGCTAAGAAGCCGCTGTGTTTTTGATTTACTTAGTATGGCACAGTATGCCGCTGTTTATAATTTGGGGAGAGTATGCCGATATACTTCAATATGGCAGAGTGTGCCGCTGTTTGTAATTTAGGCAGAGTGTTCCGATGTTTCAACGTGATGGCAGAGTATGCCGATGTTGGATGAGAGATTAAAGAGAAACTTTTAACGATCAAATTAATTCTAATTTTTAATGTCCCATGCTTAGTTATTTATACAAATATTTTACATAGGAATCAATACATTCAATAATTCTCCACCTACTGCAAATGAGCAGAGAAAATTAAAAACATGTACCGAGGTACTGCAAGTTTCTGGCCTAAAGCCGAAGACCAAAAAATCCATAAAAAATTTTTTGGAAGTATAGGTACTGTATGTAACTGGTACTGCAGTAACAGCGCGAGTTCACTATAACAGAGGGCAGTTTCAGGGCTCATTGCTGCCGTGATGAGATCGCCCTGTTACTGCTGCTCGAAATACTTTACACACAGTACCTTTACTCCCAAACATTTTTTTTATGGAGTTTTTGGTCTTCGGCTTTAGGCCAGAAACTGACAGTAGCTCGGTACTTGTTTTTTATATTTTTAATATTTCCAAATAATTTTAACTACCCGTTTTTAGAAATATTAGGACCGCGCGTTGTATTTCTATAAAAGAATTGCAAAATTCTTCTTCTTCTTGTTTTTAATATATCTTTTTTCTGAGTTTCCGCTGTCATATTTTAGCTGCTAAAGAACGGCCCTATATTGGAAACCCGTTAAAGTTTAGTCTAGCGGCGCGGACACTAGTACTAGGCTTATTGTGGTAACGCATATTCAGTTTCATTATCTGTAGACATTATAAAGTTTTAATTTAATTTGGGCTTTTAAGAAGTAAAGGCTGTCCCATTAAAATCTACACTTTTATAATGCGTACTGTATAAAAATGTAGTATTAACTTTTAATAGATTAAATGCTCTTTTTCAATGTAATGCTATTTACATTTAGCTTACTTCTTCAAAATTTCGTATAGTATAATAATAATATAATACAAGTAAACTGCGGTCTGACTAAGACCATTTGATTTTGATCGACTCTTTTTATATCCTAGATGATATCATATGGTATACTAAGTTTGTCATTCCGTTTGTAACGCATAGAAATAATGCAAGTAAAGCAAAATGAAAACTAAAAGTTATTTTACATGTCCCTCCGTCCGTCCGTCTCTCCATCTGTCCGTCTTCAGGATAACTCGGAACACATTCACTTAGAGAGCTGAAGTTTAAAAAAAAAAGTAAATTTCAGTTCGAAAATGGGAGAAATCGGGTAACTCCTTCGTGGGGTTGATATATACAAAAATTTCATTTTTCACTATATCTTTGGACACTGCCTGAGAAAGCGTCAAAGTAAGGAGTTGAAATTCTGTACACGGTGTTTTCATAGAAACAGAAATACAATATCAGAAATGGGCTAAAGCCAGCAATCCCTTCTTGGTGTTGTCCTATAAAAATATAGGTTTTTTACGTATACTGTGAAAACGATCAGTCCTATACGATTTTATTGTACCCAGAAGCTCTTTAGAATATAAAATGCTATGAAATTTGTTATAACCATTTTTACTGTCCGACGAACCGTTTTAGAAATATATGCGAAAAACCACTTGTAAAATCCAATATGCACAGATGGATGACCATACGAAATTACATGCGGACATTCATCTCGCAGAGTATCATAAGATTTGGTCTCAGACCAAATCCAGCGAGAACAGTCAGAATGCCTGTTATTACGTCTTCTTTAGTAGACCCTGCGTACCTAAGCAACATCTAACGAGAGGGGTATAGAGAACTTATTAGAATCGTTGCTATAACTTTTGAATGCCTGCATTTTTAATGATTTTGTAAAATTATAAACTGATTGCCTCTCTCCGCCTGAAGCCCACGCCATGCAACTGCCGTCTATGTACTTGTACAATAATTTAAACACTCGTTACACTTGGAATTCTAAAATTATTTGAACAGCGTTTTTATAAAATGTGTCGATATATGTCCTAAAATACTTACTTGCCTGTAGCATAAATTTCTGTATAGTTTTGGCCTGGTACTAAGTACGTATAGTGTTGCACGACAAAATGTGAGGGAACAAGAAAGAAACAATGGTTCAACCGACTGCGATGAATTTATTGACTTGATAGAATTTGACTGACTGTGCATCAATAGTACTGTGTACGCTATTGGGCAACTTAGAGCAATCGACCATGCAGATTACGGTACAAGATTATTATAATGATTTGAGAACTACATACATATATAAATATTGTAACACGGCGAATTACCCAACTACCGGCCTGGCAGCCGGCGCGGATAAATTTATAATCTGCGCGCGCGCGGATAAAGCTTTGAGAGCCAACATAAGGTCAACGACCCGGGACAACGGACAAGATCCGAACGGTCACTTGAATCAGGAATTTAGTCAGTGAGTGAGGAGAGCGAACTGGTAGTGCAAGTAAATTAAAATTGAAACAAAATTGTTAGAAAACCAAGTTAAATTGTGAATTGAATTTGTTAAAATAAATAGAAGTAGTTTATTGACACGCGAGTCTTCTTTAGTTTGCTTTAATCCGGAAGAAAGCCAATTCAAGAACTTTTAGGAACTGGTGCTAGTTTCCAACAAGTAAATCTCGAGCACCGTGGTTACAAAGCTAAGTACTTTATTTTTTTTATTCCTTCAACGATAAATTTCAGGTACAGATACTAACTATGGCAAGTAATTGACTACCACTGTACGTTACAGACGAGGTTCCATGAAACAATACACGAAAGATAAGCTCAACGCGAGTATGAATGGTAACATTTAGTGAAGTCTCTATTCCTTTTAAAAGTGGAATTTGTGCCGTAAAGATACCAACGCGTATTCCTCAGTCCATGTTGTTGTTTTAGGACAATTTCTGTCAATTCTGCGCACAGAAGTAAGTTGTAGTGCTCTTGCCACTTGCCAGTGAGATCTTCGTTTCCATCTTTTTGTACCTCGCACAACCTCACTTGCCTGAAAATCTGAAAATCACAAAAAAAAACACAAGCTACGGGAAGAAACGATTCACGTACAACGAAAAGCAATTTAAATAGCGCCTTTGACATAAAACAGCTGTGAGCTGGCATCCAGATTTCGAGCTTCGAACATAACTTTCAGTGAATTTTCGTGGCAGTTACCGGTACTACAGGACAAGGTTTTACCTTGGTGCGCTCATATCCAATACAGAGCACCAAGTGGGTTCTTCACCTAGGTGCAGCAGAGTCGACACCCTTTTGCAAGCTCACGCTGGATGCTGGAAGCTCAAATATAGACCAAACGAGCAGATTGGGACAGGGCGATATCTATGCGCTAAGTGTTCGAAGGCTGGTCGTAACAAATTAATTGGTCCCTCATCTCCGCTCGACCAGAGCAATTAATTATGTTTTGCCGCTGATAAGTAAAAGTGTTACAATTGGTCTCAAGTGTGGGGTTTATTCGGTATATATCCCAAACGATATTCCTCCCATATCATAGAAAAAAAGATTGGCTACAATTGGAAAATTTAATTTATTTTTTTAAATTTATCGGCCTTTTCACTTTGGCGGGTCGTTTTATTTTTTATTATTGAATTCGTTTGATTTTATAGATTAATTTCTTTTTCAGCTTATTTTTTTTCTTCATTGAATTCTTTTGATTCTATAAATTAAGTTTCTTTTTCAGCTTATTTTTTTCTTCCGTTGAATTCTTTTGAATTTGTAGATTATGTCTCATTTCTAGCGCATATACTTTTTCCCTTTGAATTTGTAGATTAAGTCTCGTTTCTAGCGCATATATTTTTTCCGTTTGAATTTTAGAATAAGTATTCTGCTAATATTAGCGGATTGGATTATTATTGTTTTTTAATTAGACCTTACGGATTGAATTTTTATTTCCCTTGATTTAATTCGAATTAATTACTTTGGAAGCGCACAATTAGAGCTCAAGCATGTCGAATTTGCGACTTGGGATCCTTCATTTGTAAGCTTATAATTTTTTTTTGTGTTTACTTTGCTGGATTTGTCCTTATTGTTCTGGAAGTTCAAAGATTTATATTTATTGTGTCTTTCATATAACTACAGTGAGCGAAGTCAACTCTACCTTAAACGTAAAGGTTATCTTTAATTTTTTTGTGTCCCCTAAGTGTAATTAACCCTTCTTTTGTGCTGTCATTGCTCTTTACAACAGCGCATCCAAAACGTCTGTGCTCTGTTCTTCTGCTAATACGCATTTTCCTCCCATAGTAAGGATTTTTGTTTTAGCATCACTGCCAAAATGAATGAAGAACAGATGCAAGACATGAAAGAGCAGATGAAGCAGATAGTTTCTGGATTAATTACGGGACTTGCTAATGACCTGAAAGAAGAGTTAAAGGCAGAACAGAGTATAGCATGTGATTCTATGAAAACAGGAGTTTTTGCGGCAGTGAGTGAAGTGTCGGAAAAGGTTTCTGAGTTAGAGAAAATGCTAAGCGGCGTCAATAAGGTATTCGAAGACTCCATTCCCGCATATAATCTGTTTCCAACAAGTGTAGCCGCATCTATTACTACTTCGATAGTTACCACCACTGCTTCTCATCCGGTCTCGTCGAATATTTTGACCAATTCCAATGCCTTGACTGAAACTAAGACATAGTGCCTCTTACCAACCCTATTGTCTGCAGCATTCAGTCGCATACCAACCCTATTACTAAGTCGTCGATAGCTCAATACTCAAGTCCAATTGCCGCCCACAATATGCCAGCCCCAGCAGCGGGTTTTAGTCCTATTGTCGACTCGTCCATTCGAACCACCGGTGTACGTGTCGATGCTCATTTGAGTTGGGACAAGGGTCAAATATTTTCGAACACAGCCACTAAAGCCCCCTCCCAAGCTTTTAGCGGGAATCTGACCTGTAATTTGACACCATTCGATGGAACTGTGTCGTGGTCAGATTACAGAATCCAATTTGAGATTATAGCACGAAACAATAACTGGAACGAGCAGGAAATAGCTGATGCAATAATCACACAGCTCCGAGGCAACGCTTTATCTGTCCTCAGCGTTTTTCCTCATGGTCATCACATCCAGCTCGATGAGCTTGTTGCATTGCTAGAGCAACGTTTCGGACTGGATCCTTACGCTTCGCAAGTGCAGTTCCACGGAAGGATACAGGGAATAAAAGAAAACCCTTCTAATTTCACTCTGGAGCTGCAAAGACTGGCTACGGCAGCTTTTCCATCATGCCATGCAGACATAGTCGATCGTATGGTGACACTGCGATTCTTAGAAGGTCTTAGAGATGATGAGCTTCGATCTTTGGTAAAGGTCCGTGGTCCAAAGAACATACACGAAGCCTTAACAGCTGCACAAGAATTATCCCTCGGATTGTGATTCGGAAGGGGAAACCGAATTCATTTGGCACAAGCACAAGCACCATCGAGCTCTAGAAACAGACGGCGGTGAGGTAGATTTAATAACGATTTTTACGCGGCAGGATCAGAACAGGGACGGGTTAATGCTCAAACGGAATCAACTGCAGCGTATTGCTCTGGCTCGGCACCTTCAGGAAATGTAATGCCATCAACGCTGATTTCGAACGGCTCAATCAGACCTCCTGCAATTTACGACTCTTTCGTTCCCTCCTCCTCCTCCGCTGGGTTAAGCCCTGCAACACCAACCTCTTCGGGAAACTGGAGGTCATCGTGTCCGAGAGGTACGAGTCGATGAATCTCCCATGAGACCTCAACAACTCACTGTCGACAATAAAGTATAACACTGATTTGAACCCAATATCATTTACATCTACTTATAAAAAAAAATCTTGCCAGCACTTCTCGGATCCCCCAGCTCAGGCGACAATCGAAGAAGAGATCATTTTAAACACGACATGGCCTTCCAAAAATAGTCTCACTGTGTAACGGCTATAATTTTTTTTTTGTTGCAAGTAAAGAATATCTCTTCTTGGGGTACGAGGGCTTATTCTCTCAGCATTGGGCAGCTCATCTTCTTTTTGCTGCAAATGCATATGGGAAAGAAAAATTTTATTTCTTCTTTGCAAGGAAAAGGCAATAAATTGAGTCCAAGCGGAAATTAAGCTCGAGACACTCAATAAAATAAACCGCACGCTTAACGTTTTTTTTTAAACAAAAAACTAGAAATATAATTCGAGCATTTCCGATCACCCCAATAAAAGTGCTGACCGATAAGGTGCAATGCACTTGGGTAATTTTCCCTCATATCGTTTTTTCGGTATGTGGCGATCGAAACCCCGCATTGTAAAGCAAATCGATGGAAGAAAGATCTTCCGCGGGAGCTCGCTCAGTTTTGTGTTTTGTTTTTCGTTCGTCTTGTGCGCCCTTACAGAATTTGAAAAAAAAAATCAAATCAGAAGTAGAAGTGACTATAATATTTGTTTAAATAAAGACCGGGCATCGAGCAATTGTGCGTGCATGCCGGAAATATTGAAACGTTTATACGAGAAGTTTACATTTTTTTTCTCTATAAATTTGTTTGTGGATGTAACTCGATAGTTACTGAGTGACGCCATAGCTCCTTTTTCTGCCCTCAAAGAAGGGAATTTTGAATAAATCTAAGGTGAGGTGTGATTACTTGCTCATTGCCGGGAAAAAATTATTTAGTGAGGTTTCTTCTTTCTGTTGGCTTCGAGTACACATATCAGGTGACAGTCTTTGGCCTGCACGGTGTGGATCAGTGCCGGAGGGAAAGGACAAAGTAACAAAAAAAAAAAAAAGTACAGAAATCGGCCAGTGAAGTTTGCGCAGCATCGATAGGGCCGAACCTGGCACCTTCTTGAGCGCCCAAAGATTTCCTTGGGGTTAAACACCATCCAAAATCATCGTCGGAGCTTGATATCGGAACGGAGGAGAAACCAGCAAAATCTACTGATAGGAGAAGAAGAAAAGAAAAAAAAAGGAACCCAAGAGCAAGCAGGAGAAATGTCTTATCTTTTTTTGTCCGTATTTTTTGTTGTTGTTTTGTTTTCACAGCATTAATCACCAGGCCGCTGAAGCGCTTCATCGCCGGGAGATTGACAAGTAAGTACATTTACGACAAATTAATTGTAATGTGAGTAGATTGTGTTGTTTTTCTCGTTGTCGTCTCATGGTTATAGACTAATTCTGTATTTCTTCCTCTGTTCGTTTATTTCAACTTTTTTTTATATATATATATATTAGCAATGAATTCGGAATTTGGCGATCTCCTTTTTTTTCTTTTCTCCATAGGAATCTAAATTAGTACATTAGTATATTAACTTAGTTTTTTTTTGTTTTGCGGAATATTATATTGAAGTAGTTTTTTTGTTTTGCAAAGTATTTAGATAGTAGTATTAGATAGATAGTACGTATATATATATTTGTATACATGTAAGCTACCATCATACTTCCACTTAGCGATCTTTATTTATATTTCTTTTGTTTTTTTATATAGATTCCTAGAATAGTGTATTAATGTAAGGGTTAATTTGGATTACCGAATTCTTTCATAGCGATTTTTTTTCTCTTTATTTTTTATTTTTTTTTTATTTTAAATGTTTCTTTGATATATATATACATGTATATATACTCACGGATTAGCTTGATTATTAATATATACGCTAGTATAGTGACGTAGTTTTTTTTCTCTATATATCTATATATACGCGTCATGATTATTAATATATAGGCTAGTACAGTAACTTAATGTTTTTTTTTCTTAATATATCTATACCTATACACCCGCTTATGGTTCATGAATTGAGTTACAAATACCCATTTTACTTTTGTGCATGTTCGGGGAAATAAATAAATAATAATGGCCATGTGCTAAGTTTCATGCTTTCGTTTGGTGTCGGGTTTGGTTAGGGTTTTGGGGAAGCTCGAGATGCCGGCAGGATAAAGAGTATGAAGAGGGCAGTGGCGGGTGATGCATGAGCCCACTGTGACCCATCATTTGGTGTCACCTTTTCTATCTTCAAGCCTTTTTGTGTTTTTTTTTTTTTGGTCTTAGTTTTGTCCACTTCTTCCTGTCTTCCGAAGGTACAGCAATAGGTAGTTGATCGGAGAGCAAAGAACCTACCCAAGCCCTGAGCTTAAACCGGCAGAATGCTGTACCGTGCTCATCTAAAGGTCAACTCCCATTGTCCCTAAATACCAACCAAGGGACAAAAAGTAGCCATAGCAAGTCATCTGTCTCGTTGAGTTCGAAGGTCGGGAAGCGGCCACGCTCAGAGGTGAACATGACTGGCTAGCCGGTTACAAATATGGCGCCCAAGCAAGCATAATTTTCTGCAGCTTATACACGAATGTTTTTTTTTGTTGCTGTTTATTTTTATGAGTTAAGATATCAATTGAATATGGTTGCGCTATAATCACAGCGTCAATCTATTAGGTTTGTTCGTTTATAGATTAACTCTTTCTTCTTTAACACTTTTGCATTCTTAAGTGCTCGTGACAATGCTTTCGCTAGGTGATTAGGATATTCCTCACTGCAGGTCTCTCCCTTATGTTCGATTGGTATTAGCGACTCTTAGTAATTTTGTGAAAACCATGTTAGAGAAGGCTATTCGTATTTTTCACTTATACACCCTTTTTTTATATATATTTTCATTGTCGACAACATTACCGCCAAGTAGTTGATCTGTGACCTTTGAAGGTTTACCTGCTTCAGGTTTGATATGTGCTGTCGTTTGTTAAATATTTATTTCTGGAAAAAAATTATCCAATCGCTTACTCCGCATGGCGGGCTGTTAGAATGAGCAGATTAGTATTCTCTATTAGCCCGCTGGTGGAAATGATAGCGATTATAGAATCTTTTTACTTACGTAGGAGAAACCTTGGACCACTCGCCACTGACTCATCAAATCCTTAAAACCTGAACTAAATGAATCGTGTCACCAAACGAAGAAATATTAACCACTATTCAATTCAGAATTTTTTTTTTATTTTATCGAATTTTCTTTATATACATATAAATATATAAATATACCAGTACACGTTTTGTTGGAGGCTGAAGAGCCAAAGTATCTATTTTATTGGCTCAGAATCTGCAATAATAATTCTGTTATTTTATAATATACTGGTTCGTCTTTATCTCTAATTAATTATACTTAGGTGTTCGATCCTACTAGGTTCGAAGTATTTTATATATTCTATATTATATACATATATACCTTATATTCTCCTTGTTCTTTGCTATATGTATATCTTTGGTCTTTATTGGTTATTCGGTCCAGTTATAGTCCCCTTATGGCAGTATGTTTACAAGATTAGACAATCTTTATACAGTCAAAACAACGAATACATTATTGTTTTATCTTACCTCTTTTGGGTTTTTTTATAGTATATATATATATATATTTTCATTATCGTCAATTGCATTCCCTGATAGCCTAAATATCTTTATTAAGCTCATTGTCTAATATATATATTCATATCCGTAACTCGCATTTACTAATAATGGATCCCAAATTCCTATTAGAAGACGAACGCAATGTTGAGTATAAGGTCAGAAGCCTAGATATAACTGATCCCGAAGCCTCTACCAAACTTAGAGAATTATTGGATTTAGAGGCATCGTTTCCTGGTCGAGCATGATTCTTCCGAGGCGGGAAGTGAGCTTGAGATTTGTAAAGAAAAGCTCGACTTGCTAACTCGGCTAATTAAAGAGAATAAAGTCGAAACTTATGACGACTATCAACGCGTGAGATGTCGATTGAGTCACCTACGTAGGCGTGCTATACGCTTAGCTAGCTCATCAACAGATCATTCCCAAGAGACCACTGAACAAGTATCGGCTCTATCCGAGCTTATTAAGGAATTCATGAAAATTAAGATTCCTCCTCGTAGGGATGCCGCTGAGAACCAACAGCCTCAAGCCCCTGCAGGTGCAACTAGCACTCCGGCACCACCTTGCTTTGAGACAAATGTTGAAGAAGCTGAGACCGCGAATGTTGGAACAGGTACAGTACGTCGACGTATTCAGTTTCCTAAAAGTGTGACACTTCTATCGCTGTCTATAATTGGGAAACAGCTGGGGATATAGGAATGTCTCCTAATCAGTTTTTTTGCACAACCACGAATCCATTAAATTATACAACCCTGACGCCTCGAATGGGCAATCAGAGTGAACTCTTATCAACAACTGCTTTCCCTACGGAACAAAATCGCGGAAGCAACCCTAGCGGGAATCAACCCAATGCCCATTTCCAGTATAGTGGCCGCCCAGAAACTTCAAGCTCTCCGCATTGGCATCCAAGGCTACCAAAATGGAAGATATCTTTTAAGGGGTCCCCAGACGGACTTGACGTCACCGAATTTGTCTTCCGACTAGAAATGCTTTCCAAGGACGATAACTATCCGCTGGATCATTTAATTGGCATTTTGCCTAATTTCCTCTCAGGGACGGCTGAAAGCTGGTTCTGGGTTTACAAGCGGAAATATCCCGATACGAGCTGGCAGGGTATGAAGACAGCCCTACTCGAGCGATTCGGGAGCTATGTCTCAGAAAGAGAAACGCGAAGGGCCATTGAAACCAGAAGACAAGGGCCGAAAGAAACGTTCAATAATTTCCTGCTGGACGTAGAACGGCTTAACGGTCGGCTTCGAAGACCATTTCCTGGCAGAGAGCTACTCGAAATTGTTCGAGAAAACATTGGCCCAGCTCTGCAGAGTGCCACTACCACGACAATATTCAGATCAACGGAAGAGGTTCGAATTATCTGCCAGAGGCTAGAAAAATTGTGGGCTAGATCTGGGCACGATCCTCGTCAGCTGACTATGGCTCGCACTTTCCGAAATAGAGCTCAGATCGAAGAGCTAGAGGAGGTAATACCCTTGTCAGATTACGATGATAATGACATTGACCCCCAAGTAGCAGGGCTTACCCCAGTGCTAAGGAGAAACACTGCTAACCGCGCTTCGTTTGATATATGTTGGAACTGCCGAGACTTAGGCCACAGATATCAATACTGTTCAAAGGGTCATCTTGGGATATTCTGTTACGGTTGCGGACGTCCTGGCGTGCTGAAGCCAAAGGACCTGTTTGGGCCGTGCGGTAAACAAGACCCCGAACGCAGAACGAGCTGGGGCCATGCGTTCGGGCCATACGATCAGTTACCCCAGTGCCAGGAGAGTGGAAGTAGCAACCAATACCGAGCCTGTAACTCATCGTAAGAGGACGGGCATGCTTTATCGACATTGCTACCCACTTCATCCCTTTCCCACTTAGCATCAAACCAATCAACCCAAACTCTCCAATCGTACATAGACACACGCAAAACAACTCCTGAGGAATCCCATCGCTCTAGATATATCGCTTCGATTCGAGGTCGGCGGCGTCAGCTTAGATCTCGGAAGTACTGGAAATCCAAAAAGCTGCTTCGTAAAGCAGTATCCGCCGCTATTCAGCGTGATGGAGAAGACCATCGTCCATACGTCATAGCAAAAATAGCTGAAGAAAATATAGTTGGTCTGCTCGACAGTGGAGCTTCTGTGAGCATATTGGGAAAACACTCTCTAGAATTTTTGCGTAAGAATAATATTAGTTACAACCAGAGTCATTCTTATGTTCGTACAGCGGATCGCTCACGGAATTCTATCATTGGTCACATAAAGTTGCCCGTCCGTTATGCTGAGAAAACAGAAGCCATCCATTTTCACTTAGTGCCCAGCTTACAACAGGAACTTTATTTAGGAATTGATTTTTGGGATGCTTTTGGCATTACCGCTGCTGTAATAGATTCCCTGGATATTGATAAAACCACGAAGATCCATCCCCCGCAACACACCCTCACGCTAGAGCAAAATGCCCAACTGAAAGACCTCAAACATCAATTTCCATCCTTTTCGAAGCGCGGCCTCGGCCGTACAAAGCTGTTGGACCACAACATCGACGTAGGAGATAATCCACCAATAAAGCAGTGTCACTATCCGGTATCCCCAGCGGTTCAAAAGCTGTTATATGAGGAACTGGACCGGATGTTAGCCATGGACGTTATTGAAGAGAGTCAGAGCTCCTGTAGCTCTCCAGTGGTTCTCGTAAAAAAATCTAATGGGAAGGTGCGACTATGTTTAGATTCTCGCAAGTTAAATTCTGTTACCAAGAAAGATGCTTATCCACTACCATTGATAGGTGGACTCTTAGGTCGCCTCCGGGAAGCCAGATATATCTCAAGCTTAGATCTGAAAGACGCATTCTGGTAGATACCACTCGCAGAGTCCGCTCGTGATAAGACTGCATTCACAGTTCCTGGAAGGCCTCTATATCAATTTAAAGTCATGCCGTTTTGGTCTGTGCAATGCCCCACAAACTATGTGTCGTCTTATGGACCGGTAGTGCCTCATCAATACCACGATCGAGTATTCGTCTACTTAGATGACTTACTCATTACTTCCACTACGTTCGACGAAAATTTGGACTTACTGAGGGAGGTCGCTTCCCCTGCTTCGCCAGGCAGGACTGACCATAAACGTGAGAAGAGTAAGTTCCTTCTTCGAGAAATTAAATGCCTTGGCTATGTGGTAGGTGAAGGAGGTCTGAGGGTCGATCCCTGAAAAAGTATCTGCGATTGTAAATTTTCCTAGCCCATCAACAGTCCGGCAAACACGCAGACTACTTGGTATGGCTGGATGGTACAGGAGATTTATCCCAACTTTTCGAGCATCGCTGCTCCACAGAGCTTCTGAAGAATGGTGCGAAGTTTCAGTGGACTCCGGAGGCTCAAGAAGCCTTTAAAACAACTAAAAGAATACTTATCTTCGGCCTCACTGCTAGCTAATCCAGATTATACGAAGCCTTTCTATATAAGATGTGATACCAGCACTATGGGAGTTGGCAGTGTCTTATTTCAAAAGTCGGAGGATGATTCCGAAAGGCCAATTGCATTTATGTCCCAAAAGTTGAATCGAGCCCAGAGAAATTATAGTATCACTGAACTATAATGCTCCGCTGCGGTATTGAGCGTAAAGAAGTTTAGAGCATACTTCGAAGGCTTCCACTTTACAATCAGCACCGACCACCAGAGTTTGAAATGGTTAATGACTCAAAAAGAACTTACGGGGCGACTTGCACGACGGAGCTTAAAACTACAGTGGTTCGATTTCGTGATTGAGCACGTAAAAGGAAGTCAAAATGTAGTGGCGGATGCATTATCTCTAATGTATCTTGATTCAGCAGAGGCGACTATCTCTGACCTGAGCAAGCTAGATTACCTGGTAGACCTAAAATCTGTACATTTCTCTGACCCTACTTACGTGGGTTGGAAGGACAAAATCTCTGCTACACCAGCTCAGTATCCTAACCTGCAAGTCACTGAACTGCACATTTTCATTCGTATTGAGGGCGGTGGTGATAACGATCTATCCGATATCCCCAATTGGAAACTCTGGATCCTCAAGGGCTGACCAAAGATTTAATTAGTAGGGAACACGAAAGCTCTACTGCAGCTCATGGCGGAATCCATAAAACCCTCGACAGACTGCGAAGATACTATTTCTGGCCAGGCGTGCGGCAACAAGTCCGCGCCTATATCTTACAATGCGATGTCTGCAAACAAACCAAAGCTCCAAATTGCAGGCTAAGGCCCAAAATGGGAAACCAGATTGAGGTAGAAAGGCCATGGCAGAGATTGCATATTGATTATATTGGACCCCTTCCAAGAAGTAAACGAGGGAATACCACCATCCTAATCGTCGTCGACCACTTTACCAAATTTGTACTACTAAAAGCTTTTCCCCAAGCTAAAACTAAACAACTCATAGAATATCTGGAAGAAAATATATTTCACTGTTACGGGGTACCCGAGATTATACATACTGATAATGGGCCACAATTTATCTAAACAGATTTTGCTCGCATGATAGAACGTTTCGGCATTCGCCACACAAAGACTGCAGGATATTCGCCACAGTCGAATGCTGCAGAGAGAGTTAATCGCTCCATCGTAGCAGCAATTAGGTCGTATGTGCAAGAAGAACATACCAACTGAGATTCCCAGCTAAGTGATGTGGCTTGTGCTTTGCGTAACGCAACGCATCAGTCAACCAAATTTGCCACTTATTTCCTACTTTACGGATATCACATGATCTTACATGGAGGTACATACGATCTTCTCCGCCAAATTGATGGCTTGGCAGAAGGTAACTTCGAAGTATTACCTAGTAACTACAGACTTCCACTAGTACACCAGCGAGTGAAAGACCATCTCCAGGAAGCATACCAGAGAAACGCTCACACCTATAACCTTCGAGCGCGGCGGATCACGTTCAAACTAGGACAAACTGTATATATCCGGAAATTCATACAGAGCAAAGCCGCAGACAAGTTCGCGGCGTCTATCACGCAAGCAACATTCGCCAGTAAAATACTCAATTCGAAATCATTCTATAAAGTACATATCGGTGTTCACCTCGCAAAAGAGAGGAGTAACCTCGCCCTTAACCTTTTCGAATCCATACCCTGTATTTGGTCCGAAGCCCTATACGAATTCGTCTGGCTGCTCCGTTTACGTCTAAGCACGGGTAGCAAATATACTCTACCTTAATAACAAAGTCTTTCTCTGTACAGAACGGTCACGGACGAGAAATTACGACCAAGTGGAAGCCAATGGAGCTCCCACCAACAACCGGGCTATTATAGGTGATTGGCCTAATGACAACTGTTCCTATTGCCTGCGGAATCATCGCCTATGACTGTGGTCATGAGAGAGTGAATCTCACCGCCATTTCACTGGTATCCGTTGGTCCATGCATATTTAACAATAAGGAAGTGTTCAAGGAGGAAGAGGATACACAGCTTTTGCAAACGAGCGAGACTACCACGCTACACATCTTTCAATGCAAAATTAACATCATACAGTCAGTGTACAAATGCGGTATGTTCAACCATCTCTCTCTAGCACCTGGAGGATTGAGTACATATATCATGGATATAAGTAAAGCGAACTGCATGAACATTCATAGGTATAACACCCTTAAATTAGAAAACGGCAAAACAATTGCTGATATTAAGACGAATGCTTCAACCTCAATGACCGAAGTCGTTGGCGGGTCAATCGACCAAAACGGAAATTGCAACGGAGTTCCGTATACGTCAGGAGCAAATTCCTGGGATAATGTTGTGGTTATGCATGCGATGGAAGTAACCATTATGGACTACCAAAGCTCGGTCCGCATTGATGACAACATGGTTATTCTACGAAACAACGTGCTATGTCCCTACCTGGCTGGTAAATGTACGGATCCAGAATACGGAATGAGTTTTTGGGATCTCATCTCTCACAATTCTTGCGAAAGTCAAAAGTACGACGTATTATGGCAAGGAATGGCTACGAAGATTAGGACCTCGAACAAATCCATTAGCAATACCATATACACCGTGACGTCCGGAGAAATAAGCTTTGCACTCGAAGTAAAAAAGCAAGTATCCGTTTGTCGTTTTCCCCGGTTTTCAAACTGAGCATCCCAGGCTGATCATTGTACCTAAGGCAGCATCCGATTACTGGTTTAGGAAAAAACCCCTGGATACACGTAACCTCGACCTTTTCACGTACGTTAATTCGAAATTCGTCTATGTTGAGCGTCACTTTAAGGGTCAAGTCGAGAAACTATCCACCAATCTCCTGAGGAAGAAATGCGAATTAGAAAGAGAACTACTTCAAACCCAGCTAATCATTGCCGTCCACCACCCGGCAGAGTTCGCTCTTATAAGAATGAAAGAGCAAGGGTTCACCGCTGTACATAGGGGGGAAATCATTTACTTAGTGAGATGCCAACCAGTTGAAGTCACTGTTCGGAAGAGCAACCGTTGTTATATGGAACTACCAGTAACTTATGGGGAAAGTGACTACTTCCTAGCTCCGTTAACGCACCTAATGCAGCAGCGTGGAACTGAGATTATCTGCTCAGATTTGCTGAGCCCAGCATATTATATTAGAGGAACCTGGTATGGGACCAATCCGACAATTCACCAAATTAAAGAACCATCTCAACTTCAACCATCAAACAGTGTCTGCTCCTCCTTGCTGGGAATTTACGTGTGTCTGAAGGCAGTCAAGTTTGTCATCGATACATTCATCAATGCCAAGGTGCTCGGAGCGATTTACGGGAGGAGTTCGAAATTATCAGCAGCTGTGTGGAACACCATGACAAACCATATTCTACATCAACAACATCAACAGCAAGCTACTGCATATCCGGACTCCGTGCCTTAACGGAAGAAGAAGCGTAGACAACATCACCACATGCAGCTTCAAAAGACACCATAGACGAAATAATCACGCTTAAGGACCGAGTAGCTCGTCTGTACCCCAACCCCCAGCCGTAGAAGAACATCAATCTCTCAGTAAGACACTTCTACCGTGGTTAAGGTCATACCAATCAGCAACCAGATTGAGTGAAATTTCCCGATAAGTAAAAAGTTAAATTCTTTCTTACCATACCTTTGATACATTTGTGTTTACTTTGTCTCTTGAAGAAAAATTCAGTAATAGCTTACTAAGATTTTCTAGCAAAAACCTATCTTCTTATATCTTACAGGGTATCAATATCATCTTTCGTAAGACTTATGCCCGGCTAGCTCAGTCGGTAGAGCATAAGACTCTTTGATCTCAGGGTGTGGGGCGTCCCCGCGTTGGGCCTTTTTTATAGGATTGGACTACAGCCGTAGTCTTCTCTCAGCCTCAGAGAATTCCTCTTTGGAATGGGAACTTCCAAGCCTGACCTGTAACGGCTATAATTTTTTTTTGTTGCAAGTAAAGAATATCTCTTCTTGGGGTACGAGGGCTTATTCTCTCAGCATTGGGCAGCTCATCTTCTTTTTGCTGCAAATGCATATGGGAAAGAAAAATTTTATTTCTTCTTTGCAAGGAAAAGGAAATAAATTGAGTCCAAGCGGAAATTAAGCTCGAGACACTCAATAAAATAAACCGTACGCTTAACGTTTTTTTAAACAAAAAACTAGAAATGTAATTCGAGCATTTCCGATCAACCCAATAAAGGTGCTAACCGATAAGGTGCAATGCACTTGGGTAATTTTCCCTCATATCGTTTTTTCGGTATGTGGCGATCGAAACCCCACATTGTAAAGCAAATCGATGGAAGAAAGATCTTCCGCGGGAGCTCGCTCAGTTTTGTGTTTTGTTTTTCGTTCGTCTTGTGCGCCCTTACAGAATTTGAAAAAAAAAAAATCAAATCAGAAGTAGAAGTGACTATAATATTTGTTTAAATAAAGACCGGGCATCGAGCAATTGTGCGTGCATGCCGAAAATATTGAAACGTTTATACGAGAAGTTTACATTTTTTTTCTCTATAAATTTGTTTGTGGATGTGACTCGATAGTTACTGAGTGACGCCATAAGCTCCTTTTTCTGCCCTCAAAGAAGGGAATTTTGGATAAATCTAAGGAGAGGTGTGATTACTTGCTCATTGCCGGGAAAAATTTATTTAGTGAGGTTTCTTCTTTCTGTTGGCTTCGAGTACACATATCAGGTGACAGTCTTTGGCCTGCACGGTGTGGATCAGTGCCGGAGGGAAATGACAAAGTAACAAAAAAAAAAGTACAGAAATCGGCCAGTGAAGTTTGCGCAGCATCGATAGGGCCGAAGCTGGCGCCTTCTAGAGCGCCCATACGAATCCAAATTAGTACATTAGTATATTAACGTAGTTTTTTTGTTTTGTTTTGCGGAATATTATATTGAAGTAGTTTTTTTGTTTTGCGAAGTATTTAGATAGTAGTATTAGATAGATAGTACGTAAATATATATTTGTATACATGTAACCTACCATCATACTTCCACTTAGCGATCTTTATTTATATTTTTTTTTGTTTTTTTTATATAGATTCCTAGAATAGTGTATTAATGTAAGGGTTAATTTGGATTACCGAATTCTTTCATAGCGATTTTTTTTTTCTCTTTATTTTTTTTTTTTTTATTTTAAATGTTTCTTTGATATACAGGGTGTTTCCCCTTAGGAGGTCCATAGAGCGGGAGGTGGTAGTACTCACCTGGACGAACCAAAAATTGTATGGCAGGGGGAGGGCAATATCAACCTTTTAGGAGTTACAGGGTGATTCATAAAAAAAGCTAGGTTTTCCACAAAACACCCTGTATATTAAAAACTACAAGGCGTATGGTCACAGTTAAGGGCTCACTGTATGCAGAACTTCATGGCCTTTCCAACGACAGCTCAACCAGCCCCGTAGCCCTTTTTTTTACTTTGACCTCTATTATTTTTGCAAAATGGTCGTTAACATAACTTTTTTTTATAAAAACTGTAAACTGCAGACTCTCCTCTTTAAGTTGACCTATTACATTCTATGTGTTAACTGTAGCCGTTAAACAGTTATTAACTCATAACCTATTCAGGTCACACCGAAAAAAGACGATATTTTTTAAAATTACGTGCTAAGGGAACAAATTATCGTTGAGAATAGGTTTGAAAATAGGTTTGAGAATAGGTTTAGAGCTAATAACTCTTAAAGGGCTTCAGATAGGACATTGGGTGTAATAGGTCATATTAAGGAGGACAGTCTGCAGTTTACAGTTTTTATAAAAAAAAGTTATGTTAACGACCATTTTGCAAAAATAATAGAGGTCAATGTAAAACAAAAGGAAAGAAAATCCGCAATTTTTAGTTTAGACCTTCATAACTTCTGAGGGGAGAGGGGTACGGGGCTGGTTGAGCTGTCGTTGGAAAGGCCATGAAGTTCTGCATACAGTGAGCCCTTAACTGTGACCATACGCCTTGTAGTTTTTAATATACAGGATGTTTTGTGAAAACCTAGCTTTTTTTATGAATCACCCTGTAACTCCTAAACGGTTGATATTGCCCTCCCCCCTGCCATACAATTTTTGGTTCGTCTAGGTGAGTACTATCACCTCCCGCTCTATGGACCTCCTAAGGGGAAACACCCTGTATATATACATGTATACATACTCAAGTATTAGCTTGATTATTAATATATACGCTAGTATAGTGACGTAGTTTTTTTTCTCTATATATCTATATATACGCGTCATGATTATTAATATATAGGCTAGTATAGTAATTTAACGTTTTTTTTTTCTTAATATATCTATACCTATATACCCGCTTATGGTTCATGAATTGAGTTACAAATACCCATATATTACGTATTTGACTAGTAGTGTGACCCGTTTTACTTTTGTGCATGTTCGGGGAAATAAATAAATAATAATGGCCATGTGCTAAGTTTGATGTTTTCGTTTGGTGTCGGGTTTGGTTAGGGTTTTGGAGAAGCTCGAGATGCCGGCAGGATAAAGAGTATGAAGAGGGCAGTGGCGGGTGATGCATGTAGCCCAGTGTGACCCATCATTCTAATTGGTGTCACCTTTTCTATCTTCAAGCCTTTTGTTGTTTTTTTTTTTTTGGTTTTAGTTTTGTCCACTTCTTCCTGTCTTCCAAAGGTACAGCAATAGGTAGTTGATCGCAAAGCAAAGAACCTACCCAAGCCCTGAGCTTGAGCCGGCAGAAGGCTGTACCGTGCTCATCTAAAGGTCAACTCCCATTGTCCCTAAATACCAACCAAGGGACAAAAAGTAGCCATAGCAAGTCATCTGTCTCGTTGAGTTCGAAGGTCGGGAAGCGGCCACGCTCAGAGGTGAACATGACTGGCTAGCCGGTTACAACTGTCCAAGAATGTTAAATAGGAATCTCCTGCAACTTTATTATAGACACAGGAGCTACCCTCTCGATCATACACGCTCAATACCTAGACCGTCCCTCGAAAATGAGGACTACAACCCACATCAGTCCCGTATTCGGAGTGTGACTGGAGAAAGTATCGAGGTCCTATTACCTATCGTGGTTGAAATCCAGTTTAAGCACTGGCGAGTTCAACACAAAGTCTTGGTAGCAGGAATCGAGCCCGTGTGCTGCTGCTAGGTGTTGACTTCTCAGATGCGTGTAGCTATAGGTTGGATTTTGAAAGGAACGTTCTCCAGATTGGAAGTGCGGCAATAGAATTAAACAAACCCCGGTATATATTTTCGCCTATCTACTTAGCAAGAACCATAGTACTCGCTGCGAAGAGCGAAACTTTTGTTTCACTGCCTTATATTGGAAAGCGTGATGCCGACACAGATTTCATTTTTGAGCCAGCTCCTCAGTCCACGTTGTCCTATGGAGTTTGGATAGCTCGTGTCTTAGTAGGCCTCCAAACAAGTGAAATTCCTCTGAGATTGGTAAATGTAACATCAAGCGACATTTTCCTTACTCGAGGTAGGTTGGTTGGTCAACTGGAGTCAGCCTCCGTAGCCGAATGTACGATTTCGCTATGCGACATAGGTCAGCAGTCAATTGAAACGCTAAACCAACCCTCAGAGGAATTAACTAGAGATGAAAGAGTGAAGTTGGAAGCCATGTTTAATGAATACAGTGACGTTTTTTTCACTGGATCAAACGACACTGGCCGTACCAATTTCACAAAACACCAAATCAATGTAGGTGATGCTACGCCTATCAGAATACCACCACGAAGAATACCGTTATCTAAGAAAGCTCAGGTCGAACAGCTAACGCAGGAGATGGAAGAAAACGGCATAATACGACCATCTAATAGTCGTTGGGCATCACCAGTGGTCCTGGTGAAAAAGAAAGATGGCAGTAATAAAAGTGAAAAAATGGAAGTAATAAAATAGGTAAATTGCTGATTGAAAGAATTAACCTGCTTTTAATACGTTTATTGCGTATGCTTACAAACTAACAATAATTCTACAAATAAATAATAATTAAATTCAAAGAAAACAATAAAATTAACAAAATAAAGTAATTCAAAAAAAATCTTAACTATTGACTAGCTCTTAAATTCTACTTATTGCTAATTATCTGCAATAAGAGAAAGGAACAAATTAGTAAAACGCAAAAAAAGCAATAGCAATTCAAACTTTGTTAGAAAATTCAATATAAACAAGGAGTTAATTAAGAGGAGTCAGTACTCAGCAAAAGTTTCAATTTAGATACCAGCGAACCTGTAGGTAATAAAATTTACTGTACGTAGGTTTGTGTCCTAAAGTGAGAAAATCCATATAAAATTAGCCTAGTCCTAGACCACAGAGCAATTAGAGACATCTTCCGCAAGAGACAGAAACCCAACATCCGACAAAACCATACAATTTAAGACGAAAAATGAAAATTTGCAGTTCACATAAATTGAAAATTTTTAACGAGAATTAACTCTCCTAAATTTTTTTTGCCCATAATTGTTAAATATGCTATTTTGCTTTGTATTTAAACAACTTTCAAATAAATATCGCAATTTCTGGTCGGTGAAATCTCGGGAGAAAAAACAAGTACTATTAGATTCAAATAATTATAAAAAGCGCTATTAAAAATTAAAAAAACTCGACGTTATTTGCTAGATCTAGGATTTATCTTTCTAAAACAGTCACAATTTGAAGAAATAAGAATACCTACCCACAGGAATTTGATTTAAAGGACTTCAATTTATACCATTTTTTACAAGTTTCCGAGCTAATATCTCCATTCCAATACACTTTTTTTAATTTTTGCCGACGTTATTTACTAGACTTCGTCATTACCTTTAATTTAAGATATAAATCATTATTCTGCTACAAATAGTTTGCCAGAAATTTGCATTGAAAAATGTATGAAACTTGCAAATATTGGTACTGACTCCTCTTAATATCTTCTTGAAAAAAAAAGGTTAGTAATAATTTATTCTTATCGACTCCCTGTATTGTAATCGACCCTGAATGGTTGATGTAGCTAATCCCTGTACCTGTTTCTGACCTAATTCTGGTCTATGGATTGAACCCTTGAAAATCTCCCAAAAGGTTCAATACCAAGATATTGTCCCTTTCCTGGATCCAAAACCAAATCAGCAAAAAAAGCCCCTGGAAATATCCCGAAGGGTTTTGCCGCTGATTTAGCCTAGATATTAACCGGGATTTTTATTTAGTAATGAAATCGCCCAATACTATAGATTTCTCGTTTGACTTGAGTTTCCTGCCCACTTCACTTGGATATATCCCGAAATTAAATGTTTTGTGAAACCCTTACGTTAACTTTAGTTAATTGGATATTTCCCAAATTAACTTTGTTGAATAGTTAGTTACAAAAAGATGAGACAAAAAATAACTCAGATTACAGAATTTTATTCTTAGCTTGGTAATATCCCAAAACTGCGAATTAACTCTCCAATCTCAGTATAAAAAATTTAAATGAGAAATTCTCTGGTAATATCCCAGAATATTTTCCCTTTTTATGAAGAAAATGATCTGAAATCATAGAAGTCTATTCTTAATTTGGTAATATCCCAAAATCTTGAATTTATTCTATATTTCACTGGTGTTTTTGATTAAATAGAAAACTTCTGGTAATATCCCAAAAATTTTCTATTTTTATTACCTGTTGGCGAGGAAGACTTGATTGTGGGAATAACCCTACAAAAAATTGAGAACAAGTGGAAATGGTCCAGCTAGCTGACTTTACTGGTGAAATACCGAGCAACAAGTGATCTTTCTTCTGAAATCGCCCCCTTTTTATATGGTTGGGGCCAGCTGCCGCCCATTGTTCTATGGCTTCGCTTAGTTGCTGGCTATTGTTCTCGACTTTGCGCAAGTTCACCACGGCGCTGTGGGAGTTTTACGATTTTGAGATGACGGGGGCGCCACAATTTAAATATTGTGATTTGACATTTGTCATTGAATGACAAATTTATTTCTATCGGTTTTGTGTTTTTTGTTTGTAATACAACTTTTGTTGTGAAAAAATATAAATACATAAAAATGTATACTTGTGCAATATCGTGTATAGTTATTTGTGAGGATATATACGTCCTGCTACAAAAATCCTGCACTGGATATTGCAGAAGATGAGATAAGTGGCATAAAAGTTTTTGTCAAAACTGTTGTGATTATGTTTTAATTTTTAATTTTAGCTATGTTTGCTGGTGTTTACAGCATGTTCTAGTCCTTGCGTGGACAGAACTTTATTCATTTATTAGTTGGAAAAATACATTCTATTTCACCAAGGTGTTCATTGGAAGGTCGTCTTTTCTTTGAAATCTTGCAATAGATTTTAATAAGACTGGTGCATTTATGCATGCTGCTATATTGCAAAGTATAGTAAGACCTGGAACACCTTACAACTTTATGGTGAATGTTGAAAATGTTCAGCAACCTGGCTGCAGTATGTAACTTTTTACTTGTGAGTAAAAAGTGGAAAAAGTGGCACAGAGTTCCGTCCACTGGAGGTATGTGTATGTTGCCTAATATTTTTCTTTTATATATTCTCTATTTTTATATATACATATATTGTAAATATAAACAAACCATATTGTTTGTATTTTTTATTATTATTATTTTTTAAATATATTTCCGGTTGCTAAATGCAACAAAGCTTTCTTGGGCTCGCCTCTTACTACCGAAGGTTTGTATGCGATTTCGCAACTATAGCCAAACCTTTGAAGGAACTGACCGAAAAGAAACGGAAGTTCACATGGGGAGCCGAGCAAGATGCGGCTTTTAGGAAATAGAAGACTCAGCTGACCTCTCCGCCCATTCTCGCTTTTCCTCAAACAGAAGGCGAATTCGTGCTGGATACTGACGCCAGTCAGACCGGACTCGGTGCTGTGCTCAGTCAGATCCAAGACGGTAAAGAACAGGCACTAGAGTACTACAGCAAGACGCTCAGTAAGCCAGAGAGCAATTACTGTGTGACAAGGAAAGAGTTGTTGGCTGTTCTACGGGCAACAAAACATTTTCACCACTATTTGTTCGGCCGGTGTTTCCGTATTCGCACTGACCATGCTTCCCTCCGATGGCTTTTAAATTTTAAAGAACCTGACGGGCAGCTAGCAAGGCGGCTAGAAAGGCTGCAAAAGTACGACTTTGTCATTGAACATCGAGCCGGCAGTAGACACCTCAACGCAGATGCTCTGTCACGACGCCCCTGTGGAGGCTGCTTACACTGCAACCAAAAGGAACTCAAGGAAGCAGAACGAAGCGCAAATATGGTATCCGCAGACCCAACTATTGATCTGGCAACCGAACAGGAACAGGATGCTCTTCTAAAACAGGTTAGAGATTGGCTTCATAAAGGAAGTAGGCCCCGCTCGAGATGAAATCGCTGCAGAAAGCCCTCAACTGAAAAGTCTTTGGTCACGTTGGGACTCACTACGGCTTGCAGAGTATATTTTATGCCTTGTACACTATGGCGAAAATGAAACATTAATTAAAGTAGCGCCATCCAGCCTGATAACTTCTATCTTCCAGGACCTGCACAACAAACCTGACGGTGGGCATTTTGGAGTATGCAAAACGGCTGACAAAATTAAGGAGCGATGGTTTTGGCCCACGCTGCAAACCGACGTAGAAAGGTGGTGCTCCAATTGCCTATAACGTAGGAGCAGCTTTCGAACGCATCGCCATAGATGTTTTAGGACACCTACCCAAAACCATCAGAGGCAACAGATATGCAGACGTAGTGATGGATTACTTCACAAAGTGGCCCGAGGTCTTTCCAATACTTGATCAAAAGACAGAGACAATCGCCGACGGACTAATTGAAAATGTGTTGTCCAGGTTCGGCATGCCCTTCCAGCTCCATTCAGACCTGGGAAGAAATTTTGAAGCCGATCTGTTTAAACAAATTTTACGACGATTTGGTATCGAAAAAACGAGAACTACAGCGTTACATCCTCAGTCTGACGGAATGGTTGAACGCTTTAATCGGACACTCTTAGAGTACTTGTCCAAGTTCATTAATTCCAACCAAGTGGATTGGGACCAATATCTACCTTTGGCACTCTTAGCGTATCGCTCTGCCACGCATGAGAGTACAAAGTTTACCCCTGCGCTACTTGCTCTTGGTAGAGAACTCCGTCTGCCTTCTGACCTGTCATATGGCCCTATACTAGCTGCTACTCCTCTATTACCTTCAGCATATACAGAGAAAGTATTTCAAACCATAGAGAAAGTTCACAAACTAGCGCGAGGAAATTTAGCTCCTCTTCTCATAGGATGAAGGCCCAATATGATCTCCGAGCACACCCTCTTAGCTTCTCGGTAAGTGATAAGGTCTGGATCTGTAATCCAGAACGGCGACGAGGAAAATCTCCAAAATTGCAGCACGATTGTAAAGGCCCGGGCCACATTTTAGATCGCCTTAACGATGTGCTCTACAGGGTTGAATATCCTGGAGGCCGGACAAGGAAAGTCCTACATATTGACAGATTACCACAGTTCAGTGAAACCGTCCAGATTAATGCGACCAATCCTATAAATTTTAATGATCAAGAAAATAAACTTTTGGCACCGTGGGAGAAAAATTCTAGAAGAATTTCCTCCAAGATCTTGCTTAAGTACGGCTTTCAGCCTGGAAAGGGTTTGGGCAGAAACCATCAAAGTATTACTGTGCCTCTGCCAATCCAGAAGCATTCTTTGCGAAAAGGCCTTGGCTTTTCATAGCTGCCGACTGGCATGGCGACGATTCCTATGCACTGTTCTCTTCTTAATAAAAATGGTGACAATTTGTAGTAGTTCTTAATTAAAATGTGGTTTATTAAAAAAAAAAAAAACCAAAGTAAAGCCAGCAAGTAAGTCGCAAGGTAAATTAAGAGGTTCAAAACATGTTGCTCCGCTGGAATCTTTTCACCTTAACGTTCCAGTTTCGAGACAGCCCGCCTGGCTCAGAAAGTCTGATAGATAACTATTTTTTTTAGACGCTGGCTTGGTCGGAATAATGGTTAGCTGAATGCACAGATTCTGAGGCCAAACCAACTAAGCCTCAGCAAACAATAATTGACGAGAGTTCTCTTCGCGTAGCTAGTGGAAGCACACACTTCCAAGGATGCGTCAATGTAAAATTATTCTGACCTAGGAGTGAACGCAACATGTCTATTTGACTCTGACCTGTATAGTGACAGTAATTCAGCTGCGCAGAGCGGACCCAACACCAATCAGTAATACCCAAGGGAGACTGTTGTAGTTCTGACCGCGTCGCTAGCCCATCGACAGCTGGGAGTCAATGCCAACCCAATGAGAACTAAGTAAACTCAAGCAAGATCACCTAAAATCAACTTGAAAATAAAAAAAAAAAAAATTATATAAAAAAAAAAAAAAACTTATATAAAAAAAAAAAAAATCATACCAAAAATGACTCCTTGTCTTGCCTCTGGACCTTTCATCCCCGCGTGAGAGTCTATTGTCATCTGGCACATCCTCTAAGTACTAAACGAAGAGCCAACCAGATGTGTGAATTTCCGGTACTCAAAACCCCAAGTGCTTGCAGGATGTTCTGACCAAAGTATACGACACAATAGCCATCTCCCGTCGGATACGCATCCATTTCTTATTAGATATTGGACTCGTCGGATCATCAGCACTGTTGTTGCCCGGATCTGTCTGCACTCTAAAATTCCCACACCAGAAACTGCAAGGAGCACAAACCTTATTAGCTTCAAGACTCAAATCGGCACCGTTTATTTGTATTTTTTGTTTCTTTTTTTTCAGTGAAAACAAGAAATTGAATTGTGTTGAAATTTTTTTTAATTTTTGTTTGAATTCTCATTTAATAAGTTTTTTTTTTATCTCTCACCTTAGCTGGAGACTGCTCTGGTTATTTTATTAGCAAATACCTACAAAGTAGTGGGTGAAAGTGTCAACGAATTGGCCATCCAAAGGAATAAGTCAATGTAATACGGCGAATTACCCAACTATGTACAGGCCTGGCAGTCCGCGCGGATAAATTTATAATCTGCGCGCGCGCGTATAAAGCTGTGAGAGCCAACATAAGGTCAACGACCCGGGACAACGGACAAGATCCGAACGGTCACCTGAATCAGGAATTTAGTCAGTGAGTGAGGAGAGCGAGCTGGTAGTGCAAGTAAATTAAAATTGAAACAAAATTGTTAGAAAACCAAGTTAAATTGTGAATTGAATTTGTTAAAATAAATAGAAGTAGTTTATTGACACGCGAGTCTTCTTTAGTTTGCTTTAATCCGGAAGAAAGCCAATTCAAGAACTTTTAGGAACTGGTGCTAGTTTCCAACAAGTAAATCTCGAGCACCGTGGTTACAAAGCTAAGTACTTTATTTTTTTTATTCCTTCAAAGATAAATTTCAGGTACAGATACTAACTATGGCAAGTAATTGACTACCACTGTACGTTATAGACGAGGTTCCATGAAACAATAAACGAAAGATAAGCTCAACGCGAGTATGAATGGTAACATTTAGTGAAGTCTCTATTCCTTTTAAAAGTGGAATTTGTGCCGTAAAGATACCAACGCGTATTCCTCAGTCCATGTTGTTGTTTTAGGACAATTTCTGTCAATTCTGCGCACAGAAGTAAGTTGTAGTGAAGAGAATTGCTCTTGCCACTTGCCAGTGACATTTTCGTTTCCATCTTTTTGTACCTCGCACAACCTCACTTGCCTGAAAATCTGAAAATCACCAAAAAAAAAAACACAAGCTACGGGAAGAAACGATTCACGTACAACGAAAAGCAATTTAAATCGCGCCTTTGACATAAAACAGCTGTGAGCTGGCATCCAGATTTCGAGCTTCGAACATAACTTTCAGTGAATTTTCGTGGCAGTTACCGGTACTACAGGACAAGGTTTTACCTTGGTGCGCTCATATCCAATACAGAGCACCAAGTGGGTTCTTCACCTAGGTGCAGCAGAGTCGACACCTTTTTGCAAGCTCATGCTGGATGCTGGAAGCTCAAAAATAGACCAAACGAGCAGATTGGGACAGGGCGATATCTATGCGCTAAGTGTTCGAAAGCTCATCTCCGCTCGGCCAGAGCAATTAATTATCTTTTGCCGCTGATAAGTAAAAGTGTTACAATATATAAGCTGTGTTCTTTTGTGTACCTTGTTCTAGAACTCCCATATAATGGAGAGAATAAATTATTCTGTCGATTGAAGCGAGCTATTTGTACTGTTCGCTTCATTCATAAATCTTCTATGGAAATGTGTGAGGCGCTCTTTTGTGTATCTTTTGTTCTGAGCTGTTCTGCGGACACAAAAGAATACAACTATAGATAACAATCAAGTGTTCATATATATCTATCTACATATGTACATTAAAAAGCCTCTAAAATTTTCATATATGCCCATCACACGGTGTCCCCACTCAGTCGGATTTGATTAATACCATGAAATTCCTCGCTTAATATGCTTCCAGAAACATAATATTTATTTTTAGATCTGACGAGCCCCTTGCAAGAAAACCTCACTTAAATATTTTTGGTATGTTTTTTATGGATTATTCATTAATTTGCTAACTGTGTATGAATGGAATTTGTTGACGAACTGGCAAGCTTTTCTGCCTTATGAGAATTAGAAGATGTAATTGAATTAATTACTCCAAGTACAAAAGAAAAGAATCCATAAGTTAAACAAACTAAAACTTATTCTTTCCTTAAAAGTACAAATGTTCGCGGTGATGGTGCCAATGGGTTCACGACAGATCAATAATATTAGTCGCACAGTAGTTGCCGGAGTCTCCCAACCAAGCCAGGCAAGTATAGATCGTAATATTGTTAATAACGCTGATATTTGGGCTACTGAGAAGGTTCAGTGGAAAAATAATTCAGCAACTGCGTTCGCTCATAACTACATTACAATGTCTGAACAGAATTAAATAAACACAATCACACTATATTTCTTGCCCAAATATAGTGTGGTGTGATGTGGTGGGTATATAAGTGGTGATCTGAATCGATTCTGCACTAACGCAAAAACAAAAACTTTTAAGGGTGTTACACTAAGGTATTAAAACCTTTTCCTTCATATTGCATGAATCACCCTATAACTAGTGAACACCAAATTCTACAATAAGATTTTAACTTTCTTAGATATAAGTACATACATATAACCCATGGAGATTTCCGATAATCTTTCCTTCTCTCCTTCATTTCGAAGTTATGGGTCAAAAATGTAAATTTCGGACTTATAACTCAATTTCATTCATTCAATTTTTATTTTGTATACCCTAATGAAAACAAAGGGTATACTAAGTTTGTACTGGTAGAGCAAAATGGATTGGACACTCACGCATAATATTAAAAGTTATTTTACCATACAAAAATTTCATTTTCACTATATGTTTGAACACTACTTCAGAACGCGTCGACCTAGAGAGCTCAAATTTGGTACATGGTGTTTTCATATCAATGTAAATAAAATTTCAAAAATGATGTAAATCAGGCAACCTCTTCTTGGTGTTGTCATACCAAACTTTGGTTTATCATTATTTGGACGTTGCCTGAGGACGCGTCGATGTAGAGAGCTAGAATTTCAAAAATAAACTAAATCGGATAAACTTCTCTTAGTATTGCCTTACAAGACTTTGGGTTTTCGCCGTATTTAACTTTTATTTTCATCTAGGCTATAATGTTATTGGTCTTAGATCAATTTCAACTTTTTCTCTCGTTTCTATTAACATCGCTTTCTCTTAAAGAATTTTAGAAATTCAAATCCTTCAGTTTAAATGACTTAACATACTCTATAGCCGAAATGAAGCTGTTTTATGTTTTTTGCACTTTTTATTAAGCATATCCAGAAAAAAAGCTGAACATTCTCATTAGAGAAAATTACCTATGGCATTTGCTGGAATTAGATAAAAGAATAGTGCAAAAAATACAAAAGGGTAGCATTTTCGTTACAAAATGAAACAAGTCGTCTTTAGTTAAAGGCTTTAGGACTCTCAAATTCGATATGGAAAAATGATGTTGATGAAATGGTCTCTTGATAAAAGCAGTGGTGAAATGAATAAAATTCACTTTGTTGATCCATATGATCAAATGTTCAAAGTGGAGGAAAGGAGTAGGAAATTTATAAGCCGTTAGAAGTCTCCGAGGATTATCTATCTAAAGAATTTCAAATAATCGTGGAATTCAAGAAGGCTTAAACACAATTGCGACGGCAAACAACAGAAAAACATTTTTAAAAGCACAGTATCCGAATGTCTAAAACTACGACGTCCAACTACCAGCGGCCGACGAACTCGCGGTCGAGTCGAGACTAATTAAATTAAAATTAATTTGGTTGTCGGCTGCGGCAAAACTACCAACGAAATCAAACGAATGACATTGTTTTGGCATTTATTTTTGTTATTTTGAGGTTGTAGGATGCCGCGCCAATTATAAAAAAAAAACAAATATGGATTTTGAGGAAAATTTGATTGGTTAGTGCGAAGAGACGAAATAATTTACAGTTTATAAGAAAAGCAATATAGCAAAGTGTATAAAAAGGACTTGATTTGAATGGATATTACGAGACTTCGTGAAATGGTGAGTTACGTCAAATGTCTACGACATATATATATTGGCTCGATAGCTACTTTGGCTTCACCTCCAGAGCACAAACCAATTTGGCTATAGCCAAAAGTTGAACACACCCTAATTTAACCGATGGAGTAATTTATCGTTGCTTTTCATTTGCACCCACCTTTTTTAATTTGAATGGAAATATTAAATCCTGCGCTATACTTGTACATTAAACGAACACCCCTTAATTTTTTCTTCTAAAATTAAAATGTTATCAGTATCACAATCTGTGATTTGCATGCATAGCAAGCAAACTACTAGAGACTCTTTCTTCAAAAAACGCTAAACATTTTTCGCCGAGAATTCATTAATTTTCGACTGAAAAATCTCTTTAAATAACCTTTATCAACTCACAAACCCCTGACTAAGAAACTCTGTATCTGAACGTCTGAGAGTGCCGTTCATGACGAAAGGGTTTTAGGGTAGTAAACGTGGATGGATTTACATGTTTTTTTTTTATTTAGAATGAGTGAATGGGGGGGAGCTTTACGATGGGATAAAATTTTCTTACTTTAGGGGGGGGGTGGTAGCTACCACTCTTGGGGCTGTCCAATTTGGGCCGTGTGTGTAGATTTGATATTCAAGAGTCAAGATTCGAGAGTTGAAAATCAAGATTCGAGATTCGCTATTCGAGCTTTAAGAGTCGAGATTCGAGCTTCAAAAGTCGAGATTTGAGTGTCGAGAGTCGAGATTCAAGAGTCAGGTTGTGAGTCGAGATAGTGTATTGAATTTATGACTATAAAATACAAAATAAAATATATTAAAAAAACTTTTAAAATAAATAACTTTCGTAAATAAATTGCACTAGAATAATAGTAGTAGTAGTGGTAGAATAAAAGTTTCATTGCAAAATAAGAAATACTACAACTCAGATTAAATGTTAAAACTTTGGGCATCCATAACTATAATTGTCTAACTGGAACTGAGAAAGAAAAAAATAGTTTTTACCATGTTTCCATTATTTCAACTAATTCCATGGAGCTCCTGGAGAGAAGGCAGATGAAAAACTGCTTAAAGATAGATTTTGTGAATTTGAGGATCGTGTAACTCATAAGCTCTTGGGGCTTAATCTCACGGCACTCCCAATGCACGGATTAGTAGACAAGCGACAATCAACGCCCTCAAGAAGCAGAATATATTATATTCTGTTTCAAGAGTACCAGTTTATGTCAGTGCATGCTTAACATTGGACTTACTGGTCGAAGCGAGACCTACCTAAAATCTCTTCCGGTCTGTGGGTCACGGCACCCGGTTGATTTAGCGCAACTCCACGCTGAGAGCCAATCCTGTAAGCATAAAATAATAAGCGACCACTCCTCAAATTCACGGACGCAGTATGCAATTATACAAAAGAATAAACTACTCTGTTTAGAGAAGAATGTTCGCCTAAGTCATGCAGATTCAGAAAATCTCACTCTGCCCGCATATGGGCTACCACAACCACTACGATGCTCCCACAAGGGGGCCTTCCCAATGATGAGGCAAATATTGCTACTAATGCAGCACTATTTGGGGCCCCGCATTCCCGTAGTACCAAGTTAGCAATGTCGGCTACCCAAATGGTATGGCTTCGTATTACATAATCGTACGATTATGAGTACTCCCAGTGAATCTTCATGCAAACGTTGCTGGTACCTCCGTTCGGGCTTAATCATATTAGCACTTAAAAAGTGACAGTTGTGGACCACGAGAAGGTTATGATCCGCCCTTTAGGCTAGGAGAGACTTGAGACTACAGCCCGTAGTCTTATAGCATACCAAGGTACAAATACTAATCTGCATACTAGGTCATATACGCGCTAGGCTACACTAGGTACACGCACTTTCATCGTAAATCAAACACACGGTAGACCTCAGCACAAAGTAGCTCGGTGCACATATATGGCTTTTCACATCTTGTGTATCCTCTCCTGGCAGCATTGCGCTTCACTAACCCTTTGCACCACCTTACAGTAGTGCCCTACTTGGCTGCTCTCTAGATAACTACTTAAAGCGTAGAATTTTAATCCTGCTCTTTGGTATATTAAATAGCAATGAGCCAGAGTATCTGCGAGAATTTTTCCAATTTCTGGTATCCCCACGTAACCGTAATATTATTATTCCCCCTTTCAGCAGAACGGTCATGGAGAGTTCTTTTCCTGTTCAGGCTAGGCTGCCCGCTTTTGGAATCTGCTCCCTTCTAGCTTGTAGGGGGCTCGCACCGTTAATGCATTCAAAGCTATTATTAAAACTCATGTTCTGTAATCTTGCGAACACTTTTGAGCGCTTTTCCTAAGTTTCAATTTGTGCAGTTTATTGCTAGTGTAGTAGTCTATCTATTTTATTGAATTCTTCAATTTTTCTATGTACTTTCTCTTATTTTCTTATTTTCATGTTCTCAGATTTTCGTAGTTGTGTATTAATTATTAAATTTCTCTAATAGTTAATATTTGCTTAATCACCTCATTTAAATATAACTATAATTTCTAGATTCCACTGTAATTTCTCTATGTATTCGGAAAATTTTGCAAATTTCGGAAAATTCGGAAAATTTTGCAAAATTACGCAAGTGCATGGTTGGTGTCATCACTATCCAAAAGGTATTTTGGATATGATGACGAAGCGTTGTACGACATGGTGGTGCACCATTATCCACAGTCGTGGAAAAAGTTTACCCACCATGGTTATTCAATGATAGTGTTAAGGATTTTCCGCTAGAAAGAGGTGTGGACGTTATATCAAGAATTGATGTGAATGTAAATTTATGATTAATATTATGTATTAAGTCATGTGTCAAGTTGAATTAATATGAATGTTAATGAAAGTGGTTTGATGAATGTAATGATGAGTGAATAAAGGTGGTTTGATGACTGTGATGTGATGTGATGTTTGTGCTAGTTTTGGTAGAAGTGGTAGAATGATGTGGTGTGTATGGTGCGTATGGTATGTGTATGAAACGGATTGTGTTCTAGAACAGGTCTGAGAACATGCAGATATCAAGTGGACGGGTCTGAGAACTCTGGGTTGAATAAATATCAAGAATGGTCTGAGAATATTAGGCAAGTAAATCAAGTGTATGATGTGCATAAAAGTTGAGTGAGGTTTGTGTGTTAATCTTGAGGCCCTATAGAAGGATGGGACCATGTGGTCAAGCTATGTGTAGTAACTGTGTGTAGTTTCTATGACCGTGTAAGCAACTGTTTGGCTATACTCTACGCGTTTCACCCGAGCCATCGGGATCATCAGGAGTTTTCATGGTGTGTATCATGTGTGCGGATAAGTGTGCAGTTAGAAGTAATGTCAGCCGTGGTGATAATTTGAGGTAATGACAACTGTGGCGATAATCAAGGTAACGACAATTTTCGGTATTTGACAATGGTGGTGATAACAATTTGAGGTAACTCTGAAGGTCATGTCTTATATTTTTCCCAATATTAAATAGTTTTTAGCAAAGTTGGTGTTATGACTAGTTTATACTTGCGCTGTATTTATATAGGGAGAAAAATATGTATATGTTACAACCTGTATAGGGTAAGGTGGGGCGCAATCGTCACTATTTTTTCAATTGACATTTTTGAAGAAAGAATAAATTCCTTTACAAAGCAGAATATTTACAAATACAATAAAAACATTTATAGTTATATTAGTGCACTAAATTTCAGGCTTCTGTCAGATTAAAGCTTTGGTTTTGACAGTTAATTTTTTTTTTACCAAAGTGACAAAACCGCCCCACGGTGGGGTACATTCGTCCAAGGGAGGGGAACATTCGTCAGAGGAGTAAATACATGACTTTATTAATAACGATCTATGTATTATATTAGAAAAAAATAATGAAACTTCACAAATTATTTAAAAAAAAAGTAATATAACAAAACATAAAGGGAGATCTTCATTTTAATCACCGGAAATATTAAATAAATATAATAGATAATCAAATAATACTTATTTATTTATTTTATATAATATTTTGATAAATCGGTATCAAAAATATACTTATTCTTTGCTCTCGATGTACCTTGTGGATGAATTGGTTCTGGCAATTTCATTACCACGTCAGATCTTGCTATGAAAGAAACATCTGCAATGCTGGGTTCAATGAAGATATATTTTCCTGCACATTTTCTGAAGAATTTCACGGTGAATAAATTATTTTCAATAGAAATAATTTGGCAAACGTAAAAGACTGGCCGATTTATCGCAAATTTCGCTAGTACAAAATTATTCAATGATAAAACTTCATCAGCAGTTAGTTCTTTACTCAGTTCTGTCAATTCTATACAACGTTCATCTTCATCATCGAATTCTACGCATTTGCCACCAGACGTACAAGACTAAGCATAAGACACTTCGGTTTCATCCTCTGACTCAGAAGATGTAAATATTATTACTTTAGCAGCTTTTCGTTTTCTTAGTTCCGTTTTATTTTCCTTTCTGCTTTTTTCTTCAAGCTTTTCTTCAAGTTTTTCCTTTTCAGGGGTATCCGAGAAAATACAAGACCTTCCAGATCGCGCATTGGTTTTCTTTGCAGTTATTTTAGGATACGGACGTAAAATTTCTGGATTAGTTGCAACAGTCACAGAATTTGTCGATGGAATTTCTATACACTCATTATCGCTACATGAATGTCCTCCCGAAAAATCCGACTTCGAAAATATATCCGAATTGAATGGAAAGATTCCCGTTTCTGCAAAACCCTTTGTAATCTTTTCAGGACAAAAAGCCTTCAAAAATGGTTGAGCTGTCAGTTCTGCAATTTCATATATTGATATTGCTTTTTGATTATTTATTGTGAAATCAGAGAAAGAGGTTTTGCAAAACTTTTTGAATGGACCAAAAGTTGTGACATCGAATGGCTGCAACTTATGTGACGTATGGGGTGGAAAAGTCAACAAATTAATTCCATTTTCACGACAAAAAATAATGGCTTCTAAGGAGCAGTGTGATGAGTGATTATCGAGAAGCAAAAATATTGGCCTTTCTTTCGTACAATTTGTATTTTTCTTGATATGTCTTAAAAAATCAAGGAAAATTTCTGCAATCATCCATCCACTTTTGCTGTTTAGAGCTAGAGATTCAGTCAAGGCACCAGTAAGAAAGCGTTCATTTATTCTTATACGAGGGTAAACATAAATCGGAGGCAAATGGTTTCCGTTTGCACTTATTATACCTACCATCGTTACCAAGCTGCCTCTTTCGGCAGACACAGCTTGTGATACTGCCCGCAATCCTTTCTCAGCAATAACCCAAGAAAATTAGAAGTAAGATTAGTTCTTTATGCTTCGATTATTTTTACCTTGGAGACTCCATAACTGTTGTTATGCCAGTTTCGTCAAGATTATATATGTCTTTCACTGCAAAATGATGTGGTTCATACAATTTCCTTAAATTTTCAAAAAAGGAACCAACTGCTTCTTTGTTGAATCCATTTAATCTGGCCAAACTTATGTTTTCGGGCTTACTTAACGAAATAGATGGATTTCTTTTCATAAAACCAAACAGCCAATCTTTGCCAGCTTGTTTGTTTATATCCCAAGATTTAGGATAAATTAGGTTGTTGCACTTAGATTAATCATAGGCAAATTTCCGTAGCATTGAATATGTCAACCCGTGATGCAATTTCGAACAATTTTTCAAATGAATTATCCTGGCATTTTGAAAACCCTTGATTAGATGAGTATTTGTTCTGATATTGCCTGTTGTTATCGCCATCATCACTGCTGTGCCCGTAATCTACCGGAGCTTGTCTAGTAGAGCCGGCATTTCCTTCCTTTTTTATTTGCATTAAACGTGAATTTATTGTTTGCCTTTTTATATAATATTTTACAGCGGCAGAGGTTGGTGTTTCGGTTTTATGCAGTACATCCGAAAGTGCTTTTTTCATGGCTATTTCATCGATATGAGGCCTATTTGTTTTGGTTTTGTAATTGCGTACCATTTTCCATAAAATAAAAGTTTAGATCAATCCTTAGTTCAAATATTTTCTATAAAAAAATGTGGGGCACATTCGTCGCGCGACGAATGAGCCCCATGTTTTTACGACGAATGTTCCCCATTGTACACATTTTTTTATATTATTAAAATTTTTCCCTAAAAACACACATTTTTTAAACAATAAATATATAAGATTGTAAAAGACATATTATGTAATTAATCAAAATTGTAAAAGCAAGAAAAATTCCAAATTAAAGTGGTTAAAATACTTACGTTTTATTAGGACAAAATTACACAAAAAACTGCTGAAACACAAAAACACTTGCAGCTCGCCTAACGGTCAGAATAGAACTACTAAGCTACAATGTAATGTGAATCAAGCTTGAACATGCGTTGTCGGCACACAAAGGAGGACAAAAAGTTCTCAGAAGTTAGAAATAATGGCACTGACGAATGTGCCCCAATGACGAATGCGCCCCACCTTACCCTATCATTATCTAATTATATTAATTTTGTTCGATTTAATCTTATCTGTATAATTTCTTTATACATCTCTAATAAATTTCTTTAATTTTTCTTTCTTTGGTTTTCTGGATATTTACTGTCCATATTTTACTTCTTATTTTCCTACAATTCTCTTATCTATTGTCTTGTCTGTTGTTGGCTCTGTGTTTTCCGTCTTCACAAGTCTTGTATGTTTCTTGGTTTGTGCATGTGTGCAATTGTGTCTTGTTTGGATGTTTCATGTGTGCTTGTGTGTATGTATGTTAGTTTCATAATTTTATTGTATATCAGTGTCACATATCTGTTGTGTGTGAGTTCATCTCACATTTCCGAGTATTCATCCTTTTATCTTCGTATCATTCGTCCCCACAGTGCATGGTGTTGGCTAGAGTTTGTGTGATTACCCTCCCGAGCACACTACTAGTCGGAAAATTTTGCAAAATTTTCCGAACTCTGTCAATGCTACTCGATTGAGGAATTTTGTCGGTGTTTTCAGACTCGTGGATATCTATCGTTGGATGCATCCTACGACTAGATCATACACGAGGGTTTCACGAAATATCCATGGAAGTCTCGCAGGCTCCAGAATTGATAGACTTTACGTCTCACCTGGAATACTAGAACATTTCGTTGGTGTCACTCAGGAAGTGTGTTCGATTAGTGATCATCTTCTTTTAGTGGCGACCAGCACTCTAGTTGAAAGACGAGCTGCATACTGGATATTCAACAACTATTTGTTGAATTCCGAGCAGTTCATCAATGAGTTCATTGATTTCTGGCACGATTGGCAAGAGAGGAAAGCTGACTTTCCTCTTCTTAGTCAATTGTGGGATATTGGAAAGCTCCAGATTCTATCTTTTATCGAGACGAGTTTCAATCGAAGTGGATATCAAGCTTCTAGCTTGTCGGCCGAGGTCTCTCGGGTGGCAGCTTTTCTCCCAACTCAGCCGGGGTTGATTCTTTATTTCAATGGAATAAAGGAACGCTTGGCAACACAGACTTACAAGCACAGCTTGGAGTTTATGCTGCGCGGCCAATCACGCTGGCTGAGAGAAGGCGATTCTCCAACCGAGTACTTCTTTCAGGCGACTAGACGTCGTACTGCTTTTTGTGAGGTCGAATCGATAATTGATGAATCTGGACAAGTCCTCAGCGGACAACAGATATCAGAATATATTCGAGACTACTATAGTAGTCTCTACTCGGAATCGGCGTCGACAAGATCCTCGACCACTCATTCACACTTTCCTTCTAGTTGGAGGAGATCTGTTATGCGCTTGATTCCAAATAAGTGAGATTTCCAGAGGATGGGGAGCTGGAGGCCAGTAACCCTATGCAATGTAGACTACAAAATCGTCTGCAAAGGGTTAGGGGCGATACTACGCTCAGTGATTGCTTCGGTAATATACTCGCTACATTCCTATTGTGTACCTGGTCGTAGTATATACGACAACATCGCGGTAGCCAAGCATTTGTTTGTCTACCATGAACAGACAGGTACACAAATGGCCATGATTTTACTTGACCAGCAAAAGGTTTTTGATAGTGTCTCGCACGAGTATCTCTTGACTGCTCTCGAGGCATTTGGGATTCGGCCCAGGTGGCTCGATATCGTCGGGAAACTGTATAGAGATTCAGCGATTTTGATTAAGCATCAAGGACAAGTTCTGGTTCCTATCTCGTTTCATCGAGGTATCAGACAGGGCTGTCCATTGTCAGGTATGCTTTATGATCTTTCGTTGGAGCCGCTACTGGTGAATCTTCGTCGAATGTTCGGACAGTATGCGGTTCATCTGCCATATACCAATATGAGGCCTCTTATGTTGGCGTATGTGGATGATCTGTCTATTTTCGTGACAAGAGATGAAGCTTTTCCGGTCGCTCGTGCTGTTTTCGAACAGTTCGAACGTATAGCGGGCGCTAAAATCAACCTCAGTAAGAGTCAAGGCTTGTGGTGTGGAAGGTGGAGAGATCGTGTAGATACTCCACTGAACATCCAATGGACTAATACTTGCCTGAAGTATTTAGGTGTGTATATCGGACGCGAGAGTAAGTCAAAATATAGCCGCATCGCTTTTGAGAAACTCTCTAGAGCTGTAAACTCATGGCGTAGTCGAATGTTTCCACTATCCTTAATGGGTAGGTCAGTCGTGATAAACTATTGGATTATCTCGTCAATCGTTCATCTGCTAAAGTTTGAGACGTTTGATGAAGGCTTCGTAGGTCTTCTTCAAGCAAAAGCGATAGACGTCTTTTGGTGCGGAAGACGATGGGTTGCTGAAAGCACGCTCTGTCTGCCAGTCAAGATAGGTGGATTGGGTGTCACTAACTTGGTTGTGAAATCAAGGTGTCTCCAAGTGCGTGCATTCCAAAGAGTGTTTTGCCAGAGAGACAGCTTGATTTCTCAACTATGGGTGAATGTACTGGGAGGGATCGGCATAGGGGAGTATTACTACCTGCTCTCTGTTCGACCCCCTTCTCCTCGTGACTGGCCACAGGATATAATCTCAACGATTCTGACCTGGGGCAGAATCAGGCCAGGATTTCACCGTAAGTGGAATGCTCTAAGGTACACGCAATTCGCGTCGATTCCAATCAGGTTTAATCCTGAATTAATAGATTCAGTGTTCAGTAATCCTCGGGGTTTTGAAGCTGACATGCATACACTCACAGTATTCGGAGATATTATTGATATCTCTGGAAACTGTCGAATAAACACTAACACTTCACAACTACACGACCTGGCTGCTTCTGCGCGGGAGAGATTTCGCCAAATTGGGACCAGTGACTCTGGCACTAAGTTGGAAGATGCTTTCGTTCTGAACAGGCCAACACACACACCTACAACACGTGTGCTCCGTGACGGACTTATGTCAATAAGACCTCCGGAGTAAAGAGGATACAACAGATGTCGAACACACCTCGGGGCGAATATGGGCGTAATGGGAGGGATAACTTGCAGAGTAGTCTACAGTTATCCTTCTAATTACAAAGATGCTGCATCAAATTGCTGCATCACAATCTTGTCCATCCTAATCAGTTGTCACATATTGACCGCCGAGTTCAGAGGATTTGCACAGTTTGTGCTGGTAAAGGCACCCTGTTTCACAGGTTTTTACTTGCCCAGCTTTGCAAGATCTAATGGAACTCGTGCGCGATATGTGTCAGTTTATCCACTCGAATTTCAACATTACTAGAACATCGTTTCTATGGGGGCCAAAGGTTTGTAGTCAGGTAAATTGTCTGATTAGCTTTGTGTTGACACTGGCCAAATCTACAATTCACTTGTACTACATGAGAGTCGAAGATGGGAACCAGAACACTGACCCACTACACCACGCACACGCACTTAAGCGCCACTTCATTGACAGATTGAGGAGACGTTTACGTCTTTAATATCTGGCAACGAACACAGACACATTCAACTGCACATGGAAACCACTATCGTCGGGGCAGGACGGAGCTCTTGTCTTTCGCTGGTGATAGCAGGCCACAGCATTTGTAACAGTAGTGCACGGGGCCTCTCCCCGCTTAGGAATCGTTGCAAGTGTTGTGGGAAGGATAAGAACTCTGTTAGAGATGATAAGCTGGAGGGATGATGAGGGCAGTTTGTAGAGGTCTATGATACTACAGGCTGCCCTCGCGGGACTCTATAACGGCATCGCGTAAATTTTTCGTTCGTTCGATTATTCTTTTTTATAATTCGGTTTCGGTCTCGGTTCTAAATTACAAAATTTTATGGTGAAATTCGCTCGTTTAGGGACATTTTTATGAGTTTATTTTGGAAATTTGGAACTCCTTGGAACTGCCACTTACCTAATTGTCAAAATTGGGACTGGCTCTAAATTTTTGGTTAAACTTTAGATCTTTTTCAAAATTCTTGTGTCCGTTTTTAGTCTCTTTTGAGAATTTTGTCTTGTTTGTTTTCCTTTTTGTGTGTCAATTTTGTTGTATTAATTGTTTTAATTGTCCCTTTTGACTTTTTATAAGTTAGTTTAGCTAGTGTCTTTTTTACAATTTTGTGCCTTTTGCCAATTAGTTTTAACAAATTTTTAAAAGAGCCAATGAGCCACTCAATAAGGAGCATATACAAATAAAAAAAAATTATTATTATAAGTATAGTTATCATTACATTAATAGAATAAAATAATACCAAGCCGACGCGTTTCGTTCGGTTGTAATTGTTGTTAGCGATAAGACCATATCCTTGTCAGTTTCATTGACAGAGGTAGCAGTATCCATACATATCAAATGTATTTAAGGATAGAAATAAGAACATTATCCGCGAAAATTAGTTTAGTTAGATTGAGCAAAGAATACCACATTTGCTAATAAAAAAATACTAGATTGAATAACATGAATCGGAAGTAGAGTTCTCATTTCCTCGCACCCTCCTGGAGCCCTCCTACCATGAAGGTTGATTACGTCCGCTCTCGCCTTCTCTTTTCAGGTCGTCAACAGGGATACTGTATCATATCGCCCACAGTATCGCAGGGTGGTTGGGGCAATGGCGGTGGAAGCAGAACACCTGCGCTTCCAATTAGGTAAGTGGCAGGTAGTGTAAAGGTCCCTTCAGGACTGAATGTGTGCTACGGCCTCTGGCCTAGTGATCTGTCAGCTCATGCTGGCAGTCTAGACTTCACGTCCAAGCCAATCACTCTGACATAGTTCCATAACAAGCACTTCCATTCAAGAGGGGAAGAAACATACATTCTGCCTTCACACGACAGGGTCTAGTACAGGTTAAAGTTAAATATGAAGATCCCCCATCATCGTTCGCGATGTAGATGCTCTGAATGAACTGATGCTAAAGGTAAACACGATGGATGCTTGTGATGCTGTAATTTCCAGTGATAATGTTATTGATGTGAATGCTCGCAATGATGTTATTTTAGAAGAAAATACTCCAGATGCTTAGGGATTATGTTGGTATGGGTTGTTATTTTTTGTATGATTCTTTTGGATTTAATAGTTTTTTTATAATATTTTTTTTTTTAACTATTATTGTTTTAGATCCCCTAAGCTCGACACACTATCACATCTAAAATTCTCTGGGGGACAGTATACAGCAGATAGTATACACTTTTGAATCCCTGAACAAACCTCTACACCTATGAATTCCAAATCATCGCTCTGGGAAGAAAAAAACTGATTCGCCTTCAGATCACACCTAACATATCCATGTCCCTACGATCATTTCTAAACAAAGTATAACTTGGAATAGAAACCTGGGATGTAGGCATAATATCATTCAGTCAAGCTTCAGTGACTAAAATTACGTGAATAGCAGTCCCATGGAATATTTCACGAAATTCTACAATTTTGTTACTTATGCTTCTGGCATTAAGAGGAGTCAGTACCAAGATTTGCAAGATTCATACATGTTTCAATGCAAATATCTGGCAAACTATTTGTGGTAAAATAATGATTTATATCTTAAATTAAAGGTAACGAAGAAGTCTAGTAGATAACGTCAGCAAAAACGTTGTGCTGGTGTCATAGTTGTAGGTGACTTTAATGTAAATACTCTAGGCTGTGATTCCTTAGCTGATCGGTTCTTACACTTTATCCAATCAATTCATCTCAATGTAGTCAACTCCCAGCCAACTTATTTTAATGCAACAAACCCTTCACTACTTGACATGTTACTGGTGACTGATAGACGTAAGGTGTTGTTCGTCGATCATATCAGCCCTTTTAGATCGTAGCTAAAACTTTTTAATGTACAATAACCCTCCAACAAACTACTCCTACCTAGACTACAATAACATTGACGTTGAATCTTTGTTTGAAGAATGCAGCCAATTGCCATGGGACACAAAATTTAATTGTACCTCAGTATATGATCAGGTTGATATTTTTTCCTTCTTAGTTGGATATCTATTAGAAACGCATGTTCCTCTTAAATCCAGGCGCTTATTGAGTGAAGGGTGCCCTTGGTAGTCGCCTCGTATTCGTTTATTGTTGGCTGAGGGAATTTTTGTACCATCGATATCGGCGTTTGAAAACTAATGAGGTGCGTACTCAATATAAAATTGTTCGCACCAAACTCAGGTTAGCTATAAGAAATGCTAAACGCCAACCCAAAACTCTTTGGCGTATTCTCCGACAAACTGGTGTGTGTGGTGCGGAAAGATCTTCCTGATCACTACGTCCTGATGACCTAAATGCGTATTTTTGTCCGCTGGAGTACTTTCTAGATACAACTTTGACACCTCCCACGATATTCAAGGTTTGCTTCCGCATTCCTTCCACCACGCCTAATAAAAATACTGTTACCTGTAATTGATAGGTATATTCTTCATATTTTGAATACCTGTCTAACGTCATCCACTTTCCCAACATTTGGAAGACTGCTACTGTTCTGTCGATCCCGAAGAGAGCTAATACCAAATTGTCTAGTGACTTTCGCCCCATAAACATCTTATCTTTTCTAGGTGCTTGAAAAACTCGTGTATAATCAGATCCTTTGTGGGGTGGAGGTGAACAAATTTCTGTCTCCTTGGAAATCTGGATTTCGCGGTTTTCGCTGTTGTGAAACTGCAGTAGTGAAGGTTACTACGGACATTAGGCTTGCCATGAATGATAATGATTTGGCTTTATAGTTCTCGTGGACTTCTCTCAGGCCTTCGATAGTGTTGACCATGGCCTTCTCCTTCATAAATTAGCAGCCTATTTTAAATTTAGTGTAACAGCTATTTCCTTGGTCAGGGCGTATATAAGTGGTCGTTCTCAGCAGGTTAAGGTTGGTGATGAACTCTCAAATGCCTTGTCCGTCCTCTTTGGTGTTCCGCAGGGTCCTGTGATTGGCCCATCATTATTTAGTCTGTTTATTAATGACCATCCTTTGGTACTAGAGGATGTGAAGGTACACATGTATGCCGACGATGTACAGATGTATCTAAGCAGGCCTATGTGTCTGTTTGGGGATTGCGTTGAGTGTCTTTACTCTGATCTATGTCGAATACACAGGTGGTCGATTCACAATGGACTTCTACTTAATCCTGCAAAATCACAGTGCATGGCTTTCTACAACAGCGCTTTAGACGTCATCGATATACCCCCGGTTATTTTGAATGGTTCTGTCATCCAGGTGGCCAGAAGGGCCACTAATTTGGGAATTGCTCTGAACTATAATATGATGTGCTGCGACAACGTTAGTTGGATTCTCAATAAGGTGTATGTGGAGTTGAGCCATAACCTTGGCTCTCGGCGAGTATTCTGGGCACTAATATGAGACTATAATTAGTCATTACACTAATTATGCCTTATTTCACATTTGGAAGTCATATTTTTCGGTTGGACAGTGAGTGTAGGCGTAGGATGGAGGTGGCTTTCAACGATTGCGTACGATTTGTTTATGCCATGCGAAGGTTTGACCATGTTTCTCCGTTTGTTAACACGTTACTTGGTTGCTCACTGAGTACATATCTTAAGCGGAGAATGATTCTTCTTCTATTCAAACTATTAAAGAGCAAGTAAGGAACATAAAAAAAATTAATTAATTGAAAAATATAAAAAATTTACACTGCCGGGCTCCCAATGAGCTCGAGCAGCAGCGACTCTTGGGAGACAGATGATCCCCTCAAGTTGAATGCAAGGAGGAAGAAAATCAAAAAAGTGTCTCCTCCTTCATCAAAGAAAAAACCCCAATGGCCCACCGAGAAGGCCAATAAGGGCCCAAAAGAAGAGGCCAATGGCAAAAATGTGCAGCCACCTCCATTGGAGAATACAATGGCCAGGACGGCTGCTCCTGTCCGAGAAGAGCCTGGACTAATAGCTGCAACATCTGCAGCTGTAGCAAGTGTGCAGTTGACGGCCTCAAGTCAAGCAAAAAATCCAAGCTTGATGGAAGTCATCAAAGCCGCTTCATCTTGAGCGCCAAAACCTACTGGTGTCATAATGAGGCCACCGCTTTCGTCGAAGTCAAACGCCCCGAAGAAGCAGCCATCAGCACCAGCAGGACAAACAACAAAACCACCTGTAGGAACACAACGACCCCCCCCCCCCCCGGTGCGGGTCTACAGGCTTTTTTCGACGGGAGGTGGCAGGATGCGAGCTATGGTATGCAGCTCGAGCACATCAATAGATGTTTTAGGGTGGTGTGTGTGTAGCGGCATTAGAACAATAGAGTGTCAGTTTATATTCATTTTTGATTAAAAGTATCCTACTTAATGCTAACAAGAAATTTGACAATCAAAAATCCAAATAATTCAATATATAATGATGATAGTTCTACTTTAATTCAACTAATAATATTTAAGATAATAAATTCATTTGAATGTCGCGCAACACTGATTTCATTTATTTTAATAAATGCCAAGCAAACTATAATTAATCTTTATTCAATTCAGACACGGTATAATTATTATGACTTCACTTTAAATTCAACAAAAAAAAAAGGGAGTTGCAAAACTCTCTACAACCTACTTTAATTATAAAAGATCTGAAAAATTACAAAATTAACGATAATGAATCTGTCGCTTGATAACAGGATTTTATAGAAATTTCATGTAAAATTGCGCTGCGTATAAGCATATAGCAATTTTTTTCACAATTTGCACCAAAAGATTTTACCACTGAATTTTTATTTTATATTTTGCACTTAAACGACCCTTTTTCACAGTGGAACTACTTGTTTCTGCTTCGCTGGTTGAAAAAAACTGAGAGAGCGATGCCTTGTTTCTAGCCCTTTTTATAGACCGTCGGGTGCCATTTTTTATCACAAAATATATCCATAATAGCAATTGCTCACTACATTTCATTAAAATTTAGATACGATTATTTTCCATTTGTTCAATAGAATGTTTCTCATTATCCAAGATCTTTATCTTGAATTTTTTAATGCAATTTTTCATTTAATTTTTAATTTTTCAATATTTGCCATAACATGGCGCCTAATGCATTCCACAGCATAATTTTATAGAAACTCTCTCGTAGAACTTAAACTTCCATTTGTCTCCTTCTAACATTCCATCCCTTTTCCTCTCATTATGGGAAATTAAAATCTTTAAATCGCGAATATCTTTTTACTTACGCGATTTACCTGGTTTCTGGCAACGCCGTTGAATTTCTCGCGAAAAAGTACCCCGATATGATGTGTCAAATGTCGGAAAAATATAAAGTTTGACAGTTCGCGAATTGTGAGTTACGAGTGCCGCCGGTGTGTTTTTTAATTCATTTTATTGCGTTTCTGTCTTTAATTACCAGGTATAAGCACTTAAAAAATCTTGCTGGGGGTTAAGGAAAACTCGGATGTCACCGGCTTATCAAATCTTTATTTCTTACTTCGTCGACGGTACAAAACGGAGTGCCCTGTCTGTTTTACAAAATGGTTCTTCTTCTTCCTATAACGAACTGTCATATATGTGGACGATGCCCCTTTTTATCGGGATGGTGAAACATCTCCTAGATGGCATTTTAAGCGCAAAAATCTTTTTTGAAAACTTTCAGTGACCTACAACTCGGCCATCCTGACTTATAATCGTGTCGATTATATCGATAATGTTTCACCAAACCTTACATGATTTCGAACAAGCGTCACATTCAACATACATTTAAGCAGAATTTTAGCATAAGGCAGTTCAGTTTCATTTTCTTTACATACATACAGTTAATTCGATAAATCTCAGATATTATTATAATGCCTAAAAATTCTTACACTATTTATACAACAACAAATTACATATTCATATTTTCGAACGCTCTTAAGAGTAATACCTTCTACTGATTCTAGTGACTAACCTTTCTGATCGTATATTATTGGTAAAGTTAAATTTTGCCAACTATAAATCGATAGCTCAATTTTAAGCAACGAAACATTCACTTTATATCGATCTGATTCATCAACTTTTTGTTTTTTTTTGTTTCCATTCTAGTCTATATGTCGATTGAATTATCAACGTAAAAATATGCCCTGTCTGTTTTACAAAATGGTTCTTCTTCTTCCTATAACGAACTGTCATATATGTGGACGATGCCCGTTTTAATCGGGATGGTGAAACATCTCCTAGATGGCATTTTAATCGCAAAAATCTTTCTTGAAAACTTTCAGTGACCTACACAGGTAAGTTTATTTCTTAAAATGTAATTGTGTTCTGTGAGCAACTTGTGTGTGTTAATATGTGCAAATTGTGAATATTAATATAATTTCTAACAATTTTCAAGAGCTGTCACAGGTGAATGTTATTCATTAATGTCACCTGTAATGGCTGTAATTATGAACCAGAGGTGTTCTCATTATGTTCTTTGGCTACCCTGGTTGTATTGTAATTGTTGTTTTAATTGTGCGAAACAACAAATTTCTTCGCACATCACTGATTTGATTCGCCTGTGTTGTTGTTGGTTCGCCAAGAAAATTGTTTGCATGTAAACTTAAGAGGAGTCAGTACGCAGCAAAAGTTTACCAGCGAACCTGTAGGTAATAAAATTTACTATACGTAGGTTTGTGTCCTAAAGTGAGAAAATCCATATAAAATTAGCCTAGTCCTAGACCACAGAGCAATAAGAGACATCTTCCGCAAAAGACAGAAACCCAACATCCGACAAAACCATACAATTTAAGACGAAAAATGAAAATTTGCAGTTCACATAAATTGAAAACTTTTAACGAGAATTAACTCTCCTAAATTTTTTTTTGCCCATAATTGTTAAATATGCTATTTTGCTTTGTATTTAAACAACTTTCAAATAAATATTGCAATTTCTAGTCGGTGAAATCTCGGGAGAAAAAACAAGTGTAATTAGATTCAAATAATTATAAAAAGTGCTATTAAAAATTAAAAAACTCGACGTTATTTGCTAGATCTAGGATTTATCTTTCTAAAACAGTCACAATTTGAATAAATAAGAATACCTACCGACAGGAATTTGATTTAAAAGACTTCAATTTATACCATTTTTTACAAGTTTCTGAGCTAATATCTCCATTCCAATACACTTTTTTTAATTTTTGCCGACGTTATTTACTAGACTTCGTCATTACCTTTAATTTAAGATATAAATCATTATTCTGCTACAAATAGTTTGCCAGAAATTTGCATTGAAAAATGTATGAAACTTGCAAATATTGGTACTGACTCCTCTTAAACGAATTTCATGTGGTGTGTGGTTTTCAAATTCAATGTTTTGTATATATCTAAGTTTTATTTAAGGTGAACTTCATTTAATTATAATTCTTTTTATTTCAGATATAATTTCAATAGCTCATTGTACCTGAAGAGGTCCCAGGTACCCAGGTGAGTATGCTATCAATTCAATTTGTTTTTTTTACAATTTTAATCGTTTTTTTTTTGCTTTCAGGGGCATAATTGATAATTTGTTATGTCCTTTTTTTTCCTAGTCACGGATGCTGCTGTAAATCGAGAAAAGATAGTATTAGTAAAATAATGAATAAATAAATTAATAAAGATTAAATAGAAATTAAGGAAATGAAACTTAGCTATCCATGAATAATCTACTGCGGAGAATTTCCCCCTTCCAGATCCCTGAGAAAAAAAAAGAAGAGAGGTTCAAATCCAAAGGTCATTGCAAAAAAAAAATCTTATCGTCATGCAGCCCTAGATGAAAGGAGGCACATTAATCCAGCATCATAATGGTACAAATGGCGATTACCTGCGAGAAAATTATAATTAGATATTTTTGATAGATAGATTAACTAGATTTGTTATTGCTCATTATTAACATTAAATTAAATTATGTATGACTTGATCTGTAGTTAACATATAGTTAATTAGATAGAGCTTAGTATTGCTTGAATGGCTAATTATTAATATCGGATGAAATTTTATATTGTTTAATCTATAGATAAATTGAATGGTACAGTTTAGTTAGATGAATTCGATTAAATTTGGAAATTTCACTTGAAGAAGGTATATAGTAAATTTTGGAACACGTCTAAGTATAGCTTTTAAAAAATTATGTATTAGTAGGATAGTTATAGAAATCAGAGAAAACTTACCGTATTAGCATGACGCGGCAAGCAACTGCACGGGCGCACCTAAAATTGCAAAACTAACTATAAATTCAAAATTTAGAAGATCGTATACGCACTCGGTTCGGACTCCCTCATCTTGAATGACTCCCTCATCTTGAAAAGTCAAATCAACGAAAGCAATTAAAGATGAATTTCGACATTCCCGATATTAGTACACTGGATACCAGAGTAGTACCTACGGGCTGTTCCTAACCTAGCAAACTGACCTTCATAAAATTGACCCCGAAGTCCGAAAATAAAACAAACAAGAAAGAGCGATATTCCTACAATAATCAAACTTCGCGCCCATGTAAGATTCTGCGGTAACAATTTCGAAGAAAAGGAAATTTGAACCATTTTAGAAATAATTAAGCGATTGGGAAAATTCACTGAATACGGGTATATTTTGAACGAGTTTGGCAATGCTGGTAGGTGAAGGGGACAGTCCGACTTCCGGCAAAAGAAGAGCCACTTCTGCATAGACGGCCGTACAGCGTGGAAAGTGTCCAGCAAGCTGCTGGCAAAAATTAGTAAGATATAGGAAAAGAATAGGAGGAAAGCAAAAGCAGTAAACAATTAAAACGTAAAAGAAAATTCGAGAACTACAAAAACCAGCTGAAAGAAAGGATTACTAACAAGTAGACAGACATCAAAACAAAAAAAGATTCAAGAAGGAAAAGCCGAAGAACTGGAGCAGCAGAGCAGAAGGGAGCTGGACGGGGTCGTATATAGATCGAGGAAAGTGGAGAGTTAAGTGGTTTTTTTTCCTTTAATTTCGTTTTGTTATATATTTTTTAAAAAAAGAATTATTCATCATTATAAATAACAGATGTTGAGCTAAAATTTTGAGGTGTTGTGCGCCGTCTCATGCTAGAACGCGTAAATTAAATAGAACTGCTAATTATGCTATACGCATCCGTAGAGGAATTGTAAATTTTTATTTTAATGAATTTTGTGGATTGAATTACAAAAGCTTTATTCTGAAAGTTGGTGTTCTTTAGTCAATTTAGTTCTATAATTTTAAAGTTCGTGGACTTATAACCCCGTGGCGCCCAAAACGGGTGTTCATGGTGCCTCAACCCATTCCCTCCTCAGTCCTCCATCGCTAGCAGGGAAACGTTCGCACAAAAAGTGCGTAACAGAATTTTGGCGCCCAACGTGGGGCCACTTCAAAAGGAGGTCCGTGAGCACACATAATTACAAAAAAAATATCCAAAAGGAAATTGTGTCTTTATAAAGTGCATCATATTAAGGGAAAAGTTTCGCAACATTGTTTAGAGAGCAGAGGCAGCGCTCAACACACTTTCGGAAATTGAACTTTTTCAAAAGCTTTTTTTTGTTTAGAAGTTTATTGTGAGTGCGAAATATTCAGGGGCACTCTAACACAGCATCTGTGACAATTTTTTTGAACGTACATATTTCTACATTTCATTTGCTTCGTAATTAAAATTTTAATTTTCAGGTTTTTTTTTTGTGTTTAAATATTTTTATTGGAAATAATCGGAAAATATAATCACAATTATAGTGTTATACGACGTATTAAATGGACATATACTGTTTTCTGCGACAATAATTATTTTCCTCATTTTATATATATAATTCTCTTAAATTTAGTCATGTATATACATACGTCACATACAAACACTTCGTTCTCACATCTTATCTCTACGTCATAATTTTTTTTGTGTGTGCACTTTACATTGTTAATTCCACAGTCAGTTAGCAGATTTACTTGTCTGGCGAGTAGAGCCAGAAGAATATGCGACCGGTTAGCATCCATCATATGAAAATCAGTGGCCTCGATAACAATACTGGCATGCCTGCAATAGTAGACTTTTTTTTGTTGGATATCATCAGTGTAGGAATACTCCAACACTAAGCATCTGACAAAACAAATTGATGGCCTAATAGCTATCGATAGTCCAGCTGATAAGTCGGTAATGACCCAGATAGATATTTGACCCATATTCGTAAAGGGAGAATTCCCTCTTTCTAGTAGTGGCTACAGTGGTTTAAATTTACAAAAAAGAAGTGGGTGCAAAAATTAATGATCACTGAAGTCCAGTGTGACGTAGGGTGATACGAGGTTGGTTCAATAACCTGTGGTTTGGTTAAGGTGTGAGAATGCCGGTGTACCTATAGTTTCGTCATTCCAAGAAGTGATTTGTTTATTATTTGAGAATCAGTTTACATAAGGTTCTTTTTCTAATTCTTTACATGTCGATAAGTGGATAAGCAGTCGCAATCAATTTGGCAAACGACTTCGCAGAATTTCTATTTTTTTTTTGACTGATACAATAATAAAATAATCTGCCGGCTGTATATATCGGTTATGAATTTCCTTTTAATGTTTTAAGGTTTATGTTGACAGATATATTGAAGTTTCTAGATACCCACAGTATTGTTATTGCATCATTGTCACCCAGCTCAGCCTTGTTGTTGTTATTGTTGCATGCTGTTCTTGAGACAGCCGGTACTAGGAGCATTCCAGATTCCGTATATAAAGGGATCGCAATCCTTATCTATAGGATTCTATAAGAAATATTAGGTTAACTATTGACGCTCAGACTTGTCGAGCAGAGTATATTAAGTCTATTTTAAATCAATTATCGATTGCGACGGATCTACAAAACACCATTAGGGTATTAGTATTAGGTGGTGATTAGTATACTTGTGGTAACCAAAGTGGCCGCTTGAATTTTGAGATAAGGTATCAAATCAGTAGCACACATCACCTTGCTGTAATTGAACCGTGCTAACATCAAAGGAGTGATTGTTTATTGCAAAGATTGAAGTTCAGAACTTTATTTTAAAGAGTTCGCATTAGGAACTGTGGACACATAGCTGCGTAACAGTGTACTTTTAATAGCAGGTACAATTAGATTAGATTTTTCGTCGAAGGAATTCAATTTCTTGGCATTCTTTGGCAATCTCGCAGTTTTCCTTAAATCCTGCTTACTAATCTGAAACAATTTAACGACTTGTGATGAAAAGAACGCCAAGGTGACAAGGCAATCTTCATATTTATATACGAGCGGATTGCATCTCACTTAGTTTCTTAATGTTCAAGCAACAAATGAATGTTAATACTTTAAAGCTTCTCTCTTTCTCATGGAGGGCATCGATAAATATAATAATATAATATAATCACTATTGGGTAATTTGGGAAAACTAGTATTATAATAAAATTTAATTTAATTTAAATTTGAATTTCTTCTGGCAATCACAATCGCCCATATATGAACTCGTAATAGTTTAATAATATATTACGATATAGGGATGGAGGCGACCAACGTTGCATCCGTAACAAATGCAAGCGGCGCAGCAAGGATGGGTACTCTGAACTGCTTCAAATGTGGACGTCCAGGACACATCGCGAGATTTTGTCCAGGCAATATTAGTTGCTATGGGTGTGGTGCGCCGGGTGTAATACGCCCTAGATGCCCGCAATGTAACCGCACTATTACAATTCAGCCATCTACATCGGGAAACGGGAGTGGAGCTCGCAATTAAGCGGCGACGCGAGTACTCCGAATTTAGCCGTACGTCCGACATCTAAACAAATAAATGTACAAAGAAAAGAGGAATCCTTGCGCACATTGGTGGATTACGTATTCGCGAAAGCTGATAACGATACGCGCCCGCATTTGCCAGTGTCGATTTTTGGTACAGTTTTTTATGGACTACTGGATTCAGAGGCTTCTCGTACAATTGTGGGTGGGCCAGGATGGAACATCTTGAAAAGTTTGGAGTTGAAATTAAAGGTGACTGACGCGACGAGAGTTAACTTGGTAAATGGGAGTATTGTAAGGGTACTTGGGGATGTAAGTCTCCCAATATATTTAGAGGAACGTGTGAATATTTTCGATGTTTTAATTATACCAGAGCTTCCAATGCATATTATACTGGGAATAGATTTCTGGCGTGAGATGAGGATTTAAGCAGATTTTACTAGAAACGAGCGGAAATTTACGCTTAAAGATAAGCAATGTCACGTTAATGCTCTTCAGAGTCAATTAAATTGGTTGCCAGCGGAGAGAGTACAATTGGAGAAAATTGTGGAAACGGCGAAAAGTAAAATGGGTACAGGCCTCGGTTGGACTAACCAAGTAGAACACGTGATTCAGACGGACTCTTCACCCATAAATCAAAGGTATTATCCAGTATCGCCAGCCATTCAGATTATCATTAATGAAGAGTTGGATAATATGCTTAACGCAGGCGTGGTGGAGCCTTCCAATAGTCCGTGGTCTTCACCGGTTGTTATGGTGCGGAAAAAAGACGGCAAGTATCGATTCTGTGTGGATTTCCGCAAATTAAACAAGGTCACGAAAAAAGATGCCTATCCTTAAATACTTATCTTCGCTAGATATAAAGTCTGCTTTTTGGCAGGTACCTTTATCAGAAAGCTCGAAGCAATACACGGCTTTTACAGTCCCAGGAAAAGGTCTTTATCAGTTTCGCCGCATGCCATTCGGTCTGACAAATTCGCCGGCGACATGGCAAAGGTTGATCGATAGAGTACTGTCAGGAGAGTAGGAAAATAGGTATTTGTTTACATTTGCATACAACAATTTTAGAAGAGGTTCTGGAAATCCTGCACCAAGCAGGATTAGCGATAAATTTCGAGACGTGTGAATTTTGTCTGAAATATCTTGGATATGTAATAGGTGAGGGTGGCTTGCAAGTTGACCCGGAAAAAGTGCGATGCATTTTAAATATACCACCACCCAATAATGTTTCAGCTGTAAGAAGATTTATAGGAATGACTGCATGGTACCGAAGATTTGTCCCAAACTTCGCGACACAAATGGCTCCAATTACCGAGCTGTTGAAAAAGAAAAAGAAGTTTGTGTGGTCCACTGAATGCAAAGAATCCTTTCGGAGAATTAAAGAATGTCTTGTCAGCGCTCCCATACTTAATTGCCCAGACTTTCAGTACCCTTTCTTTATTCATACGGACGCATCGGGCTATGGTATAGGGGCTGTATTAACCCAACAAATAGAAGAGAAAGACAGGGTCATAGCATATTTGAGCAGATCTCTCAACAGGTGTGAAAGAAATTACAGCACCACCGAACGAGAATGTCTTGCAGTATTATGGGCTATAGAAAAATTGCGGCCGTATATAGAGGGCACACACTTCACATTCATAACGGATCATGCCTCTTTAGTCTGGCTACATAATTTAAAAGATCCGACGGGAAGGTTAGCCTTCAGCAATATGAGTTCGACATTGTTCACCGAAAAGGTAAGGAACATCTCTTACCAGATTGGCTATCTCATTCCGTCCCCGTCGTTGATTGCATTGCTGAAATTCGTGAAACCGTAGTAGAGGACAAGTGGTACGCGAAGATGAAAATTTGACCATGACAGATCCTTTAAGATATCCTAACTGGAAAGTAGATGGAGATGTTTTATATAAGTATTGTCGGCCTAACTATCCTGAGTTAACTACAACTGATGTCGGTTGGAAGCAAGTAGTACCAAAGCCCGATAGGAAAGACCTTTTGTTCAAAGCTCATGACTTACCAACTTCAGGTCATCAAGGTGTTAAAAAAAACTTACGAGCGATTGAAGCAAAGGTACTATTGGCCCAAAATGAAGTCAGATGTGACGGCCTACTTAAAACGTTGTACAATCTGCCAAGCCATAAAACCAGAATGGAAGAAGCCAGCAGGGCTCATGGCACGGCAACAATCAGTTAGTCAACCATGGGAAGCGATCAATATAGATTTAATCGGGCCGTTACCGCGCTCTAATAAAGGTTATAAATATATTCTCACTGTTGTCGATCAGTTCTCGAAATTTCCAATGTTGTTTCCTCAGCGATCAGCCACGGTACTCCCAATTTGTAAGGCCTTAGAAGAATTCGTATTTTTAGTATTTGGTCTCCCTAAGCTATTAGTTTGTGATAATGGACCTCAGTTTAGGTCAAAGGAATTTAGTAAGATGTGTACAGATTACGGGACAAATATTTGCTTCACTGCTTATTACCACCCGCAGGCCAATCCGGCTGAAAGAACGAATCAGGAGATCAAGTCCATGCTGCGAGCGTATGTAGCAGATAACCACAGACAGTGGGATTCATATCTGGCTAAAATAGCCTGTGAACTTCGGTAGGGAAATGATTGTTTGTGGCAATGATTATAAGGAACACAATGATCCCCAGAAGTTTGATGCTACAATTCATTCTAAGGTCTTAGGTGAGGTAAGAAATGAGGTTAAGTTAAGGTTGAGTAAAGCAGCTGTATCGGCAAAACACGGATATGACCTACGGAAGAGGAATCAAAAGTTTTATAGGAATGATTTAGTATGGCGTAAAAACTACGTCTTGTCCGACGCGGCAAAATATTTCAACGCTAAATTGGCACCGAAGTACACGGGTCCATTCAAGGTGGTTAAGGCCGTCTCGCCGTGGACGTATGAATTACAAGATGAAAAGGGGAAAAGTGCCGGTATCTGGCATTCAAAAGATCTCAAGCTCTTTTCAACAGACCACCCAAAAGATTGATAGTGCAAATGGCGACACTAGTTGCTAGCGCATAATTTTCTTAATATTTCTCTAGGAATTATTTTGCTTTCCCTAATATTACCCAATCGACATTATACAATAATTTCCTGGAGTGACGAGCTATAAGTAACGCGGAATAAAGGGCATTATTAGTCCTTTTTTTTATTCATTGTGAATTGTATGGTACGGTAGAGCGAAAAGATTTCTTCTAAATCTCTTGGAGGAAACGTAGGTAATGTTATGTCCTTTTTTTTCCTAGTCACGAATGCTGCTGTAAATCGAGAAAAGATAGTATTAGTAAAATAATGAATAAATATATTAATAAAGATAAAGTAGAAATTAGGAAATGAAACTTAGCTATCCATGAATAATCTACTGCGGAGAATTTCCCCCTTCCAGATCCCTGAGAAAAAAAAAGAAGAGAGGTTCAAATCCAAAGGTCATCGCAAAAAAAAAATCTTATCATCATGCAGCCCTAGATGAAAGGAGGCACATTAATCCAGCATCATAATGGTACAAATGGCGATTACCTGCGAGAAAATTATAATTAGATATTTTTGATAGATAGATTAACTAGATTTGTTATTGCTCATTATTAACATTAAATTAAATTATGTATGACTTGATCTGTAGTTAACGTATAGTTAATTAGATAGAGCTTAGTATTGCTTGAATGGCTAATTATTAATATCGGATGAAATTTTATATTGTTTAATCTATAGATAAATTGAATGGTACAGTTTAGTTAGATGAATTCGATTAAATTTGGAAATTTCACTTAAAGAAGGTATAAAGTAAATTTTGGAACACGTCTAAGTATAGCTTTTAAAAAATTATGTATTATTAGGATAGTTATAGAAATCATAGAAAACTTACCGTATTACCATGACGCGGCAAGCAACTGCACGGGCGCACCTAAAATTGCAAAACTAACTATAAATTCAAAATTTAGAAGATCGTATACGCACTCGGTTCAGACTCCCTCATCTTGAAAAGTCAAATCAACGAAAGCAATTAAAGATGAAATTCGACATTCCCGATATTAGTACACTGGATACCAGAGTAGTACCTACGGGCTGTTCCTAACCCAGCAAACTGACCTTCATAAAATTTACCCCGAAGTCCGAAAATAAAACAAACAAGAAAGAGCGATATTCCTACAATAATCAAACTTCGCGCCCATGTAAGATTCTGCGGTAACAATTTCGAAGAAAAGGAAATTTGAAATAATTAAGCGATTTGGAAAATTCACTGAATACGGGGATATTTTGAACGAGTTTGGCAATGCTGGTAGGTGAAGGGGACAGTCCAACTTCCGGCAAAAGAAGAGCCACTTCTGCATAGACGGCCGTACAGCGTGGAAAGTGTCCAGCAAGCTGCTGGCAAAAATTAGTAAGATATAGGAAAAGAATAGGAGGAAAGCAAAAGCAGTAAACAATTAAAACATAAAAGAAAATTCGAGAACTACAAAAACTAGCTGAAAGAAAGGATTACTAACAAGTAGACAGATATCAAAATAAAAAAAGATTCAAGAAGGAAAAGCCGAAGAACTGGAGCAGCAGAGCAGAAGGGAGCTGGACGGGGTCGTATATATATATCGAGGAAAGTGGAGAGTTAAGTGGTTTTTTTTCCTTTAATTTCGCTTTGTTATATATTTTTTTAAAAAAAGAATTATTCATCATTATAAATAACAGATGTTGAGCTAAAATTTTGAGGTGTTGTGCGCCGTCTCATGCTAGAACGCGTAAATTAAATAGAACTGCTAATTATGCTATACGCATCCGTAGAGGAATTGTAAATTTTTATTTTAATGAATTTTGTGGATTGAATTACAAAAGCTTTATTCTGAAAGTTGGTGTTCTTTAGTCAATTTAGTTCTATAATTTTAAAGTTCGTGGACTTATAACCACGTGGCGCCCAAAAGGGGTGTTCATGGTGCCTCAACCCATTCCCTCCTCCATCGCTAGCTGGGAAACGTTCGCACAAAAAGTGCGAAACACATTCTCCCCCCTGTTGAACGGTGGAGTCCAACAAGCGCTTAGTGAGCTTAGAAATACCTCTCTTGTGATAATGATGAAAAACTATCCTTCCGTCAGCCTTAGGGCTCAAACGAACTTGATATTTTTCTGGCAGATTGACGGTGAGTTATCTGCTTTTCTTTGCTCGGACCCCTTCGAAATTTATTCTTTGTAGAAAGAACGTGTCTTTCTACATAGATGTATATCCCTTCTCTGGTCAAGAAGCGTTGATGGCTATTGGCTTCTCGCATTTTTAACTCCTTTAAGGTATTGGTTACCTTTAGGCGAGATAGTCAATGTACTGACCGTTGATTTCCGCTGGCTGGGATACTGTCGCATTAGTTTGGGGTGCATTGACAATGCTTTGTTGGACGTGTGAGGGTAGCTTAGAAAGAGCTGACGGCTTAGAGCTTTTCTTAGAACATTGCATGTGCGGTCTTCTTGGAAAGTCAGTGTGGCTAGTCGCTGTTGATGGAGCTCCTTGGATTGAACGTGATGCCCATTTTACAGCTGTAGATGACGAGGAAGTTATCTTTTTTGGTATGCCGAATATGTCGCATCCAGGTTGTTCAGTAAAAAAGCCTTCTTTACTGGTTGATGGTTTATTAAAAAGTAAAATATGTACGTTTTATTATCCTATTTATACAAAATTTAGTCTGGGAAATAAAATTAAGAATTACCAAAAAAGTGCTTAGTTCACAATATACCATATATTGTGAGAATGTAAAATTCTCACAAGAAAGGTGAGTAGCACGAGATAGGTACATACATACAGGTGGTGATAGGTACGTAAGTACATGCCCGTGCAAAAACTGCAGCGTCTGTAGTTCGCATGGTAGAATTTTCCGGTGAAATATGAATTCCCTCAGAATGAATACGATGCGACGTGAGAATTATTTTATGTGATTAGCGCTGGACTAATCACGATGCGACGTGGGAATTATTTTATGCGATTAGCACTGGGCTAATCATCCTGCCCCCTTGGGTTGCTGCGCAACACAAAATCTTCATTGTTATCCGGCTGGCTCCGTCTTGCGGGTACTGCAGGTATAGAATAGCAATGTGGTGGCATTTTCCTGGAGCAAACCCCGTGGTTCCATTTGGTAAACATCCAATAGGTGCATCCGATCATAAGAGCTGCTAGAAGCATGTAACTGATGGTGTAATGATGTATGTCTTGATGCGATAGTCCCTGGGGCAATGCTTTCGAGTACTGCTTGAGATCCTTAACCTTGTTGGTCAACACATCTATTTCATGATCGTTGGATTTTAGATGAAGCTCTGAAGAAATGTATGGGTGCCCTCTTTTTGCTGAATGCGGGTCTTCATCCAAGGATAGAGTTAAATTTATGCGTGGAATAAATGCTGATATGGTCTTGCTTTGATAACGGCCGTGACCAGTAATCGTCATAGAGGTCTGTTTGATTGAACAATCTGGTCGAAGTTTTAGAATTCCATTTTTTTGTAGAGTCTTAGTTGTTACTGCTGTTCCACATACAATGTTGAATGTGGTTTCACTGTCGAGATGGTAGAGCCAACTGTTTGGAGTATGTAGCTGTATCCAAAGATTTGATCGATTTGAGCTGCGAAGGTGGCAGTTGGAAGAGAGTGTTTGTCTGTGGTTAAGCAGCTCCATTTCGCACTGGCTGACGTTGGCCTTTAGATTGAAAATGGGATGATTCTGGTCACATAGATACTGATCTTCTCTTAAGTGTTGACATTTGTTTAACTCTGCTTGAGATAGTGGGTAATATCTCTCCCTGAGAAGACTCACGATGAGATAATCTGATGATGGCTTGATTAATAGGAGTTTGTCTCCTTGTTGAATGGGAACAGGTATCATCTTGAATAACTGAAAGTATTCATCCAGGACGAGTGGTATCCGTATGTCAAATAAAATGTATGATTCTCCTATCCTGGTTCCAACTGTCATTAGGTTGTAAAGGAGTAGCACGCCATCCTTGATATTTCCTGGAATAGTTAGAGTTGATGGAATATGGTCCTTTATTAAAGTCAAATGGTCTCGGAGTTGCATCGGGGTAATTAATAATCGGCTGATCTTGTTGTGGTGAATATCTGTTATGACGTCTAATAAAGCATTTTGAGCTCTGTGGTAGGTTTGAAGAACTAGTGTGGTTAGCAGCGATAAGGCACTGAAAGCTTGGGTAGCTTGCTGCTCCAGCTGAACGTCATCAACAAACTTACTGAATGTAAGTATATGGTCTTGAATTGCCTTGAATTGTTCTGGAATTGATTCCTCTTGATGTTTCATGATATTGGTTGTAGTTTCTAAAACTGATGTTTGGTTTTTTGCTAGCTGCATTAAGTAACCCTCGTTGTTTCTTGTTTTTTCGATTTCTTCTTCAATGTACTTGGCGTAGGACAAGTCCAGGATGCCAAATAGTTTGTTCGCAACGTTACCTATTAAGTCAAGAGGTGACCTTTTATGTGGAACTCGGTCTCGGCCGCCTTGTTTGTGGAGAATTTCATTGGCTTCTTCAATTTGCGTGAGTTGATGTTGAAATTGGGAAAGTATTTCCAAACAGTGGTCTCTTCTGAGTGTTGTTGTATTGCATAACTTGCTTATTTCTCCAATGCATTTTCGGATTCCCGCTTGTTCGCTCCAGTAATTATCTAGATTGTAGTATGCAAGAATGGTCCACTGGCTGTTTATTAGATGTGCATGTCCTAGTGACTCAAAGAATATTCCTGGATTACTTGAGAATGGTGTTACTTCGGCCGGCTCCCTTAGCGGGCTTCCGAAGGCTGGCATTATAAGTGAGGTTAGCATGAGCAATTTTAAAGCCGCTGATGAGCTAATAGATCTTGCCGTGGGGCTTCTATTCGTCTCTGTAGCGTTCGTGGGATTTTTCTTGAAATTTTCCATAAATGGTGAATTCTTCCAATTAGAATTGATTGGCAAGAACCTTCCTCGCAGCGGGTGATAGGGTCGCTTGTGTTTCATCCTCTTTGCTGGTGGCTCTCCTTCTACGTCCTTGTGAGATGGTCCTGGCGCCTGATTAAAGGTTAGAAAGGATGTTTTCGGTAGCATTCCCTCGACTGATTTGGAGTCGTTCTTGAGGTTGCTGCCACTGGCATTCCCGTTGAGATCTTCTGGTCTATATTGCTCCTCCGCCAAGGGACAGAGGTTATGAATGGTCCGTTTAAAAATTCCAGAGGGGGTTTTGACACTAACAACTCTAGTCAGTTTGTCGGCGCCGTCGAAAGTTTCTATGACGCGGCCTAGCGACCATTTCAATAGTGGTAAGTTCGCCTCTCTTATCACGACTAAAGTTCCAGGTTTTAGGTTTGGCTTTATACTCCTCCATTTGTTCCGCGTTTGCAGCACCTGTAGGTATTCAGCCGACCAGCGCTGCCAAAATGTTTGTTGAATATGTTGAATACGGCGAAATCTTGTTAATTTGTCGATGTTTCTTTCAGCGACATCAGTTTCGGCGCATGCTGTCAAGGGGCTTCCCGTCAAGAAGTGTCCTGGGGTTAGTGCCTCGAGGTCATTGGGATCTGAAGACATGGGTGTTATTGGCCTGGAATTAAGGATGGCCTCTATCTGGACAATTACTGTGTGTAATTCCTCGTATGTCAAATTGGCATTTCCCGTATGGCGAATCAAGTGATTCTTGGCGGATTTCACTGCCGCTTCCCACAGTCCGCCAAAGTGAGGCGACCGTGGTGGTATGGGCTTCCACTCAATGTGATTTTTAATGCATAATTGAGCGAGTGATGACTGTAAATCCTGCGACAGGAGCATGTCCTTTAGTTCCTTTAAATGTGTTCGTGCTCCTAGGAAGTTCGTTGCGTTGTCGCAAAAGATAGTAGCGCACAGACCTCTCCGGGCAATGAATCTTTTTAGAGCATTAAGGAAAGCTTCGGCACTCAGATCACTGACCAATTCTAAATGGACAGCCTTTGTAGTGAAGCATACAAAAACAGCTATGTACGCCTTTGTAGGTGCCTTTCCTCGTAGTTTGTAATGAATCATGATGGGTCCACAAAAGTCGACTCCTGTGGTGTGAAAGGGTCTTGTTGGCGTCACACGTTCCACAGGTAGGTCTCCCATCATTTGATCACCGGGCTTCGGCTTACATCTCAAGCAACGGATACATCTATGGACAGTATGGCGCGCCAACCTTCTAGCGTCTATGACCCAGTATTTCTGCCTCGCGATTGCAGTTAGCGCTTGAGGTGCTGCGTGCATATGTTGGTTGTGTAGATAATTGAATAGAAGTTCACTCAGTTTGTGGTCCTTGGGCAGAAGAATCTGGTTCTTGGCCTCTTGGCTGAGTTTTGAATTTTTCAGCCGTCCGCCGACCTTTATGATTCCTGTAGAGGCGTCTACAAACGACGTTAAATGTTGAATAGAATGGTGAGTATCAAGTGCTTCCCCTTTCTTTAATGATGAGTATTCGTGCTGGAATGCTGTGCGTTGAATATTTTTTATAATTCCGTTCAAGGCAATGTCTAGCTCTGCAATAGATACTTCGCCCATCTTCCTCGATCCCTTGGGAGATTTGCAATTTTGAAAGAATCTGAAACAGTATGCAAAGATTCTCTGTAATTTTAAAAATGAGTTACAATGATTCACAGGTGAGACTAGATCAACATGTTTGACTCGTTCTATGGCTGTGAAGACGGATTTTTTTGGTTTGGCTTCTGGAATCTCGTCTGGTATTTTGAAGGCAAATGTGGGCCATTTTTCTTTAGGTTCAGATAGATGTCTTGGACCTTTGAACCACAGAGTTTATTGGCTGAGGGCATCCGGGAACATTCCACGGGAGATTATGTCAGCTGGATTTTGTGTTCCTTCAATGTGTCTCCATTGCTGTGGCTGAGTCAATTGTTGTTTTTCAACCCGATGTGCTATGAAGGTACTCCACGTATAAGCCGGTGATGAGATCCAGGCGAGTACAATGGTAGAGTCAGTATGATACACAATTCTTGAAGGGTTTATTTGCATGCATTGAGATACTCTTTCCACTAATTCTGTCATGAGTAGCGCGGCACATAGTTCCAATCTTGCAAGCGTAGTAGCCTTTACTGGTGCTAGTCGTGACTTGGCGCATAACAGTCTTACTCTGATTTCTCCTTGCGTATTCATTGATCTGAGGTAGCAGCAAGCCCCATAGGCGGACTCACTGGAGTCTGAAAAGGCGTGTAATTGGATGTTGACTGAGTTTGAAAATAGTACGTGTCTTGGAATTTTTATTGCTCGTAATCCTGGTAGACTTTTCTTAAATTTCATCCATTTATTTTTGTGAACTGCGGGTAGTTCTTCGTCCCACAAGCATTTCCAGAGGTCTTGTAGAAATAGCTTTCCTAATACAGTTACTGGTCCTATTAACCCAAGAGGATCGAAAATACGGGCTACTTCGGATAACACTGTGCGTTTGGTAAGTCCTTGTGTTTCACATTCAGTTTCTTGATACTGAAAACTGTCTTCCTTTGGTTGCCAGATTAATCCGAGAGTTTTCGTTACTTCGCCATTGTCAATGAGTAGCATCTTCTCTTTGTGATCTTCTGGTACATTTCGTAAGGTATCTGGGTGGTTAGCACAAAATTTCCTTAATTCGAAACCGCCGCCTTTCAGGAGCTCTGTTAGGTCGTTCTTTAATTTGAGCATGCTTTGTTTAGAGTCAGCTCCTGTCAGGATGTCGTCGACATAGGTATTTCCTAAAATCATATTTGCAGCTTCGGGAAATGTATCGTATTCTGCTAAGGCTAATTGATTCAGGCATCTCGTCGCGAGGAATGGAGCGGCGGCTGTTCCGTAAGTTACGGTGTTTAGCTGGTATGTTTGCAGAGGCTTCTCTCTGCCATCTCTCCATAAAATTAGTTGGTACTTTCTGTCGTTTGGGTGGACATTGATCTGCCGATACATTTTGCAGATGTCTGCTGTCATTGCGTACTTGTACATTCTGAATTTTGTTATGATGGTGAAAAGATCTGGCTGAACGGTGGGACCAACCATCAAGATATCATTGAGGGATCTTCCGGATGATGTTTTCGCTGAGGCATCAAATACTACACGGAACTTGGGCTTGTTGGTATCTGCCTTTGCTACACAGTGATGGGGCATGTAGTAATGATCGGTAGGAATGGCTTCCTTTGCTATCGGTTGCATGTGGCCGAGTTCTTGGTATTCTGTCATGAAATCATGATATTGCCTTTTGAGATCGGCATTTCTCTCCAGTTTTCTTTCTAATGCATAGAAGCGCTTTGAAGCAATTTCCAGGGACGACCCCAAAGTAGTTGGTAGCTCACGAAAGGATAGTTTGACGATATATTGTCCTGACGCGGATCCTTGGAAGGTATTTTGGAAATGCTCCTCACAGAGGAGTTCTTCTCTTGACTTGTACTTGGATGGTGAATCGTGATGCTCCAACTCCCAAAATTGTTGCAACTGTTTGTCCAGTGCTGAAACTGAGGGTTGTGTTGCGATGTGACAGCTTTGAGTGCAGCCAGCTTGAGTTGGCACCTTTCCTGCAAGAATCCATCCAAAGTGGGTATTTTGAAGCAGTGGCAGGTTGCGTAGTCTTATTTGACCTTCTTGCAAGAGTTGAAAGAATAATTCAGCTCCCAATAACATGTCGATGGCCTGAGGTTTACAGAACGCGGGGTCTGCTAGCTGGATGCTAGTTGGAATATCCCAGTTCGATGCTTTGATGTATTGTGACGGTTGGTGTTCGCTGATAGTTTTTAAGATAACAGCATTGATGACTGCTGAAAAGCTCTTCACTCTTGAATGTATCGTGAGAGTGGTTTCGTACTTAGCAGTTGTTGCGATTCCACCAACACCACTAATCGGCAGTGAAGTTTTGCTGCGTGGTAGTCCCAGAGCCTGTACGAGTCGTTCGCAGATAAAGTGGAGCTGTGAGCCCGAGTCCAAGAGTACCCTACAGTTGACCGGGACTCCTGAGGCATTAATGACCTTGATTATTGCTGTTGCTAATAGAATCTGCGAGCGTGTTGACGCCTGTAAGCTAGATATTTGTGAGTTTGTTGTCTCAGATGGAGTAGAACGACTAATCTCCTGGAACTGAGAAGTGGAGTCAAGTTGTCTGGTAGCTCCTGAACTGCCTCTAGTCACTTGTTGATAGTTCATTGGTGCTAAGTCTGTGCTCCGACGAACGATGCCTTGTCGTGATTTCGCTTGAAAAAGGTTTCTTGGCTTCTCTGATTGACGAGAGTTGTGTATTAATGTGTTATGGCGTTTGCCACATTTCATACAGCCTCTTGATGTGCAATCGTGTACTGTATGGTCTAGCTTTAGGCAACTGGGGCACAATTTGAACTGCCTGATGAGCTGAATCCGATTATCTAATGTTGCATAGAGGAATTTTGGGCACCTAAAACTCCATGATCTGCCTTGCATACTGCGCACTTCAATGCCTGGGATGATGCCGTCAACGTAGATACCCTCTTGCGTTCTTCCTTCGTCTGGATTACTTCAAGCATCTGAAACCTTGTTTCCATGAATTTGAAGAAATCGTCCATTGTCTGCAATTCGTGCGGTGCTTTAAGTGACTGCTCATATAATCTCCTGGATTCCCTATCGAGCTTCTGAGTGAGTAAATGAAGCAGTATGGGATTCCACTGCTTGATCTCGATGCCAGTGTTCTCCAATGCTAGTAGACATTCCTTGCTAGTGTCATGCAATCTTTTGATTCCCGAGCCTGATTCGGTTGTGAGAGCAGCTTGATATAGTAACTGATTGAGAATTGCTGTTACTATAGCCCTCGGATTGTCATACCTCTCTAAGAGTAACTTCCAAGCTACTGAGTAGTTATCGTCAGTAGCTTGTAAATGTTTTATTAGTCCGCTGGGTTCACCTGTCAGATTTGCCTTCAAGTAGTATAATTTTTCGGCCCCACCCAGAGGCCTGTTGTGAATGAGTTGACTGTACAAGTCTTTGAACTGCCCCCATTTGGTGTAGTTTCCGTCAAAGATTGGAAGTGTTAACTTTGGGAGTTTAACGTTTCCATTTATCGTGGTCACTGATTGTTCGTCAAGCTTTCCTTGTAGCCTTGTTGCTGTTTCTTGGAAATGATCTTCAATCTTCGTATATTCGCGAATATCGTAGGAGTCATCATCAAGTTCTGCCATTATTTGCCCATGTAAGGAGGCTATGGTGTCCCAATATTGATTGATGGACCTCAGTTTTTGTGTGTAGTATGCCCTTGGATGTGGATTTGCATGTTCGCGTTCAATTACCTTGATGATTCGCTCTAGCGCAGCAATGGTGGCCTTCACTTGTTTTCTCATTTTCAGGCTTCCAGTCAGTGGCACTAATTCGTCCTGGTGCTCGGGCTCGTCTGTATGTGATGATGTGGCTGTCGATACCTCGAGTCGCTCACTCAATCTTTGCAAGAATTCATTGTAGACCTTCTCTACTTGATTAAAGTAGTTTTTCACAAAGTAAGGATGCTCTTTGTTGCAGTCCTCACTTTCAACTATTTCGTCGTAATTCTCGAAAAACTTAGTCCATAAGTCATTGAGCCTTCCTTCGTAGCCTTTCGTGTTTTCGATAGTTCTCCGCCCAATGCTTTCCTTCCTGAAATTCTCAAGCAGTTGAGAAATTTCCTTGCCAATTCCTGACTGTGCTGCGGTTAGTTTTTGCATGTTGATTTGCTTCTGACTTTAACACTGCTGTTCTGTCCAAAATATATTGCCGGGGGTTGCCTATGTACGGCTGTTCTTCTTAGTGTTTGGTCTTCTTGAGGTAACTGCTAGCCCGCAATCAAAAGGTGCTGCTACCGCGTAGTAAACACTGGAACCCTTTGCCTTTGTATATGTAGGTAAGTGGTACCGCTGCGCTGCTGTTGTCTCTTGTAGTAATCACTAGAGAGCTTATTGTTTTTTATAGATGATAAGACTTGGTAGTGAAGTATTGAAACATTCAATACATCACGTCGGGGTCACCAAAATGTTCAGTAAAAAAGCCTTCTTTACTGGTTGATGGTTTATTAAAAAGTAAAATATGTACATTTTATTATCCTATTTATACAAAATTTAGTCTGGGAAATAAAATTAAGAATTACCAAAAAAGTGCTTAGTTCACAATATACCATATATTGTGAGAATGTAAAATTCTCACAAGAAAGGTGAGTAGCACGAGATAGGTACATACATACAGGTGGTGATAGGTACGTAAGTACATGCCCGTGCAAAAACTGCAGCGTCTGGAGTTCGCATGGTAGAATTTTCCGGTGAAATATGAATTCCCTCAGAATGAATACGATGCGACGTGAGAATTATTTTATGTGATTAGCGCTGGACTAATCACGATGCGACGTGGGAATTATTTTATGCGATTAGCACTAGGCTAATCACAGGTGTTTCTGGAACCTGCCAAGTCATCACTTCTGGGTGGTGTGAGAGAAAAATCCTCCATGATGTTGAGAACATCTTCATCATACTCATGTGTATGAGACATCTGGAAGTAAGAATATGTAAATAATCTGGTTTGAATAAATGGACAATCACAAGTCAACATTGATTGACAAAAAACACAAGCAAATCAAGACGGTATATGTTTAGTTATCAATACATACTTCAGTTAACCTTCTTCAGAGTTCGATACATTGTCTATTGGTAAACGACAGACCTTTCCAATTGGTCTCTGGAACGAGTTGAATTGGGTTCGCAGTTGTCAATCTGACTAGCCTGTCCTTGCTGGGTATACTTATTCAATTGTGCCTAGAGGCCATTGTGTTGGAGATATGTGTTCACGTTTTATTACTACGACATCTCCTTTTTGTAGATTAGGTTGTTTCGTGGTCCACTTTGGTCTGTGTTGCAATTGATTGAGGTAGTCTTTCAACCATTTATCCCAGAAACGTTTGGTCAGTTGTTGTAGAAGCTTCCACCTTTGAGATGGTAGTATCTTGGCCGTGGAATATTCAGGCTCAACAAATGCATTTAAAGCTTGCCCGATTAGGAAATGGTCTGGTGTGAGCACAAATAAATCGTCAGGGTCATTTCTGATGTGACATAAAGGCCGGGAGTTTAAGCAACTTCGATCTGAGCGAGAACTGTTGCATACTCCTCAAAGGTGCAGATTAAGTTCTGTAATGCTCTGCGCAAATGGTGTTTGATTGACTTCACACCAGCCTCCCATATACCTCCAAAGTGCGAAGAAGCTGGTGGATTGAAGTGCCATTTGACTGACTTTGACACAAGATACTGAGAAGCTTCAGGCAATGTTTGATTGATAGCTCGAGCGAGATCCTTATCTAATATTGACTTGCCGCCAACAAAATTGGTGCCACAGTCGGAATAAATGTCGCTGCATAAGCCTCGTCTGGCTACGAATCTTTCTAAAGCGGATATGAATGCCTCTGAAGTGAGGTCCGACACCAACTCTATATGAATGGCCTTGATGGCTATGCAAATAAACAGGCAGAAGTAAGCCTTGTGTCGTTTGACATTTCGGTGCGATGATACTTTTACAATTACAGGTCCGGCGTAATCAATGCCGACTTTTACAAATGGTTTTGTTACATTTACTCGGGATGCAGGTAAATTCCCCATTAGTTGCGTGATTTGTAACGAACAGCTTGTCAGGCGACAGACCTACCTGCATCCACTTTCACCTGGATACAAGTAGATACTACATCCGACACCTCTTGCTACAAAAATCATGTCCAGGATATGCGTGGGTTGCTGCACAGCGAGTATGCCGCTAGCGATCAGCCGACTTGAGGGAGTCCTTGCCACCCACATCCCTTCAATGCTAGTTAAGCTGTGCATAATCGACAGAATAACTGACCAGATAGACGGACGGACAGTAAAAGGAAACCGGAATTGTAGGTGAGACTGCGGACGGACGGACAGACAAAAAAAAGGAATGAGACTGGACAGGCTTCCTCCTCTTGGTGAAACCTAGAATCCTAGATGGAAGAAAATTTATTTAATTTGAAGTTATTAAGCAAAAACAAACAACAGCGGAAACATCGTCAACGCAGGACCTTGATATTAACACCCGGAGAACGTTCAACGCCGGAGTAAGAAGCGATGAGAGAGAGAGAGAGCGAGTGAGAGTCTCTGATGATGTTGAGACTCAAGCTTTGGGTATTATTGGGCCCAATCGCACCCATCCACCCTTGGCTAAGCCTCCAAAGCGGTATTAAAATGCTCAGCCCCATTTATATGTGTATCCATGTGTGCGTCGTCTGTACCCGCCATCGTCACGTTTCCCCCTTCCATGTGTCTTTTAGGCCATCATGATAACTTAATGTTGACTGAACTCAATATGCGAGGCCCAACTCCCCCGACTCACCCTGCCTCTGGTGTAACACGAAGATGACAATCGCAATGGTTAATATGACTATCCCTGAAATGAAAACTTCTAGGACGTGGGAAAACAAAATAGCTGGTAACTAAAAGTGCGTAATCCAAGTATGTTTTCTCATTAAACTAACAAATGAAAATTCCTCGGTTCCTTCTTTCAGGAAAATGCGCCGTGGTGATCAACTGAAATCTCTGCGTAGCACGTAAATAAAAGTGCGTAATCCAAGTATGTTTTCTCACTAAACTAACAAATGAAAATTCCTCGGTTCCTTCTTTCAGGAAAATGCGCCGTGGTGATCAACAAAAAAAACGAAATCTCTGCGAAGCAGGTAAATATAAGGGCACAGTTCATTTATTATTTCTAAATTAATTAACGAAAATTCCTGTTTTCTTTCTTTCAGGAAAATCCGCCGTGGCGATTAACAAAAAAAAATCTCTGCGAAGCAGGTAAATATATGTGCATAGTTCACTTGTTATTTCTCTTTCCTTTCTTTCAGGAAAATGCGCCGTAGCGATTAACAAAAAGAAATATCTGCGAAGCAGGTAAATATATATGCATAGTTCACTTATTATTTCTCACTAAATTAATTAACGAAAATTTCTCTTTCCTTTCTTTCAGGAAAATGCGCCGTGGCGATTAACAAAAAAAAATCTCTGCGAAGCTGTAAATATATATGCATAGTTCACTTATTATTTCTCACTAAGTTAATTAACGAAAATTTCTCTTTCCTTTCTTTGAGGAAAATCCACCGTGGCGATTAACAAAAAAAACTCTACGAAACAGGCAAGTATATGTACATGATTCACTCTTTATTTTCCTTTTCACTAAATTAACTAACGAAAATTCCTCTGTTCTTTTAAATTAATTAACGAAAATCCCTTTTTTCCTTCTTTCAGGAAAACCCGCCGTGGCGATCAACAAAAAAAACTCGATACAGGTAAAAAGAAAAAAAATCGAAAAGCTTCCACACGAAAGGAAAAACCGCGAACGCTCAAAACTTAATTTTCCCCTTTTCAAAGAAAAAATCATCAGTGTCATGAGCTACAACTGCTAACATCGTTTTCATCTGCTCCCGTGTTTAATTTCAATTTCAACTAGTTTTTCTTTATAACTAAGGCCGAAAGTTCTTATAGTCTAACTTTTTAACATTCCAATTGCGGAGTGACTTTTAGTTGATTAATTTGTCTGCGTCCACGGAAAAATAATTCAGTGAAATTAATATCTACCATCATCGGTTTCAATTTTGCGGTAAGCGGTTTCCATTTATTAGGAGGCATGAGTAACAAAATACAAACTCAGTCACATATTCAATCACAAACACAAACACTCAACGAGTCACTCGTGCTGGTAGCACTACTACATCTGCGTCCGGAATGTCTTCTCCGTCTCTTCAAGATATCAGCATTAAGACTGAAATGTCGAAACTGTTCGCTCTGATGGATGAAAAAATAATGGTTCTTACTAAAAGCTTCCAGAGGAACATTGGTGAGGCCATTAAAGGTCTCAAAACTACCATTACCGAATTGGAGCTTAAACTCATTGATATTTTCAATCAAAAAACTAGTGAACTTAGCACTAAAATCTCGTCACTTGAAAAGCAACAAACACTACTACAAAATAGATTGGAGTCTATCGAGCGTGGTCATAAGGCTTCTGATGTTGTTATCACCGGCGTTCCATTCTTGAGGAATGAAGATCTAACTCAAATGTTTACCTCACTTTGCACAAATATCAACATTGATGGTGTTAAGCCTAATCGTATCTTCAGGGTCGGACATAAGATTGACAACATCAAAGGTTCTGCTATTATAATTAAATTTAATAGACCAGAGGATAAAAACACCGTTCTCACAGCAACCCGAAAAACTTTATTTTTGCGAAAAAACAATATTAAAAACAAATGCTTATGTTTACGCGATGTCGGCATAGAGGCTATAGATACCAGTCCGACTCGCCTCTTATTTACATCAATGAGAGTCTTACAACATTAAATTATCAAATTCTGCGCAAGGCCCTTTTGCTAAAAAAACAAAAACAACTACTCAGTGTTTATTCTCAGTCTGGGTATGTGTGGGTCCGGAGGCCGCATGATGTAGCTGCTGAACGAATTTTGACCTTGGATGCCCTATAGTTAATTGCAATGCATTGAATTGATTTTGGATATTGGATGCGGTACCTGATGATGTTATCGAGGATGATTCGCTTCTCAGTCGTTTTTAGCTTACATGAATTTCTTAGGTTTAGATTAACTGAATTAATGAATTTACTTAAATATGTTTTATCAGATTGTTTCATATTGTTTAAACTGTCATTTAGATTAATTATTAGATTTCTATTAAGTACCTTTTCTTATCTAATTGAGGCAGTTCTCAGTATTTTTCTTGTCATGAATTTTTTCTATCTAATTATTGTAAACATTAATTACCTCCTATTAATTAATCTGTTTTCTTATGCATTAATTGAGCTTGGCTATGTGCTTGATTTAATCTTTCATATGATTTTTATTGATTTTTATTTTGATGGTGACTAATATGAATCGCTTGGATGGATCAGTTAATATTCGCATAATTATTAATATACTTTCTAGGCAAAGTAATGGATTGAAAATCTGTCACCTCAATGCAAGAAGCATGCTCCCGAAAATTGATGAATTGCGAATGATTTTTGAAGGTTCTGATGTGGACGTGATCTGTGTTTCTGAAACATGGCTTAAGCCTGATCTGAATAATAGACTTGTTGAGATACCCGGATAAGAAGTTGCTCGTAATGATCGCTCATGCCGCACTGGTGGTGGTGTTGCCATATACTTCAGGAAAGGATATCATTATAAACCTGTCCTGTGTAGTGAAAGCTCTATCCTTGGTGCTGAATATATCTTTTGTCAGCTTGGTTCAGGTCTCGATAAATGTCTCATTGGGTGCGTATATAGACCACCTCACATCAATCTCGATAATCTCAAAAATGATCTTACCCACATTGTTCCGCAGTTTTGTGACGTCATAATATGTGGCGATTTTAACATAAAATTTCTTGATGGTTCTAGCTCAAACTCATTTGATAACTATATATTATCTGTAGGTCTTTATAGACCTACTAGCGAACCAATACGGGTTACCAATACAACCTCTTTACTCCTTGATATTTTTCTAATCGCTGATCAGTCCTAAATCAATTTCATGAACCAAGCTTCATTGCCGGGTTTATCAGACCATGACCTTATTTTTCTCATATATAACTTCCATCTGCAGACACCTTCTATTCAGAGTTCCATTTCCTTCCGTAATTATAATGTCACAAAACGTGTTAGGCGCAGGGATTGTCCTTGCACCTCTCGCTCATATTTGCAATACATGCTTTATGAGATGCCAGTTTCCCAATTACTGGAAACTTTCAAAGGTCCTACTAATCCCCAAAGGCTCTTCTCATACTGATTATCGTCCGATTAGCATTATTCCCTTTCTTTCCAAAGTATTTGAAAAAGTAGTTTTTTTCAAATAACTGAACACGTTGCTGCTCATAACTTGTTACATGATTTTCAGTCTGGCTTTCGACTCAACCATAGCTGTACCTCTGCCTTGCTCAAGGTGACTAACGATATTCGGATTGATGAGGATAAATTTACGGGTTTAATTTTTCTTGATATTTCCAAGGCCTTTGATACTGTCGATCACTCACTGCTTTGCAAGAAACTTGTTGATAATTTTCAATTCTCGGTGCAGGCTACAAAATTTGTCTATTCCTATCTTACTCATCGTATGCAAATGGTGTTTTCAGCCGATAGGTATTCATCTCCACTTTCTGTTATATCTGGGGTTCCTCAGGGATCAATCCTTGGTCCATTACTCTTTTCTTTGTTCATAAATGATATTTTTACCTGTCCTAAGCATTGTCAAATGCACCTCTTTGCAGATGATGTGCAGGCGTATCTATCTAGGCCTATTGGTTTAATTGAGGATGGCATTAGCTGTTTGAATGAAGAACTCGAGAGAATCCACCAGTAAACCATCCTAAACAATCTCCTCATCAATCCAGTGAAATCGAAGACCTTGGTTATTTACAAGACTTCTATTGACACGTCGTACTTCCCTCCGATCATTCTTAATAACAACTTAATTCCATATGTTGAATCGGTTCGTAATCTCGGCGTAATTTTTAATAAGACCCTGAAGTGGAAAGATCACATTAAGTTTATCATACGTAGAATCTACGGTGGCCTTCGTTCGCTTTGGGTCACAGGCTCCTTTACGCCTACTCAAACCAGATTGCATTTAGTGCGGACACTACTGGTTCCCTTAATAACATATGGGTGTGAGATATATGGTAGGCTTGATTCTGTCTGCTGGAGGATGCTTATAACTGCATTTAATTCCATGATTAGGTATATATATATAACCTTCGTAGATTTGATCATGTTTCGCAACATGCTTCTTCAGTCTTCGGTTGTACTCTTGAAGCTTACTTGCAGCTTCGACTGATTTCATATGTGGCTAAAATTATCAAATTTGGGCAACCTAAATACCTGTTCGACTTACTTACGTTCGCTCAGTCCAGCCGAACAATGACCCATATTTTGCCTAATGCTAATTACCTCGTTAGTAGACGCCTGTTTTTCATCCAAGCTATCAAATTGTGGAACTCATTGCCAGCTTCGTTGCGAAGATCGCTTTTGTCAAGTACATTGACCACCTTCAATCAAAATGCATTGATTTACTATTCTTCCTAGAGTAATTCCATATTTTAATGTATTTTTTTTTTCTTATTATTTCTTATATATTCTTTTTTTTTCCTTATTCTTTCTTAGCTTTGTAGTTTTGTAGGTCTAGCTGTAAGTTAGTGTAACTTTATAGTATAAGTTTTCTTCATATCTTATTAATTATATTGTCTTAACTTGTACAACACAAAAGAATTTTATTCTCATTTGTACAATGCCTATTGTTGAATAAATTGAAATTGAAATTGAAATCCGCCACGCCGCTGACTTCCGTACTCGTTAACGTTTCAAAATTAACTCCCCGATTTCACGCAGTCTCTCTACATTGCAGCCGTTTCTACCCGTCCAACCACCAGGCGAACCGTTCTTCGTGGTCGGATCACGAAAGTTCTTCCTGACGACGGCGCTGCTGACTATCTGTGCGGCGGTGTGTGTATTCCTTTTCGGCCGAAATCATTACCACAGAATATCTGCTGTCGAGCCAAATTTTCTCGGAATTTTGCTTTTGTGGACCCACTGCAATACATTGCATGATGGTATCATGCGATGTATTACAGCTAGGCGAGTTACAGTTTTTGACTCTTCGATGTTGGTGACTAGCGGTAAGTGTTATGTGTAAAAATTGTACCTTGTGCGAATTTTGGTACAAAGTAGAATTTTTCTGTTGAAAATATTTCGTATTGGTGTTCATTTCAGGTTTTTGTGTATGTGACTCGGGTTAATGCGCAAAATTCCAATTTGTGCGTGTTCTGCCCAAATTGGAATTTTTCGTTGAAGAGTAATTCTTCTTTTTTTTTGTATTTTGCAGAGCCCTCTGCTCTTCTAATATCGATACGTCCAGGTACGACTCAGCAGGATTAGCGTGGAAGTTCCCCAAGTTAGGTCCTGGTAAGCCCAACGCAGCGCTTTCCGTTGTCGCAATCGTTTTAGACGTAGCACCTCTTCGCGTCATCAGATCTAAGGTTGCGAACGACGAATTCAACCTCAAGCTCGTCTGGCGCTAAAAAGGAGAAGTCCATCTTAGTATGAATCTCAACGACAAAAAAAAACGCGAAGAAATGCTCTGGTGTTAATATCAAAAGACAATTCTCCCGTTCAGGAAAAAATTGTGCCGAATGAGCTCAATAAACAATTTTCGGATGTCGATATCAGAAGTAGTTCAACCGATAGTTGTGCCAAATATATATATACAGAAATGAGTTTAAGCTATTGACAAAGAATATTCACCTGGAAATTGTGCCATATATATATATAAAAAAAGGGAAAAGAGGCGTTAATACCAATTACTAAAACACTTAAACCGAAAGCTGTGCCAAATATATATAAAGTAAACAGTGCGTTTAAGCTAATGCTGAAGATAATTCAGCTGAAAATTTTGCCAAGTAAACCTAACATAAAAAAAAAATGCGTCTATACTAATGTCGCGATAATTCAAACGGAAATTGTGCCAAATAAACCTAATAAAAAAAAGCATGTCTATACTAATGCCAACAATAGTTCAAACGAAACTTGTGCCAAATAAGTTTAGTAAACAATGTCCTGATGTCACTATCAAAGATAATTCAGCCGATAGTTATGCCAAGTATGATTAAATACTAAAAAAAACGAAATGCGTTTATACTAATGTAAACAATAATTTCATCGAAAGTTGTGCCAAGTATATATAAGAGAAAATGCTTTTATACTATACGTTTATACGTTTACCTCAATAATCCAACCGAAGATTGTACTAAGTATATATTAATAGGAAATGCGTTTATGCTACGGCAAAAATTTCACTCGTAAATTATACCAAGTAAAACTAAAAAAAAAAGTGTATATACCAATCTCAGCAGTAATTCAAACGGAAATTGTACCAAATATGATTAGAAAACAATGTTATGATGTGAATATTCAAGATAATTCAACAGAAAATTGTGCCAAGTATAATAAAAACTGCTCTCTTTTGAAATTATTAAATCCCACTCTACGCTACCAATTTATTCCACCTATGTGTGCTCATACGTTCTTTTCATTTATGAAAGGGGGGGGGGGGGGGTTGGCATGACCGATAGGCGCGGAAGGACCGCTCGTTCCACACAACAACAAAAAAAATTCCTCCTCTCCAGCCCTACTGGGCTTGAAAAAAAAACAACTCTCTCTCTCTCTTTCCTCGCCGCACAATCTTGCTCATCTATGCACCTTCGGTCAGTCTATACTATGGGCTAATGCTTGTGGAACATAATAAAATTGGGACCGGAGCCAGAAGGGCTGCCGTCCCTTATTAGGATGATCAGGACGAACGCTCGCTTACCAAGGGCAAAAATCAGAAAAGGATGGACAGTGCCCATCAACTTGGCAGGGGAGTGAAGATCATAGGCGGATGTGAGTTGTCAGTGGTTCAATGGCTACCGGTACTCAGGAGAGAAGCATTAGCCGATTGTATGTAGTAATATCCCAAAGGAATTATCAAGAATAAAAGAGACTGTGAATGCTCATGTATGCCAATTGTGACAATACGAAACCTCAAAGCAGCTTTACGAAACCCAAAACTAAAATGGCTCAAAGCCCGAAACAACATAGAAATTTAATAATATACTGGCTCCTCCCTGGAAACAGCAGAGGTAAACGGAACTAATTTCAAAAACATATGCACCACATACAACGCTGACTGACCACCGCAAACTGAACAACTCACACTTCCACTAGGGAGCATCAAGAGGGATTATAGAATTTTATAATAAGGGAAAAGGGTTCGAACAAAAACCTGGTGCTAGGTTACACACTAGAACCGGTAAGCTGACTCCAATGCCCAGTCAAGGACAAGAATCTCAAGATGAACGTCGTTCAACAACTTGCCAGGTTTCAGTTAGCTGACCAGCTCGTCATGCAGATAAAACTGTCAAGTGGTCGTCATCTCGGCGTCCACGAGCCGAAGCTTGGCTTCAAATGAGGTACGCTTCGCGCACAAGACTCGCTTGCTGCCCAGGAGATGAGCACTTAGACAGAAGGAACTGTTACATTAGGATGAAATTAATTTGAAGCTGACCGAGGGCAATTTACTAACAAACACGCAGCCAGGACCATGGCCGATTGACCCAGCCGCGACACAAAGGACGAGCCTCACGAGAGCCAAGAGGGACTATCATGAAAGTAACGCACTTTTCAGAAGTAAAAAAAATTCTACGTAGACTCTACCACTTGTATCCAGCCAGGCAACCCACCTCAGGCCGAAAGCTGCTGTAGACAAGAAGTAGCCATGCTAATAGATAATGAAATTCTCAATTAGACCGCTCTGGATTAAACGAAATCGCTTGAGTACGCATCCGAAAAACTTTACTTTAAAATAATGAGACTTTATATGGAAACAAAATATCTGCTTATGATAATAACAATAGAAACTGTTTCTGGAAATGGTAATTGCACTTTAGTCAAGAGAAGCTTGACTAAAGGCCGGAAAAAAACCAAATTTGGGCGCCATTTGTAACGACAAATTAACGACAAAAATTAAACGTGAAATGGTACTAGTACTTTAGCCAAGTGAAGCCTGACGAGAGACCGAAAAAAAACCTGAATTTTGTCCGCCATTTGTAACGCAAATGGGCGACCAGAAATAATCAAAAATTAAAGCTTGGAGTTATACTTATGCTTAAGTCAAGAGACGTCTGACTAAAGACCAAAAAAAAAACCTAAGTTTGGGCGCCAAGTTGTAACGCAAATGGGCGACCAGAAATATAACAAATAAAAATAGGATCTTAAAGCAAAAAAACCGTTTGGATGCCATTTGTAACACAAATGAGCGACCAGAAATAATTATCGAAATTGGAATCACACCTTAGTCAAGAGGGGCTTGGCTAAAGAAAAAAAAAAACTTTTTGGGCGTCATTTGTAATGCAAATGAGCAACCAGAAATAATTATCGAAATTGGAATCACACCTTAGTCGAGAGAGGCTTGACTACAGAAAAAAAACCTGTTTGTGCGCCACTTGTAACGAAGAGCTTGTCAGGCGACAGACCTACCTACCTACATCCACTTTCACCTGGATACAAGTAGATACTGCATCCTACACCTCTTGCTACAAAAATCATGTCCAGGATATGCGTGGGTGGCTGCACAGCGATTATGCCGCTAGCGATCAGCCGGCTTGAGGGAGTCCTTGCCACCCACATCCCTTCAATGTTTGTTAAGCTGTGCATAATGGACAGAATAACTGACCAGACAGACGGACGGACAGTAAAAGAAAACCGGAATTGTAGGTGAGACTGCGGACGGACGGACAGCCAAAAAATAAAGGAATGAGATCTAGACAGGCTTCCTCCTCTTGGTGAAACCTAGAATCTTAGATGGAAGAAAATTTATTTAATTTGAAGTTATTAAGCAAAAAAAAAAACAGCAGCGGAAACATCGTCAACGCAGGACCTTGATATTAACACCCGGAGAACGTTCAACGCCGGAGTAAGAAGCGATGAGAGAGACAGAGCGAGTGAGAGTCTCTGATGATGTTGAGACTCAAGCTTTGGGTATTATTTGGGCCCAATCGCCCCCATCCACCCTTGGCTAAGCCTCCAAAGCGGTATTAAAATGCTCAGCCCCATTTATATGTGTGTCCATGTGTGCGTCGTCTCTACCCCGCCATCGTCATGTTTCCCCCTTCCATGTGTCTTTTAGGCCATCATGATAACTTAATGTTGACTGAACTCAATATGCGAGGCCCAACTCCCCCGAATCACCCTGCCTCTGGTGTCACACGAAGCTGACAATCGCAATGGTTAATATGACTATCCCTGAAATGAAAACATCTAGGACGTGGGAAAACAAAACAACAAAAAATCTGATGATCTACTGAACCATTCTTATATTAGAATCCTCATATAATATTTCATTATTTCCAACTTAATCTATCGATACACCCTACTAGTCTATCCTTAGGATAGTATTGAAGGAAAAACCAACAACAAAAGAAGGATGAGAGAAAAAAAATCTCGTTCGCATATCTTAATTAACGAGTAACAATTTGTACTTCAAATATGCAGATCTCTCAGTATGAGTGGAATAACTTACGTGCTAAACCTCAACAGAAAATCTTGCGCAAGTAAAAAAAACAATTTAAAAGAAACTTACAATTTTTCCATACATGTTAGCTTACGTCTTAACCAAGCCCCAACGGTGAGGTGGAGTGAGTTGTGCGTCAGACGGGTCGTTCACCGGCCGTTCATAAATTTTACCTTTCCATTTTCCATTTATTCATCTGGATTCTCCTTCACTTTTTCTTTCTCTTAACATGGACCGCCTTTAAGACTAATCTGCTATCCTTAGGTACGATCCTTGAAGATTGCAAATTCAAGCAAAAGCGCAGGTGACTTCATAAATTCACTTTCAGAAATCTTACTAAATTTGCTTTTCTATTTTCAGATAGAATTTACTACCTTTTTGAAGATTTAAAACACGGCACAATCGCAGGTAATTACTAAACTAACAAATGAAAATTCCTCGGTTCCTTCATTCAGGAAAATCCGCCGTGGCGATCAACAAAAAAATCTCTGCGAAACAGGTAAATATATGTATATGCATAGTTCACTTATTATTCCTCACTAAATTAATTAACGAAAATTTCTCTTTCCTTTCTTTCAGGAAAATGCGCCGTGGCAATTAACAAAGAGAAATCTCTGCGAAGCAGGTAAATATATATACATAGTTCACTTATTATTTCTCACTAAATTAATTAACGAAAATTTCTCTTTCCTTTCTTTCAGGAAAATGCGCCGTGGCAATTAACAAAAAAAATCTCTGTGAAGCAGGTAAATATATATGCATAGTTCACTTATTATTTCTCACTAAATTAATAAACGAAAGTTTCTCTTTCCTTTATTCCAGGAAAATGCGCCGTGGCGATAAACAAAAAAAAATCTCTGCGAAGCAGGTAAATATATATGCATAGTTCACTTATTATTTCTCACTAAATTAATTAACGAAAATTTCTCTTTCCTTTCTTTCAGGAAAATCCGCCGTGGAGATTACCAAAAAAAATCTCTGCGAAACAGGTAAATATATATGCATAGTTCACTTATTATTTCTCACTAAATTAATTAACGAAAATTTCTCTTTCCTTTCTTTAAGGAAAATGCGCCGTGGCGATTAACAAAAAGAAATCTCTGCGAATCAGGTAAATATATATGCATAGTTCACTTATTATTTCTCACTAAATTAATTAACGATAGTTTCTCTTTCCTTTCTTTCAGGAAAATGCGCAATGGCGATTAATAAAAAAAAAATCTGTGCGAAACAGGTAAATATATATGCATAGTTCACTTATTATTTCTCACTAAATTAATTAACGAAAATTTCTCTTTCCTATCTTTCAGAAAAATCCGCCGTGGCGAATAACAAAAAAACCTCTACGAAACAGGCAAGTATATATACATGATTCACTCATTATTTTCCTTTTCACTAAATTAATTAACGAAAATTCCTCTGTTCTTTTAAATTAATTAACGAAAATTCCTCTTTTCTTTCTTTCAGGAAAATCCGCCGTGGCGATCAACAAAAAAAACTCGATACAGGTAAAAAGAAAAAAAAACGAAAATCTTCCATACGAAAGGAAAAACCGCGAACGCTCACAACTTAATTTTCCCCTTTTCAAAGAAAAAATCATCAGTGCCTTTATCCGCCACGCCGTTGACTTCTGTACTCGTTCACGTTTTAAAATTAACTCCCCGATTTCACGCAGTCTGCCTACATTGCAGCCGTTTCTACCCGTCCAACCACCAGGCGAACCGTTCTTCGTCGGTCGGATCACGAAAGTTCTTCCTGGCGACGGCGCTGCTGACTATCTGTGCGGCGGTGTGTGTATTCCTTTTCGGCCGAAATCATTACCACAGAATATCTGTTGTCGAGCCAAATTTTCTCGGAATTTTGCTTTTGTGGACCCACTGCAATACATTGCATGATGGTATCATGCGATGTATTACAGCTAGGCGAGTTACAGTTTTTGACTCTTCGATGTTGGTGACTAGCGGTAAGTGTTATGTGTAAAAATTGTACCTTGTGCGAATTTTGGTACAAATTAGAATTTTTCTGTTAAAAATATTTCGTATTGTTGTTCATTTTCAGGTTTTTGTGTATGTGACTCGGGTTAATGCGCAAAATTCCAATTTGTGTGTGTTCTGCCCAAATTGGAATTTTTCGTTGAAGAGTAATTCTTCTTTTTTTTTGTATTTTGCAGAGCCCTCTGCTCTTCTAATATCGATACGTCCAGGTACGACTCAGCAGGATTGGCGTGGAAGTTCCCCAAGTGAGGTAAGCCCAACGCAGCGCTTTCCGTTGTCGCAATCGTTTTAGACTTAGCACCTCTTAGCGTATTTGACCCTCGACTGTCTGTGCTACTCCCAGGAACTGTGAGCGTTAAGCCTCCAGTGCCCTCGGCCACGGACACTGTCGTAGGCTGGTAATATTCGACACGACTCAGGATATCCTCCAAGATCTGGACATAAGATTGCGCATCAGACTGGACAGAGGGAGACGTATTATACAGCCGCTGGGCTCCATGGAGTACATGGAGCACCTGACTGATATAACTCGTACGATCTTCGTTGGTTCGGATGGGATCCGAGCTCAAGTCACGGTTTAGAGCGTCCGCTCGACTGATGATATAGTATAGTTCACGCGATGGGTTCTTATGCGCGTGAGACCTAAAGGGTATTCTGCCGGATTCTCATTTCTCGGCCTCGTACACTTCCATGAGCTTGCGACGAGCGTTAGCGTCGTCAGATCTAAGGTTGCGAACGACGAATTCAACCTCAAGCTCGTCTGGCGCTAAAAAGGAGAAGTCCATCGTAGTATGAATCTCAACGACAAAAAAAAACGCGAAGAAATGCTCTGGTGTTAATATCAAAAGACAATTCTCCCGTTCAGGAAAAAAATTGTGCCGAATGAGCTCAATAAACAATTTTCGGATGTCAATATCAGAAGTAATTCAACCGATAGTTGTGCCAAATACATATATACAGAAATGCGTTTAAGCTATTGACAAAGAATATTCACCTGGAAATTGTGCCAAATATATATATATAAAAAGGAAAAGAGGCGTTAATACCAATTACTAAAACACTTAAACCGAAAGCTGTGCCAAATATATATAAAGAAAACAGTGCGTTTAAGCTAATGCTGAAGATAATTCAGCTGAAAATTGTGCCAAGTAAACCTAACATAAAAAAACATGCGTCTATACTAATGTCGCGATAATTCAAACGGAAATTGTGCCAAATAAAGCTAATAAAAAAAAGCGTGTCTATACTAATGCCAACAATAGTTCAAACGAAACTTGTGCCAAATAAGTTTAGTAAACAATGTCCTGATGTCACTATCAAAGAAGATAATTCAGCCGATAGTTATGCCAAGTATGATTAAATAATAAAAAAAACGAAATGCGTTTATACTAATGTCAACAATAATTCCCACGAAAGTTATGCCAAGTATATATAAGAGAAAATGCTTTTATACTATACGTTTATACGTTTACCTCAATAATCCAACCGAAAATTGTACTAAGTATATATTAATAGGAAATGCGTTTATGCTACGGCAAAAATTTCACTCGCAAATTATACCAAGTAAATCTAAAAAAAAATGTGTATATACCAATCTCAGCAGTAATTCAAACGAAAATTGTACCAAATATGATTAGAAAACAATGTTATGATGTGAATATTCAAGATAAATATGATTAGAAAACAATGTTGTGATGTGAATAATCAAGGTAATTCAACAGGAAATTGTGCCAGGTATAATAAAAACTGCTATCTTTTGAAATTATTAAATCCTACTCTACGCTACCAATTTATTCCACCTATGTGTGCTAATACGTTCTTTTCATTTATGAAAACGGGCGGGGGGAGGTGGGGGGGGGGGGGGGTTGGCATGACGGATAGGCGCGGAAGGACCGTTCGTTCCACACAACAACAACAAAAAATTCCTCCTCTCCAGCCCTACTGGGCTTGAAAAAAAAACTCTCTCTCTCTCTCTCCTCGTCGCAGAATCTTGCTCATCGATGCACCTTCGGTCAGTCTATACTATGGGCTAACGCTTGTAGAACATAATAAAATTGGGACCGGAGCCAGAAAGGCTGCCGTCCCTTATTAGGATGATCAGGACGAACGCTCTCTTACCAAGGGCAAAAATCAGAAAAGGATGGACAGTGCTTATCAACTTGGCAGGGGAGTGAAGTGAGGATCATAGGCGGATGTGAGTTGTCAGTGGTTCTGTGGCTACCGGTACTCAGGAGAAAAGCAGTAGCCGATTGTATGTAGTAATATCCCAAACGAATTATCAAGAATAAAAGAGACTGTGAATGCTCATGTATGCCAATTGTGACAATACGAAACCTCAAAGCAGCTTTACGAAATCTAAAACTAAAATGGCTCAAAGCCCGAAACAACATAGAAATTTAATAATATACTGGCTCCTCCCTGGAAACAGCAGAGGTAAACGGAACTAATTTCAAAAACATATGCATCACATACAAAGCTGACTGACCACCGCAAACTGAACAACTCACATTTCCACTAGGGAGCATCAAGAGGGATTATAGAATTTTATAATAAGGGAAAAGGGTTTGAACAAAAACCTGGTGCTAGGTTACACACTGGAACCGGTAAGCTGACTCCAATGCCCAGTCAAGAACAAGAATCTCAAGATGAACGTCGTTCAACAACTTGCCAGGTTTCAGTTAGCTGACCAGCTCGTCATGCAGATAAAACTGTCAAGTGGTCGTCATCTCGGCGTCCACGAGCCGAAGCTTGGCTTCAAATGAGGTACGCTTCGCGCACAAGACTCGCTTGCTGCCCAGGAGATGAGCACTTAGACAGAAGGAACTGTTACATTAGGATGAAATTAATTTGAAGTTGACCGAGGGCAATTTGCTAACAAACATGCAGCCAGGACCATGGCCGAGTGACCCAGCCGCGATACAAAGGACGAGCCTCACGAGAGCCAAGAGGGGCTATCATGAAAGTAACGCACTTTTCAGAAGCAAAAAAAAATTCTACGTAGACTCTGCCACTTGTATCCAGCCAGGCAACCCACCTCAGGCCGACAGCTGCTGTAGACAAGAAGTAGCCATGCTAATAGATAATGAAATTCTCAATTAGACCGCTCTGGATTAAACGAAATCACTTGAGTACGCATCCGAAAAACTTTACTTTAAAATAATGAGACTTTATATGGAAACAAAATATCTGCTTATGATAATAACAATTGGAACTGATTCTGGAAATGGTAATTGCACTTTAGTCAAGAGAAGGTTGACTAAAGGCCGAAAAAAACCCAAATTTGGCCGCCATTTGTAACGACAAATTAACGACAAAAATTAAACGTGGAATGGTACTAGTACTTTAGCCAAGTGAAGCCTGACTAGAGACCGAAAAAAACTTGAATTTTGTCCGCCATTTGTAACGCAAATGGGCGACCAGAAATAATCAAAAAATAAAGCTTGGAGTTATACTTATGCTTAAGTCAAGAGACGCCTGACTAAAGACAAAAAAAAACCTAAGTTTGGGCGCCTAGTTGTAAAGCAAATGGGCGACCAGAAATATAACAAATAAAAATAGGATCTTAAAGCAAAGAATCCGTTTGGGCGCCATTTGTAACACAAATGAGCGAGCGACCAGAAATAATTATCGAAATTGGAATCACACCTTAGTCAAAAAAGGCTTAACTAAAGAAAAAAAAACTCTTTGGGTGTCATTTGTAACGCAAATCAGCGACCAGAAATAATTATCGAAATTGGAATCACACCTTAGTGCGCCACTTGTAACGAAGAGCTTGTCAGGCGACAGACCTACCTGCATCCACTTTCACCTGGATACAAGCAGATACTGCATCCGACACCTCTTGCTACAAAAATCATGCCCAGGATATGCGTGGGTGGCTGCACAGCGATTATGCCGCTAGCGATCAGCCGGCTTCAGGGAGTCCTTGCCACCCACATCCCTTCAATGTTTGTTAAGCTGTGCATAATCGACAAAATAACTGACCAGACAGACGTACGGACAGTAAAAGAAAACTGGAATTGTAGGTGAGACTGCGGACGGACGGACAGCCAAAAAATAAAGGAATGAGATCTAGACAGGCTTCCTCCTCTTGGTGAAACCTAGAATCTTAGATGGAAGAAAATTTATTTAATTTGAAGTTATTCAGCAAAAAAAAACAGCAGCGGAAACATCGTCAACGCAGGACCTTGATATTAATACCCGGAGAACGTTCAACGCCGGAGTAAGAAGCGATGAGAGAGAGAGAGCGAGTGAGAGTCTCTGATGATGTTGAGACTCAAGCTTTGGGTAATATTGGGCCCAATCACCCCAATCCACCCTTGGCTAAGCCTCCAAAGCGGTATTAAAATGCTCAGCCCCATTTATATGTGTGTCCATGTGTGCGTCGTCTCTGCCCCGCCATCGTCACGCTTCCCCCTTCCATGTGTCTTTTAGGCCATCATGATAACTTAGTGTTGACTGAACTCAATATGCGAGGCCCAACTCCCCCGAATCACCCTGCCTCTGGTGTTACACGAAGCTGACAATCGCAATGGTTAATATGACTATCCCTGAAATGAAAACATCTAGGACGTGGGAAAACAAAACAAAAAAAAATCTGATAATCTACTGAACCATTCTTATATTAGAATCCTCATATAATATTTCATTATTTCCAACTTAATCTATCGAGACACCCTACTAGTCTATCCTTAGGATACTATTGAAAGAAAAACCAACAACAAAAGAAGGATGAGAGAAAAAAAATCTCGTTCGCATATCTTAATTAACGAATAACAATTTGTACTTCAAATATGCAGATCTCTAAGTATGAATGGAATAACTTACGTGCTAAACCTCAACAGAAAATCTTGCGCAAGTAAAAAAAAACAATTTAAAAGAAACTTACAATTTTTCCATACATGTTAACTTACGTCTTCACCAAGCGCCAACGGTGAGGTGGAGTGAGTTGGGCGTCAGACAGGTCGTTCACCGGCCGTTCATAAATTTTACCTTTCCATTTGCCATTTATTCATCTGGATTCTCCTTCACTTTTTCTTCCTCTTAACATGGACCGCCTTTAAGACTAATCTTCTATCCTTAGGTACGATCTTTGAAGATTGCAAATTCAAGCAAAAGCGCAGGTGACTTCATAAATTCACTTTCAGAAATCTTACTAAATTTGCTTTTCTATTTTCAGATAGAATTTACTTCCTTTTGAAGATTTAAAACACGGCACATTCGCAGGTAATTACTTGAATTGACTAAATTAACTGGCATATATCCATTTTTCAGAAATGTTACTAAATTTGCTTTTCTTTTTTAAGATAGAATTTACAGTAATCCCCCGATTTACGAAGGCTCGTTTTATGTAATGTCGAAGTTACGAATATCATTCGTAAAGTACGAAATTCGTTATACGAATGACAGATTCGCTATTAGGAACAATGCTTAAAATTCAATTTGGGAAATCCCCTAAAATAATAAATTAAGTTCTATCATTCATTGAAAGTTTCTTTAGTGCAATTTGTTTACTGTTTAAGTGCAGTATATTAATTATTTAGTGTTGGTGGTATATCAGTAAAGTTTATTATTGTTGGTGGTATGTATATATATTATATTGTTGGTGCTATATTAAGTGAAAATTAATTTTGCTAGAAAAATGTCTGGTAAACGAACAGGAACTACGGTTCACGCCACTGGTGCAAAAAAGATCCGTAAAGCGATTACATTGGAGGTAAAGCTTGATGTTTTAAGACGGCTCGAAGCAGGTGAAAAAAATAATGAAATAGGAAAAGCTTTAGGCCTCGTTGCTTCAACCGTTTGTACAATCAAGAACAATCAAGATAAAATAAGAAGTAGTGTACAAAGAGTAACATCTTTGACGGCAAAAAATGTTTCAAAACAAAGAAGTGTGGTGATGGAAGATATGGAACGAATGCTTAGTGTGTGGATAGACTATCAATCCCAACGAAATATTGCGATAAGCACAACTATTATCCAAGAAAAAGCCAGGAGCCTTCACCAGTATTTAATAATGAAAAATGGCGAGGGATCTCAGGCAGAACAGTTTTTAGCCAGCAAAGGTTGGTTTGATCGATTTAAGAAACGTCATTCATTACATAATATAAAAATATCTGGAGAAGCAGCAAGTGCAGATGTTGAGGCGGCAAAAAATTATCCTGCAGAATTTAAAAAATTGTCGAAGCCGGTGGCTATACCCCACAACAAGTATATAATGTAGACGAAACAGGTCTGTTTTGGAAAAGAATGCCATCTAGAACATTCATTTCCAAACAAGAAAAGTCTGCGTCAGGATTTAAGGCAGCTAAAGACCGTGTAACGGTTTTGTTGGGAGGGAATGCTGCAGGTGATAATAAGTTAAAGCCCATGCTTATTTATCATTCTGAAAATCCACGAGCCTTCAAAGGTTGCAACAAATCAAAACTTGGTGTTATCTGGCGGTCAAATAAAAAAGGATGGATGACAGCACATCTTTTTGAAGACTGGTTGAATAATTTTTTTTTCAAATTATGTGACAAAATTTAATTCCGTGCAAAATATTTCAAACAAGGCATTGCTAATAATTGACAATGCACCTAGCCATAAGCTAACTCACATACCTGACAACATCAAAATCGTATTCCTACCACCAAATACTACTCCTATACTCCAACCAATGGATCAGGGTGTAATTGCTAATTTTAAGGCTTATTATTTGCGCCGCGTTTTCAAGAATCTTATCGAATATGTTGATGGTCCAAATCAGACAACAATTACAGAATTTTGGAAGCAATTTAATATATTGAATGCTGTTGATAACATTAAAAAATCTTGGGATGAAGTTCAGGAAACAGCTATGAATGGAGTGTGGAAAAAATTATGGCCCGAATGTACTAATAATTTCGGTAGTTCATTACAAAATACTATTCAAGAAATTCATAATGAAATTGTCACTATGGCACATGAAGTCGGGGTGGATGAAGTAGACAATGAAGATGTGGTAAAAGTTCTTGGATCGGAGCAGAAAGATGTTTCAAATGAAGAATTAATAACGATACTTGAAGGACGCACAGATTTAGAAAATTCGGAAAGTGTGAAAGTTCTCGTATTTTGACAACACAAAAAATGGCAAAGGCGTTTTCTCTTATCCGGGAAGCTATGGATGTATTTTCGGAAAACGATCCTTCTCCAGAAAGAAGTCTTAAGGTTTCCAGAGAAATCGAAAATTCACTTGTTTGCTATAGGCAATTATATAATGATAAAAAAAAATTTGCAATGCAAACTTCATTAGTTTCTTATTTTTCTAAAAAAAGTGTTGCAGCTCCTAATATTCAAGAACCTGTAGAATCAGGTGCCAGTTCAGATAAAGGATTATCTACTAGCTTAGACAAGAGCTCATACGACACATCAGAATAAATATAACATTTATAATTAATAGTTTTTTCTTTATATGTAATGTTAAATTTTCTTTTTTTAATGAATAATGTAATTTTTATTTTATTTTTAAAATGAATAAATTATTTTTCTTTTATTTTCTAATCACATTGTTTTAAATTTGTCCAAAAATAGGGATTCGTATAACGAACATTTTGGGTACGCATCTACGTATTTTTAATACAAACTTATACTAATATGGATCTCGTTTTACGAATATTTTCATCTCTGGAACGTATCTATTTATTTTCAATAGAATGCCATACTAATATTGGGCTCGCTATACGAATATTCGATATACGTACAACTTTCACAGAACGTATCCTGTTCGTAAATCGGGGGATTACTGTACTTCCTTTTTGAAGAATTAAAACACGGCACATTCGCAGGTAATTACTTGAATTAACTACATTAACTTGCATATATTCACCTTCACATTTTCTTTCTCTCGGGAAAATTGACCGTGGCGATCAACTAAAATCTCTGCGTAGCAGGTAAATAAAAGTGCGTAATCCAAGTATGTTTTCCCACTAAACTAACAAATGAAAATTCCTCGGTTCCTTCTTTCAGGAAAATGCGCCGTGGCGATCAACTAAAATCTCTACGTAGCAGGTAAATAAAAGTGCGTAATCCAAGTATGTTTTCTCACTAAACTAACAAATGAAAATTCCTCGGTTCCTTCTTTCAGGAAAATGCGCCGTGGCGATCAACAAAAAAAATCTCTGCGAAACAGGTAAATATATGTATATGCACAGTTCACTTATTATTTCTCACTAAATTAATTAACGAAAATTTCTCTTTCCTTTCTTTCAGGAAATTGCGCCGTGGCGATTAACAAAGAGAAATCTCTGTGAAGCAGGTAAATATATATACATAGTTCACTTATTATTTCTCACTAAATTAATTAACGAAAGTTTCTCTTTCCTTTCTTTCAGGAAAATGCGCCGTGGCAATTAACAAAAAAAATCTATGCGAAGCAGGTAAATATATATGCATAGTTCACTTATTATTTCTCACTAAATTAATAAACGAAGGTTTCTCTTTCCTTTATTTCAGGAAAATGCGCCGTGGCGATTAACAAAAAAAAATCTCTGCGAAGCAGGTAAATATACATGCATAGTTCACTTATTATTTCTCACTAAATTAATTATCGAAAATTTCTCTTTCCTTTCTTTCAGGAAAATGCGCCGTGGCGATTAACAAAAAGAAATCTCTGCGAATCAGGTAAATATATATGTATAGTTCACTTATTATTTCTCACTAAATTAATTAACGATAGTTTCTCTTTCCTTTCTTTCAGGAAAATGCGCAATGGCGATTAATAAAAAAAAAAATCTGCGAAACAGGTAAATATATATGCATAGTTCACTTATTATTTCTCACTAAATTAATTAACGAAAATTTCTCTTTCCTATCTTTCAGAAAAATCCGCCGTGGCGAATAACAAAAAAACCTCTACGAAACAGGCAAGTATATATACATGATTCACTCATTATTTTCCTTTTCACTAAATTAACTAACGAAAATTCCTCTGTTCTTTTAAATTAATTAACGAAAATTCCTCTTTTCCTTCTTTCAGGAAAACCCGCCGTGGCGATCAACAAAAAAACTCGATACAGATAAAAAGAAAAAAGCGAAAAGCTTCCACACGAAAAGAAAAACCGCGAACGCTCACAACTTAATTTTCCCCTTTTCAAAGAAAAAATTATCAGTGCCTATATTCGCCACGCCGCACATACGGCCTTTTACACATTTTAGGTGGACAAAAATAAATGATCATTTTAATTACAATTGTCGCATTCAGTAGTCATGAACTAATGATGTAGATAAATTTTTTTACATAAAACTGAGTGTTAAATAAAAAAACGTCATAATTTATCATAATTATTTATTAAAACAGACAATATGTACGTAATTATTAAAACTTTTGTTTATTGTTTTGTGACTTCAATCACTATCATGATCAAAACTTTCGTCATCATCTTCACCATCATTGTTATCATCCTCATTATCATCCAAGCCAACCGTGTGCAGAAAATCTGGAGATTTGAGGAGCCTCAGCACATCTTCCGAGAAAGGTGTATGTTTCTTTCTTGGTATTTTCCGCAGAGATGTTAATATGGGGTCCGAAGATAACAACAACATATGAATTAAGTCAATGTTGGTATTAACACGAGACGTTTTTCTGGTATGGAACTGTCTGATGCTCTTGTAGTCTTTTTGTCGTGACTCTTGGGCGTCCTCTGAGAGTTGTCCAATAGGAAGTATCATACTTTCAATGATGTCCGCACCATGTATTAAAACTTTATGGACGGTTGCGCTCATATTATACCAATTATACAGTTGTATTAAGAGTTTTGCTGTTTCTAGGCAGTACTCTTTAAATGCGGGTACATTTATATAATAGCCACTTGACATAGCACTTAAAATCGTTCCAAACCGTTTTATTAATGTAACGTCTAAGCCAGTTATTTCTGCTACTTTCTCAGGAGCTCCAAAGAACCTTCGGGCAGTATTACCATCATTACTGTTGCCTCCGCCCTGTTTAGGCAACTACTAGGCCTATTTCATCATAAAATTTTTGTGTCAGAAAAGATTTTCTTTGTTTTAAGCAGTTCTTTGCTTCTGTGCCTCTAGCTTGCCATTGCGTCAATTCAAGCTTATAGGCTATATGAAGAAGAAATTCGAAAAATCGTATATATGAGTGAAGAACTGAAATTCCGAATTTATATGATGTTCTGTTACAATCCTGTTGCAAAACTTTGTTCAGATTGTTCATATCTTTTGGGGTTATTCTACAGATATAACAGGTCTGCGTTGATGGATTATCACACAAAATATTGCAAGTTTTTCCATCAAACATCGTGCCTAGGAGAATATGTTTAAAAGATAAATTCTTATTATTAATTGAAATAGTTGTTGGCGCAAGCATGGTGATTTGTTGATTTATTTCAATGAACAATTTTTTAACGTTTTCGGGTGTTTCTTTTTTTAATGTAAATGCTATAGGCCTACAGTACCTAGTAGTTGATGTGCGATGGTTCTTCCAATAAATCCGTTTTTCATTTCGAGTAATCTCAGTAAAAATTTCTAAAGGAACAACCGTACATAGTATAACATTGGAGTCAGCATGCTCAAATTCCTTGTTTGCAAAATTTTGTTTATAAATACTTTGTCCACCGCTGCCGTCCATTCCCCATTTATATATTATATTAAATTCTTTTACTTCTTCTGGCACACTAGATAAAACTTCACCTTGCACTTTTACCAATCGCTTTGTAGTTAAATCCAAAAGACTTTGTAAAGGTATTTTTGCTTCCGTCTCTGTGACAATCATTCCTTCCGGGTAACATTCGTGTTTAGTTTTAGAGATGGATTTGTAGCTTGGATAAATACTGGCACCCCTTTTTTTAGCTCCTTGTTGGATTCTTATGTATTGATCCTTTCCTAAATTGCAATCTACTATAATGGCTAAAGCCTCTTCTGGTGTGTATGGCTTGAAGGAAGCTGCTGACGATGAAGTGTAAGCTACTTTCATCCTTTTAAGTCTCTTCGGTGTGCCAGTTGTCGTAGCTAATTTAACAACTTCAGCGGCTGATCTTTTACCAGTCATCTTCAAACTCTTCTGGGTAGCAAAGAGTAGATGTTCAGGGCTAATTTCCGCCATTAACGGTTCAACTGTTCGCGTCTTAGTTTTTTCGGAACTATCATTACAAGGCTTCCTTGGTCTTCCGCGAGCGCTTCGCTTAGGAGTTATAGATGCGATTTCTTCTCGAGGCATTGGTAAATTTAGCTTACCATCAAGCCAAAAGGAGTTTTTCTTCAAAAACCTCTTCATAAATCTACGGCTTTTTCGCCACCGCAACATAAGTTTCGAAATAAACAATTTTAAAACATTTTTCGCAGTTTTTTCAAATTTTTCACTGTATTCACTTAAAACAAGTTTATTCAAAATGTACTCAAATAAGTGTTTATTGCACTGTGATAAACTTAAACTCAGAATTTTGTCTCTGTGTAACACCAAAAATAGTTCTTTTCTTGTCACATCACATTGCTCTGTCCTAGAAGCGATAGGGCTACCTGAAAACAAAGGGGAAGTTTTTCCAAAAGGGCACAGATGTGGCACTAAAACAACATTGTCATTTTTGCGTAGCTTTCAGTACTATCGAAGGACAGTAATTTTTCAACGGTTCGATGCGGAACTTTTTTCTGGCGGTCAACGAACTAATAAAAATAAATAATTTTCATATACCTCTATTGGTTTACTTATATTTTAAAAAAAACACCACATAGAACCCAATGAATGTCAGATTTATTAAAGTACATACCTGTAGCTTGGATATCCATTGCGAACGAAAAATTATCACTGCAAAAAGTACTCATAGACTGATCGACACCATCGAGCGATTTGGGACGACTGTTCACGTATGTCAGGTAGTATCTCATTCAAACCGGTTTCGTTGAGTTCTTGTTATCGGTGATGAGTAATTTTCTTATGAGTAAGGTACTCATATGTGTTGTGATTCCAGATAACCATACCTAGTTTCGATTTGAACATATGAAAATATGTATTTTTGTCCACTTGTCGTAGAACAAAGGGCCGTATGTGCGCCGTTGACTTCCGTACTCATTCACGTTTCAAAATTAACTCCCCGATTTCACGCAGTCTCCCTACATTGCAGCCGTTTCTACCCGTCCAACCACCAGGCGAGCCGTTCTACGTCGGTCGGATCACGAAAGTTCTTGCTGGCGACGGCGCTGCTGACTATCTGTGCGGCGGTGTGTGTATTCCTTTTCGGCCGAAATCATTACCACAGAATATCTGCTGTCGAGCCAAATTTTCTCGGAATTTTGCTTTTGTGGACCCACTGCAATACATTGCATGATGGTATCATGCGATGTATTACAGCCAGGCGAGTTACAGTTTTTGACTCTTCGATGTTGGTGACTAGCGGTAAGTGTTATGTGTAAAAATTGTACCTTGTTGTTTTCTGTTGAAAATATTTCGTATTGTTGTTCATTTTCAGGTTTTTGTGTATGTGACTCGGGTTAATGCGCAAAATTCCAATTTGTGCGTGTTCTGGTTTCAGGAATTTTGTGGGCTACTTCTCGAAAATATCTGAATTTATATTTTTTCACGAATTTTGTAATATGGAGAATTAGCATAGGGCTACTTCTCCAAAATAATTAAATTTTCGCTTTTCCAGGAATTTTGTAATGTGGAGAAGTAGCATAAGGCTACTTCTCGAAAATAACTAAGTTTTATCCCCTTTCTAGGTACCTTGTTGCACTGCGTTGTTTGGCACATGTAACACATTTATGTAGTCTAGTAGTAATGCTGCGTCTTGCATGTAAAATCCAATATTTCTCACGACTTGTGGTTAAGACTAGGGATGGTCCGCCATGCAAAGTCTCTAAATGAATTTTATCAATCAACAGCAATGTCACATGATGGTGGTGTGATGTCGTTGCGAATAAGAAATCATAGCATTGGCCAACCTCCCACCTACTCTCATCAAGCCACTAGAGTCTATAAACGGATTTAGTTTAAGCAGCCTACTATTACGAGACAATGGTTCCTGATGCATCAGATGACTGTAGTCTTCCGGGAACACTATTTGTTGTACTATCTTCAAGATTGCTGTTTCAGCAGCATTCCATTCAGTGCTATTGAGTGAATTCAGTCGTTTGTTCTGTGGATTTCGACAGTTGTATAAGAATCGCTGGATTGTTGATGTAACTCGAATTAATCGTAAAAATGAGGAATACCTCAGAGGAATATCATCAGTTAACTTGCTTAGAAAGGTAGTTAGAGCTGATTGTTTTACTTCTAAGTCTGTTTGTTCCTTGACATGATTCAACCTTGGCCAGTCCTTTTGCTTGTGCATTAACAATGATGGTCCATGCCACCACAGATTGTTGTTAATTAAGCTGGAAGTCGGAACACCCCTAGAGGCTAGGTCAGCAGGATTATTACTTATGGAAATGTGTTGCCAACAATCGTACCTTGTTAGATTGTTGCAGCCGATCTCTCGTACTTCCTTGAAGAAGGACCGGAGAGGGAGTTAGGATATTAATTATGGCGATTAATTATACTCGATACTGATTTTAGTGAGAAACTGTACTTGGTTCTAACATAAATTTTTTGAAGTATTACACAATTAGTTGATTTCAACGCAAATTTTTTGGTTTTTTGTTTTTTACACAATTTTAGGGTTTTAACCCAATTTTTACAATATTTACACAATTTTTGTTTTTCACGCAATTTTTGAATATTTACACTATTTTTTGATTTCAACACAATAATAATTATTTTTTTTAATTTGAGGCAAACTTAGTTACCACCATTTTTTGTAGACACAAAAATAAAGGAAGAATTTCGCGTGTTATCTCGCCGGCGGGTTGTAAAAGCACTCCCCGAGGTTTGGTGATCTTGCACCCAGGTTATGCTAAATTGAATTTTGTTATAATATGGGAATGCATTTCTAAATGCATTTTAAATTTTGAATGAGATTTAAAAATGAAATAATTTTTCATTGTCAGGGTCAATCAATGGTGCATAAATATATCGTATTGGACGATATATTGATGTATCGGTATTATGGTTGTGATTCGGGGTATTGGGCACCTGAGTCACAACATCTCACCCCCCTGGGGGAAAAGAAAGTTTTATTCTTCCTGTGAAGAAAACTTTCTTTCATATTTAGTAAATCAGAATGTGTACATATATTTGTATATATAAAGGAACTGGTATATAACTAGTCAACTTTAAATAACTACAAAATTATAAAATACAGTAAAAACTAATACATGTATATATTTTAATTTCTAATAGAGAAGCTTTACTTTATTAATTATACGTTATTATTCAATTATTTTGTTATAATTTTTATTTATATGCAGATACATATTTTCTTGTGAATTATTTATTATTGTTGATTATTACTATCATTTCGCAACGAATGATTGAATATATCTACATATTGATATATACATATTTGATAGTTAGGGTAAAACTAGAGAGAAAAAACATTATTGGATTGAGTATAACATTAAATTTAATATATATTATAATTAAGTTATTCCTTCTGTTTGTTCTCTTTATTTATTTTTATTGAAATTAATGCTCATTATATTCTCTGGCAAAAGAAAATTTGTCGCTTTTTATTAATATTTTAAGTTTTTTTTTTTTTTATATATAGGTATATATATATATACTACTTTGTTATGTATTTTAAACAAAATACAAGTATAAACTTTACGAGCTAAAAAAAACATTTTATTTTCTATCCAACAAGAAAATTTAAGGAAGGAAGGAGTTACCATTGTTCAGTTTTCTGTTTGTCTTATTTGCATGATTAATCGTTAAAGCTAAATTAGTTAAACGTGTTCTGGCGTTCTTCTTGTAGGTGCTGCAGTTATTTTGAAACTCAGTTTTCGTGGTGCTGGTCTAGGCATATCTTTCAATAATGTTTGAAGATGATGAAGTTTTTACTCTGAGAAAAGCTTTAGGTCATTGTTATGGACTCTTTTGTTTTTATTATTTATTTTAATAGAAGAATTAATCTCCATTATCTCATACGAACCTGACCATAGTGGTGAGAACTTATTATATCTGACTCTGCTTTTCAGTAAGACTTTATCACCAGTATTAAATGATTTTTGGATGGAGTTCTTATCGTATTGCAATTTTGATCTTTCTTTATTTGCCATGGCTATGTCTTTAGCTATTTTGAAGCTATTCTGTAAACGTGTTTTTGACTCGTTTGCATAATTGTCGTAATTATAGCAAACGGTTGGAGAAGATTTCAAATTATTTGGGATATCGGCTGGGAATCCGTAAAGGAGTTCGCGTGGAGTATAGTTAGTACCCGAATGGGGGGTTGTATTATATACATCATATACATGGCATAAGGAATCCATGTACATCAGTCTTGTGGATCTTTTACTACATAAGATCGGAGATATTCCGCTAAGGTTCTGTGACTTCTTTCCAATGCGCCATTTGTTTGAGGGTGATATGGAGTAGTCTTAAGTCGTTTTATTCTTAGTAATTTAGAAACCTCGGCGAACATGCCACTTATGAGGTTAGAGCCTTGATCTGTGAGGATACTTTCTGGAATACCGTGTCGACAAACTATTGTTGTCGTGAAGGCTTCCGCTAATGTCTTGGACTCGGTGTCGACTATGGGAATAGCCTCAGAAAATTTTGAAAGGTCGTCTTGGAATGTAAGGAGATATTTATTTCCAGAATGTGAAACTGGGAGAGGTCCTACAACATCTAGGTACACTCTTTCGAAAGGTTTGGAGCTAATGCTCGAGACTTTCATTGGAATTTTAGGGTTTCTGGAAACTTTATTCACCTGACAAAGTTTACATTTCCTTACATATTTGACCACGTCGTCTGACATGCCAGGCCAGTAAAATTGTTTTTTGATTCTTTTAATTGTACGGGAAACGCCTTGTTCGATTTCATTAATGTCGGATAAATATTTAATCGAATCTTGATGGAGTTTGATGTTTATTTGTTTCTTAGCGAAGATCTTAGTAAAAGCGTTTTTGATAATTATTAGATTTTGTGGGTCTAATATCGGGAAGGAGATATTTATTTGTTTTAACTGATTTGCTTCTGTGTATGTATGTCTCAGTTAAAATCTTTTCGAGGTCTGATCTATCTCTTTGCGATCGACAAGGTAAATTTATTTTTGATTCGGATTGAAGTTTCAAATTAAAATTTCGGAGACGGCTGAATACTGCTGTGAGTATGGAATTGTGGTCTTTGAGATTGTATCCATGGACTACAATATCGTCCACGTATACGAAGCAATAGATGCGTTGAAGGCCAGATAAGACATTATTCATGGCTCGTTGAAAAGTAGCAGGGGCTCCCTTTAAACCGAATGCCATACGATTGTATTCGTAGTGGCCATAGGGTTACTAAAGGCAGTTTTCTCCCTGTTCTTCGAGTCAGTATTTATTCTATGGGGATTCTGGATCACTTTTTTTAGGCTCCAGGATTTCACCACAGATTACGCCACCGTCGCTAGGTGGTTTGAGTCCATGCTAAATGTAGGTTTGTGTCTTGCTGTATTGGTTTGTGTCTTGGTTACACCGTTGTGTCTTGTGTGCATCATTGAGTCTCTCCTAGCGGGATAAATCGGTACCAGCGGGATGTGTCATTTGGTCTTGGCATTAGCAGGTACTACCAGCATCAGGATTTCGCCACAGATGGCGACACCGTCGCTTGGTGGATTGAGTCCATACTAAATGTGGGTTTGTGTCTTGACTGTATGGGTTTATTTCTTGGATGATGGGGGATACGAGACCAATTTGGGGGATACGAGACCACTTTTAGCACTCTCCAGCATAGGGAAATAGCATAGGATTTCGAATTTGTTTCTGAAGTTCGCTTATTTTTCATCTCGAGGCTTGGGGATACGAGATCACTTTGGGGATACGAGACCACTTTTAGCACTCTCCAGCATAGGGAGTTAACATAGGATTTCGATTTTGTTTCTGGAGTTTGCTTATTTTTCATCTCGGACTCGCTACCTCTAAGTTGACATTAAGTTTTTCATCTCGAGTTTTGGGCAGTACTAAGCAGCAACTGCGCCCTAGCGGCATTACCCGATACTACCACCATGCTCCGGTGTGTCTAGACTGTACTGTTTTATGTCTTGGATGCACCATTGAGTCTTGACTGCACCCTAGCCAGATTAACCGGTACTACCAGCATGCTCCGGGATGTGTCATTTGGCCTTAACTGCGCCCTAGCGGCATTAGCCGGTACTACCAACATGCTCCGGTACTACGGTTTTCTTGGATGTGTGTGTGTGTGTGTCATTTGGTCTTGACTACACCCTAACGGCATTAGCCGATACTACCAGCATGCTCCGGTACTACGGCCTTGGATGTGTGGTACGATTCTCTTGGATATGTGAAGTTTTTTGCTTCACTTTTGGCCCACACGTGGCAGCATGCTACGGTTTTCTGTGCCCACACGTAGCAGCATGCTACGGTTTTCTTGGATGTGTGAAGTTTTTTGCTTCACTTGGCATGTTCCGGTACTACGGTTTTCTTAGATAGATATGTGGTGCACCTACAAGTAGGCTTTTTTATTATGATTTTTCTTGAGCGCCTAAATGTAGGCTTTTTATTTTGAACTAATAATTGAAGTTAATAGTAGGAAATTTTTGTTCATGCCAATGGATTCTAGATGGTGGGTATGTGAGGGTGATAATAAAGATAGGTAGGGTGGGGGGGGGTAATGAAATTTTCATCAGAAATCCTCTACGAGCTCTGGTTTTCGAGATATTAGCGTATTAATAATTCAAGTTATTTTTTGTTCATGGAAATGGATTCTTGGCGGTGTGGGGTGGGAGGGGGAACGAAATTTTCATCAGAACTCCTCTGGTTTTCGAGATATTAGCGAAATTTGTTCTGGCGCAAACGTCATCTCTTGAGTAAGGTTCCCTAGCGGCCTTAATTGGAACTACCAGCATGCATTAGCGGGAGAGTTCTAGATATTGGAATGACGTCATCACGGTTTTGCTGTTTTCAAATCCTGCACGTTTTCTTAGCAGGGAAGTTTTAAATATCAGCATTATTCGAATTTCACAACATGACATCACCATGAACAGATTCTAGACGATGTCAGTGAGGGTTCTGCGGTATGTGTATTGAAAAGTCTTATGTTTTATAAACATTTGTTTTTATTTCCAATAAAATTGCTTATAATAAAAGTATTTCTTATAGCACATTGTCCAATATGAACATGATAAGATGGCGCATTTGTGTTAATCTCTATTAGTTTTCCACAGTTGTAGTCATCATCGACATTAATAATGATTTCACCCTCTCCAACTATCTTCTGCATCCAATGAACTTTTTCAGCTCCCTTTACATATATGGTTTTGTTTCGAAGCAGTGGTTCAACTATAGTGTACAGCTTGTGATACGGTATGTAGCCATCATCCCAGCGGAATCCATGAAGCCATTTTACTTGCCTCTTTTTTGCTGAAGTCATTGTTTAAAATTGCCAGTTCTTTATGGGGTTTATTTTGAATCCTTGGACGTCTACGATGACAGCCATCTTCTTAATTAAAAGTGGTCTCGTATCCCCCAAAATTAGTCTCGTATCCCCATCATCCAAGACATAAACCCATACAGGCAAGACACAAACCCACATTCAGTATGGACTCAACCCACCTAGCGACGGTGTCGCCATCTTTGGCGAAATCCTGATGCTGGTAGTACCTGCTAATGTCGCTAGAGCACAGTCAAGACCAAATGATACATCCCGCTAGTACCGATTAATCCCGCTAGGGCGCAGTCGAGACAATGGTGTATCCAAGGCGCAATGGTGTATCCAAGAAACAAACCAATACAGTCAAGACACAACCCTACATTTAGAGTGGACTCAAACCACCTAGCGACGGTGGCGCCATCTGTGGTGAAATCCTGGAGGCTAAAAAAAGTGATCCAGAATCCCCATAGAATAACTACTCGAGTCCATTTTTATCTGGTGGAATCCACTGGCTAAGTCGAGTGGGGTAAAATATTTCGACTTCCCCAACTCGTCTAATATATCAGTGATATTAGGCAGTGGGTACGCACCGCCAATAGCAATGGCGTTAATAAGACGAAAGTCGACCACTACTCGCCACTTTTTGTTTCCATTCTCATCTGGTTTTTTGGGAACCAGGAGAAGTGGAGAATTCCAGGGACTATGTGAAGGTGTGATGATGTCTGACTCAAGCATTTCTTGTATTTGCCTATTTATCTCAGTTCGGCTTGCTTCAGGAAGTCTATAAGGCTTGGTATAGATGGGCGATTTGTCTTGGAGTGTCTCGATTTTGTGGGTAATCGCATCTGTATATGAAAGGAAATCCCCTTCTATGAAGAAGAGATCGTTGAATTCCCTACAGATGTTTCGAATACTCTCAGATTGCTCTGAATTACAGTGATCCAATTTGATAAGGTTTTGTATTTTATTTATTCTGCCCTTAATTGGATCTCTGTCAGAGTCTGTGGAGATTACCACAAAGTCGTGATCCGATTCTTTCGGATTTTTAATTGGAAGGAGATATGATTTCAGCTTTTGTGGAATTTGGAAGGAGTTATTCGATGATTCCGACTCGATAGAATTTTAAGGAGATAAAACTTTATTGAAATTCTTTGCATTCTTTTCTGATTTATTTCTGGAATTCACTTTATGTGAATTTATTGATGAAGGAGATAGGGCTTTACTAACTACAGCCTCCTGTGCGGCTATTGATGGAGTTTTACATTTATGTTCTTGCTTCATATCTTGTAAAGCTTTGGATGGAGATAGAATTTTATTTAATTCAGCATCTTGTGTGGCTATAGATGGAGATAGATTTTTACCTTTATGCTTCATTTCTTATGAAGCATTTGCTGGCGATTGATTTGCATTGCTTTTCGAAGCAATTGATGGACATAGATTTGTATTCGTATATATATCGGAAAATGTTATCTCCGTATATAATAGACTTTTTGTTTGAGACCTCTTTTCTGGGTCTTCGCTTTTCAAATAAACGTATGGGTAGTTAGTGTAATATTCTTCATAAGGATAAGATTCATTTGAATCGTTTATTTCTAAAGAAATATATTTATTTTTGTAATTGATACTAGCATTGTATCGAGATAAAAAGTCATGACCAAGTAGGCCGTCGTATGAGAGGATGGAGTTATTTCCCACAATTTGAAATGGGTGTTCTAGGATGGAGTTATTATTATTCGAAGATTCTAAATTCAATTTAGCAAAGATGAGCCCTTCCGTAGAAGTGGACTCTGTGAATAATGTGTTTATATTGCAGACAGCATCTCTGTAGCAGATGCTATCTGGCTTTAATGGATGGAGTTTAATTAAGCTGATCTCTGCTCCAGTATCAATCAAAAAGGTAAGTTTTGGAGCAGAGCATATATCAACAGGCAAAAAAAGCGTTAGTGAATTTTTATTAATTTGGACGGGGATACGAATTAATTTTTTGCTGTTTAGTTTTTCGTCGATATTGTCTCGGGATTGCGATGAACTTGCGCCGTTGTTTCTATCTGCGAGGGGTTGCCGAATGAGACCCCCCGCTGCATCCAGTTTCCCTGCCTGGATGCCGATGGAGTTTTGTTATTCTTCCTGTTCGGAGATGGTGATCTAGCCGAGATATTCGCATTGTTATACTTCGGCGGTGAAATTCGACTTTCTCGGAATACTGGCTGCTGCCAGTTCCTGTTTTGTGGCTGTCTATCAGTCGTGCTTGTTTGCGGAGCTGTGTTTACTTTTTGGAAATTATTCCGATTTCCTTGATTGTCGTTAAATCGGGAATTATTTGCAGCTCTTGTCCTGCATTCTTCAATAGAATGGCCCATCCGATGGCAATATCGACAAGATGGTACCTGTGACGGAGATGCGGCATTCTTAAAATCTGGAGGACGTTGTAATTGCGAGTTTAGCTTCGGAACTGCGTGGAGCGTTGTATGACTGGGCAGCTTGATGCAGCATGCCCCAGTCTATTACATTTGAAGCATTGTAAATTATGACTCGTATTTTGTCTGAAAGGGACTGGATTTGTCTTGTAATTAGTTTGGAGGATAGCTTGCTTGACCTCCAAACGTGATGCATGATCTAAAATATGTGATTTTACTGCAGAAAAGGATTTATCGGATTGCACTTTGGCTAAAGTTTGGAGTTGTTGATTGGATAATCCGTCCTCTATTGCTCTTACGGCCTGGCTCTCATCATCTTTTAATAAAGATTTTAGGAGTACCTTATCTGTTGTGTAAGAGTGGGTTGCCTCATTTAATCTGGACAGACTTGTCTTAAGTCTTTGGAGAAAATGAAGTAGGCCAATCTTCAATATGATTGTACCTGAAGATATCGTAGGCCTCTGCGGATAATTTACTCCTTATTAAACTAAGGAGGGAGTGCTTTTCGCTTGCCGTCGTTGCTGTTGCGTATGAATCATCACAGCTTGAAATGAATTTGTGGAGATCTTTCGGATTTCCATTGAAATTGGGAATTAATGTTCTCGCGTCAGATAGGAAAGAATTTGACTGGTCTCTGCAAGAGACATTGTAGTGATGCTCTGTTGAATTATTTGTAGTATTTGTTATATTTTGGAATCTCGAGTCGAACTGTTCTTGCAGCACAATTATAGTGTCTGAGAATGATGTTTCCATATTTATGTAAACATCATTCACAAAGTATTCGCTGTCTTTGTCGTTTGGGCCAACATTCAAGATTATTTCGTTATGTGTTTCTTCGAAATCGTCCCAATATTTGTGCAACGAGTTTAATTTTTGGTTTAGATATGCCTGGGTTGCAGTTGCAAGTGAATTATTATCTATAGATTGAATAATATGGGATAACGTTTTTCGGCTATCTTCTTGTAATCGAAGCCGTACTGTATTTGATTGATCTTTGTCTGTGCTGTTTTGGTTTTCAGCTGCAGTCGTTTTTTGCGAAGTTTTTGGAGGTGGGACGTAAAACGGGTTATTTTTGCGCTCTGTGGGGACTGATATGGATTTCAACTTATCAGACAGAGTTGCCTTTGTAAGAGTCCTCCGTTTTGTCATAGCATGACTGTTTAAAATAGTCATGAGTTTCAGTAAAATTTTCATGATCTTGAATCAGGGTTTCATTTTTTTTCAAATGAAGCCCATAGTTCTTCCAACTGTTGGAGTTTTCCAGAAGTAAAATCTGAAGTCCTTTTAGGTTTATTCGGTCTATAATAGTCGGCCAGAATTTGTCTAATTTCTGTCATTTTTGGGACTTGTGACAAGCAAAGCTCATCGAAAGATTTGGTTTCTTCAGTCATGCTTTTGAATCGTGTACAATACATAATTTTATAATATTTCGAATGTCCTTATGTAGCTACGACTTGGTCGATTTAGGGGTGACTATAGAGGTTGTGACAAAGTTGTATGCAAGAGAGAGAAAAAAACACAGCCGAATAGAAAACAGATTGTTAAATTTCTTGACAACAATAGGCAGAGAATTAGTTTGTCATTGCCACCAGATGTTATATGTACATATGGTTACGTGAAAGAAAAAATGTAGACAGTAATGTGTGAGAAATATAGAACAATAGTAGGAGGATAATTTGATAATTTAAATAAATTACTAGGAATCTCAATATATATATAAAAAAAAGATTATTATTTGTTTGTTATAAATATCTCTGTGAAAATTGAGAAGAGAAAAAAAAATTAAATTTTATTAAGAATAAGGAAAGTATAGTGATAGGTAGGGAAACTATTGTGGAATTTGTTACAAGGGAGAGTTTTAATTAAAATTCTTCTATGTAATCATTTATATAAAAAAAAGGAAAAACGACAACCCAACTTCCATAAGAATAACCAACTTCAGAAGGAGAAGAAGAAACAATTTTGATATCACAAAAAAAAAAATAGCACTAAATACTGGCGTCCACAATCTTTTTTAAAGAAAAAAAAGAAGGGAAATAGTTTTAATAAAAAATAAAATGTTAAAATATTATTTATGTGCATAAGATTGTTTTGTTTTCCGATGTCCTTTTCTGTATTGTGGATCAGAATGATTAAATAATGAAACTGATTAAAATTGGGAGCGTGTTGGTATATAGATATACATATATGTATCACATAAAATAATATTTTTTTTAAAAAAACGGTTTATCTGTGTTAATTAATGTCCAACTTTCGATATATTGTTAATTGATCGTTCTTCCAATCTATATGTTTCTCCTGACCGATAGGCTTACGAAGTTCTACCGCAGGGGATCGAATATAGATTTTTGTCGAAGTCCTCTGACCAGCACACGAAGTCTTGCCGCAGAGGTCGCTTCTAGGAAAAGCGTATCCTAATCGGGGATGTTGCTTTCAATGTAATAGACAAGATAATGCAAATTTATCCTACCAAGAGTTTTATGGAAAGCAGTTGTTTAAATAACTACTGTTCCGAACAGGAACTAAGAGTTAAGAAGGAACAAACTAGTAACGTTAAATAATTTCTCCAAAATGTTTTTCTAATAGTTTCTCACGCAATACATTGTCATTTAAAATTAAACTTTCACTAGAGCTACTACTAATTGCATTACGTACATCTTCACGTTCCTCTGTTAACTTGTAAATTTTCATAGCTTGTTTCTCAGCTATTTTTCTTAGATAATCAAGTTCAGCAGCTTCAGATTCAAATATATCTTTATCTATTCTAAGTACATTGCTGGCCTCTTCAAATTTTTCTCGTAGTTCATTTTCTGTACACTTACAATGAAATCTCTTAATTTGAGCTTTCTGCCCTTTAAGAACTAATCTTAAAGTCTCCATTTCTATATCTAGATTGTGCAATTTTATAATTTCATCCTTAACTACAGTTTGTAAATGTTCTAATTGATTGCTGCTTATTTGGTTAATATCTCATTTGTTTGCCTAGAATTGATGTCTCTTAGTTTGGAGAGTTCTGTAGATCGCTGTATTTGTTCATTATTCAAATTATCAATATGTTTGGACAATTTTGAGTTTTCTTCCAGGGCAGTATATTCCAAACAGGAGCCATTAACCCTGAAAAGAAACCAAACGGACCACCAAGAATCAACTCTTATTAAAGAAATATAAAATGATCTTACCTAATTAGTTGTTTAACTCCCACGAAGCAAAATCTGCACATCAACAAATTGCTGCTGTCAACTCAAGTCAGCTGGATAGCAACAAGTATGGCCACTACGGTATCGAGATACAAGAATTCTCATTACGAACCACGTTCCGCCATTACACGAGAAATTACTGCGCAGCAGAATATTGGGATGTGCAGCAAAAGATAGCTCAAGGTATTGTACAAATATTTCTGGTAAGTGAAATTTCTAATTGAACAAAGGCGAAAGTTTTATTTTTATTTATTGATATTTAGACCATATTGATTTGGAAATAATTTATGTATTCATAAGTTGAGTGCAGCTTGTTGACAACAATAACTAAAATGGTAACACTTTATGAACCAATGATGAAGTGCAGTTGCTAGGTCAGGTTATTGTTGCTATGCAAGTTGTTTCTATTGTTGCCACGCGCCGTTGACTACCGTTCTTTGGTGCCGTGCGCAATCCCTGGCTATATAAACAGCAGTTTGACTTGATTCGAGCTCTTTTGTGATTTAGCAGTGCAGTGATTAACTTGGCGATTTTATTCCTTTGTGTTCTTTCCTAGTGATTTTTCCTAGTGTGTATTTTATTACTAAATTAAATACTTGGTTTAATTGACAGCTAAAATAAAATATTCTTATTCTGGGTACCGACTGAATTAAGGAGTTTGTTTTAGATAGCGATTAAATTAAATTTTTTTTTATTGTGGGTAGCGACTGCAATAAAAAATATTATTAACAATACACTTTATTTCTGGTCTCGACGGAAATAAAGAATCTTTCTTCGGGTCTCGACTGAAGTTAAGATATATACTAACATTCACTTTAAGTCGGGTCTCGACTGACTTAAAGAATATTATCTCGGGTCTCGACTGAGATAATATATTACTAACAAATAACTTTATTGCGGGTGTCGACTGTAATAAAGTTTCTTATTGCGGGTCTCGACTGTAATAAGAAATTTACTCACTCACACCACTTTATTGCGGGTTTCGACTGTAATAAAGAGTCTTATTGCGGGTCTCGACTGTAATAAGACAATTACCAACAAAACCACTTTATTGCGGGTATCGACTGTAATAAAGAGTCTTACTGCGGGTATCGACTGTAGTAAGACAATTACTAACACAAACACTTCATTGCGGGTCTCGACTGTAATAAAGAGTCTTACTGCGGGTTTCGACTGTAATAAGACAATTCCTAACAAATCCACTTTATTGCGGGTATCGACTGCAATAAAGAATATCCTCATCCCACACCTCAGTCAAATAAAAGGTCAAGTAAATCAGCTGCTATATATCGATCAGGTGAGTACAAGTCAATTGCTACAGCTGTGTAAATCAAATTTATATATTAATCATTTAATAAACATTGGTTTCAGATTTTTATATTATAATATATATATATATATATCTTGCAGTTCTCAAGTTTTAGTATTTATTGAACTTGAAACATTTAGTGCAGTGAATAAACAAATAAAAACCACTAGCTTTATACCAGTGGCATAAATTTCACTACACCTTTCATTTATTGCATGTACGCTCTGACTACGAGCAGTACACTACAACTATTCCTTTCTGGAAGAAAGTTATTTCTTACTAAATTACGGTAAATTGAGGGAGATAAAAAAAAATTTTGAACTTTGTTTTATTTTTTGCTGGTTTCTTGCCATAGCCTGAATAGAAAAATGCATTATTTGTATTTGCTAAAAAAAGTTTAAAGAAAGAATGTTTAATTTTATATTTGCCTTTGGAAATGTGCCCGTATGTTTATAGGTCATAGTACCATATTTTGCAACTTAATACTATTTCATTAATTCAATTCAATATTATCAGGCCCGTTCAATATCGCCACTGATCTCAATGTTAGAGTTGCAAATGATTTATATTATTAGAAAAATATGTACGGCTTGGTTTTATGACTACCTTAATTCTTATCCGATTTATAGTCGAAGCTTGTGTGTGTCTAATGTTGGTGATAAGTGTGTCTCACGAAGTTGGAGGTGATCTTTTGATTGATTGTATTGGGTATGGTATGTCGGTTGTCCTGGCTGACGTGCCCTTGTAGTCTTCCTTCCTTCTCTGTCGAGGATGAAGATGATGAAGATACGTCACGCGTCCTTGGTGATGATTTCTATAAGTCTCCCTTCTTGGAATCGTCTCGTTGAGGCAGGAATGAAGCCTCACTAAATTCCCTCGTTGGAGCACTAAGGCACTCAAAACTTATATAATATTTCCTCTAAGTACCCTGTATAAAAGTTACCCGGGTTTCTTTTTTTTCAGGTATTATTTATTATTTTTTCTTTTATATAAAAAAGAATTATTTTTATTTATTTTAGTTTAAATTTCTTTTGCTGCCATCGATTGTAATAGTTAGGGGAATATTCTATAAAAATTTTGTTTATTTGAATTAATTAATGTTATTTATTTTTTTTAACACTGATTTAATTTTTGAGGTAAGTACACCGCTGCCACCAGAAATGTTAGATTGTTGCGGCCGATCTCTCGTGCTTCCTTGAAGAAGAGATCGGAGAGGGAGTTAGTTATTAATTATGGCGATTAATTATACTCGATACTGATTTTAGTGAGAAATAAAATTAACTTTATTGAAACTGTACTTGGTTCTAACACAATTTTTTTGAAGTATTACACAATTAGTTGATTTCAACGCAATTTTTTTGGTTTTTTGTTTTTTACACAATTTTAGGGTTTTAACCCAATTTTTACAATATTTACACAATTTTTGTTTTTCACACAATTTTTGAATATTTACACTATTTTTTGATTTCAACACAATAATAATTATTTTTTTTTAATTTGAGGCAAACTTAGTTACCACAATTTTTTGTAGACTCAAAAATAAAGGAAGAATTTCGCGTGTTATCTCGCCGGCGGGTTGTAAGAGCACTCCCCGAGGTTTGGTGATCTTGCACCCAGGTTATGCTAAATTGCATTTTGTTATAATATGGGAATGCATTTCTAAATGCATTTTAAATTTTGAATGAGATTTAAAAATGAAATAATTTTTCATTTTCAGGGTCAATTAATGGTGCATCAATATATCGTATTGGACGATATATTGATGTATCGGTATTATGGTTGTGATTCGGGGCATTGGGCACCTGAGGCACAACATCCCACCCCTGGGGGAAAAGAAAGTTTTATTCTTCCTGTGAACTAAATCAGAATGTGTACATATATTTGTATATATAAAGGAACTGGTATATAACTAGTCAACTGTAAATAACTACAAAATTATAAAATACAGTAAAAACTAATACATGTATATTGTGTACTTCCTACATAATACACGTACACTGATCGCTGTAAATCCAATGCTGAATCTTTGGGAGCCGCTAAGAACAGCGTTCACTCCTGAAGAGCTGCTATGTCAGCGCAAACGCTAATAATAAGGTGGAGCAGCTATGAGCAGCGTGGACTCCTGAAGAGCGGCTATGTCAGCGCAAACTCTAATAATAAGGTGGAGCAGCTATGAGCAGCGTTGACTCCAATGTCTACTATTTTGAGCAGAATAAAACACTCCGTATACTTTACTAATGTCAAATAGCAAGTGACTTTATTTTACCCTTTCTTATCTTATTTATATTTTAAAATTACCTGGTTGACCTAAGTTGGTTCCCATGCTTAAAATGCTTATTTTACAATAATTGCATGAGAACCAATTGACATCGATTAATTACGATTCAATAAACAAAGCTTGCGTTGCACATTTCCACCTTTACGATTTCATTCATAACTTGCCGCTACTTTGTAATTTGAGCTAAAACAAACAGAAGTCAGTTTATCATCGTCTTTTGTTTGTTTTAGCTTTTACATGCAGAAGGCAGTTAAGTAGGTCGGTGAGTCAGTTCACGTTTGAGCTTATGCATATGCAAGTCGCTGACCTCACTTGAGGCAGGTAGTGATTGCTCATTATGCTACCTACATACATGTGTAATTGAACTTACTTTCTCACCGCGATTATGGAAATTTATGCAACTTCTATGCTTGAGCTTTTGGGGTATTTTCGTACGTATTACACCTTTACCCTTTTAAAAAAAAAAAAATTAAAACAAAAAAAAAATTGTATGCATCGTAAACGCAAACTTTGTTTTACATATGTATTGTCATGTAATAGTGTCAACCTCTGAAGTACTAATTTCTGCTAGTTATTAGCGTATATTAATATATTGGTATATTAGCATATTGCTATATTAGCCTATTGTTATATTATCTATGGTCTATGCTATACTTTACTTACAATGACTGAAAAAAAAAATATGAATGGTGAAAGTTTTCCTTTTTTTTTTTATGGGTAAAGTATTATAACTATATTAGCTAGTAATTTTATTTTATATGCATGTTTGCTTATTTCACTGTACCTAATTACGTTCCTATACTTTCCTTAGTCTATTTTTATGTACCTTACTTATTTTTTCCGTTAATGTCTTTTATATTAAATTAAATTAAATTATTAAATTATCGACCAATTGCGATCACTCCGATTCTTTCAAAGGTTTTTGAATCTATCATTAACTCAAAATTAATGAAGTATCTAGAAACTAATCATCTCATCAACGATCGCCAATATGGCTTCCGAGCTGGACGCTCATCTGGAGACTTGCTGACCTTTCTTACGGAACGTTGGAACCGTAGTCTTCACAATTTTGGTGAGTCTAAAATCGTTGCTCTAGATATTTCAAAAGCCTTTGATAGAGTCTGGCATCCAGCCCTTTTAGCCAAACTTAAAGCACTTGGTCTCTCCCCTCCTCTTCTATTATGGATTGAAAGTTTCCTATCTAGTCGCCAAATACGTGTTGTATTAGATGGCGTTACATCTGAACCGCATCCCATAAATTTCGGTGTGCCTCAAGGCTCTGTTATCTCTCCAACTCTCTTTTTAGTTTTCATTAATGATCTGCTTTCCCTTACTTTCAATCCCATCCATAGTTTCGCAGATGACAGTACTCTTGATTTCCCTTACTCCTTTGACACTCTTTCGGAATCCAGGGGAATGCCGCATGTGTTAAACGAGATTGCATGACTAGATCATTGAATAACGATCTTAACAGTATCCTCGCTTGGGGCAAAGCGAATCGCGTCGAATTCAATGCATCTAAGACTCAAAGCTGTCTCATCTCATTAAAACAAGATCATAACTTAACCACACCCGTTTCTTTTGATGGAGCATTAATTTCTGATTCACCGTCACTAAGCATTCTTGGCATTAATATTTCCAGTAAGTTAAACTGGACAGATCACATCTTCTCTGTTGCCAAAGAAGAATCGAAATGTCTTGGATTTCTGAAAAGGTGTAAGAAATATTTCAGCCCGTCAAATCTAGCGCTCCTCTACAAGTCCTACATTAGACCTAGAATGGAATACAACTCCCATATATGGGCCGGTGCTGGTCGCACAGCCTTAGCTTCATTGGATATTGTCCAAAAGAGAGCCTTCAAGCTCATTGGCGATTTGGCAATAACTTGTCATATCGACTCACTCGAGCACCGCCGCAATGTTGGATGCCTTTCGCTCCTTTATCGCTATATGCATGGTCAATGTTCTGATGAAATATCTAGTCTAATCCCTTGTAGAATGATTCCTGCACGCAATACTCGCGCTGCAAACCGCGCACATACCTTTAACCCTTCAAATTACTTTCGGCCGTACAGTAAAATTCCGTGATGCTTTTTTATCCCGAACAGTGCGAATGTGGAACAGCTTACCATCTTCTGTTTTTTCCCCCGGCATACAATCTGCGGAGGTTTACGGGCGACATACATCGGCACATCCGCATTCTCCTCATAGCCCCTAATCCTTTCCCTATCTCCTTCCTGCCATGCTGTGCTTTGCATCATAGGGTATCCCCTGAGCTTGGCTTAATAATATAAAAAAAAAAAATATTACAATTTACATTATCAATTTTTGTTATAGTGTAGGGTCCGTTGTACAATGGGTCTAGTTTTTTTTCTATTTCGTAATTGAAGTAATACTTTGTCGCCTACTTTTAGCGATAATGGGTTAACAATAATGTCGTTAACATGTTTTCTTTGTTCTTTTGAGGACTCTAAATATTGTTTCGCCTTACTCAAGGTTTTTTGTAGCCTGAATTTCATTTCTTTGCTGTATACATAGATCATAGTTATAGATGGGCTCTGGTTTATTGATAATTAGTTCCGATGGTATACTAACTGTTTTAGTGAATACTAATTCGAAGGGCGTGTATCCATGCACGGTGTTTGGGGTGGTATTGTAACAAAATGTGTAGTAGGGTATCCATGTATCCCAATTGTCTTTGTTGTCGTTCACGAAGCACCTCAGGTATTCATTCAGACATTTGTGGTTTCTTTCCAGAGCTCCTATTGTCCTCTGGATGCGCGGCTGTTGCAAAAAGCTGTTTAATTTTCAGGATAGTACAAATTTGAGAAAAATTTGATTTTTGTACTCTGTTCCGAGATCCGTCTTGATTTTGTTCATTGGTCCGTAGGTTTAGTACAAAATCCGTTAATTATTGCTTGTGCGATGCTATTTGCTTCTTTGTCTTTTGTGGGGGATTATTATGATAGATATATTTACTTAAGTCGCATTGCATTGTTACTGCGTACCTATTACCGTTTGATGTTTTGGTAAATGGTCTGACTGTGTCTATGGATACTATGTCAAACGTTTTTACTGGTGTTGTTGTAATCTGCATGGGTTCTTTGTTATGCTTTTGGTGTTTGTTTTTCGCACACAGTTCGCAATTATGTATGTATTTTGCTATAGTTTTTCTCATCTTGTTCCATCTATACGTATTTTTTAGTTTATTGTACAGTCTTGATTGTCCTAGATGTCCTCTGGTAGATATTGAGTGGAAATTATTCAATAGTTTCCTGTATTTCTTCTTTATTTGTTATGTACCTTTGCGGTTTGAATATTTTTATTTTTACGTTTCTCAATACTCTGTTACCTAGGCTTTTAAGTGCGGTTATATTAATTAAATTAAATATTTGACTTTCTGCAGAAAGTTTCTGAGTCTTGGTCTGAAATTGTTTATTATAATCATCTTCCAATATTTCGAATACCTGCTCTAATGCTGATTCTACTGATTGGTTTCGTTTTATCTCTATGTACCGCTTTATATTATATATTATTGTTGTGCACTATATTTATTTCCATCTTTTCCTTTTTTGAGTTGTGATTTTTAAATTGTATTTCCGGTAAATCTTCCACTTCGGTTGGTGAAATTGCCTCTAACATACGCAGTTGATCAGGCTGGGCAGTTATTGGGTTATTTATAGTTTGAGTCACCGTTGTGTCTTGTTTTATCTGCTTTTTCATTGCACGTGTTTGTATTTGCAGAATACTAATATCTTTTAGGTCGTTTATATCTATTTTTATTCTAGATAGTGCGTCTGGTCCGACGTTTTCCTTTCCTTTAACGTAGTGTATTTCAAAATAAAATTCCTCTAGATCCAATCTCATTCGTGTTAGTTTGGACGAAGGATTTTTCATCCCAAAAAAATATGCAAGTGGTCGGTGGTTTGTTCGTACCAAGAATTTTCTACCGTAAACGTAGGGCTTGAAATATGTTATTGCCCAATGTATGGCTGCTAGTTCCTTTTCTATTGTCGATTTATTTCTCTCTCCATGTGTTTTTGCTGGCATATGCCACCAGGAGCTCTTTTCCATCAATGTTCTGTGCCAATATTGCCCCGCACGCATCTTTTGATGCATCCGTTGAAATTATGAATGGTTTTTTTAAATTAGGATGTTGTAATATTGCTGGGGACATTAGTATATGTATTAGAGTTTCGAATGCCTTTTGGTGGATATCTCACCAGTCAAATTTAGTATTCTTACGGAGCAATTTGTTCAATGGTAGTGCGATGCTCGCAAAGTTAGGGACGAAACGCCTGTAATAATTACAAAAGGCGACGAAGCGTCGAACGTCGTCCGTGTTCTTTGGGACTGGGTAATTTTTGATGGCTTTGTATTTCGAGCTATCTGGTTTGATGCCTTGCGCAGATATTTGGTGACCCAGGTACGTGACCTCAGTTTGGAAAAATTTGAATTTCTCAGGATTGAGTTTGACATTTCTCTCCCTGAGTCTTTTGAATACTGCTATTAGATTTTTGAGATGGTGCGCTTGAGAACACCCTATTACTATTATATCGTCGATATATAGGAAGGCTACTTCTGGGGTTAGTCCGGCCATAGCAATGGCCATCATTCTCTGAAAACTATTTGGACTTATATTAAGTCCGAAGGGAAGTCGAGTATATTGGTAGTGGCCTTGGTTGGTAGAAAAAGCAGTGAGTTTCCTAGAGTGTTCATCTAGCGGTATTTGATGAAACCCTGACATAAGATCTAATGTAGAGAAGTATTTAGCCCGACCCATTTGGTCCAGTATATCTTCTAACCGAGGTAGTGGGAATTTGTCAGCAAGGACCTTTTTATTTAAATTTCGAAACTAAACGACCAATCGCCACTTTTTCTCCTCGTTTGTGGACTTTTTGGGCACGAGTAGTATGGGGGAGTTAAATTGTGAAACCGGATTTTCTATAACTCTATCTGTCAGCATTTTTTCTACTTGCCGATTAATTTCATGTTTATGAGCTTCTGGTAATCGGTAGTTTTTAGTATACACTGGTCTATTATCGGAAAGCTCTATTTTTTGTTTGTAAAAATTATTTATCGTTAGTGGTTCATTATCTAGAGCAAATATGTCTTGGTATTGTCGGCATGCATTTTCGAACTGTCGTCTGGCATAGTTTGGGATGCTATTCAGATTTAATTTTGACATCACTTTGCTAGCTCTATCAGAGGTTTTTGGTATTGTGCCGATAATATGGAAGTGGTCTAAAGGTGCGGCTTTAATTATAGGTTGTTTGAATGTTATGGTTTCATCTGTGATGTTTAAAATTCTTACTAGGGGGTTGTTTCGTGATACTAATGTTCCCGATATGAAGATTCCTGGATGGGTTTCTTCATTTTGAACCACTAAGTCATTAGACGTGCCTGTTTGCGATATTTCTACGCTTCGGACAATCTCACATCTTGGTGGTATGGAGATTGAGTTTGGGGTGGGTCCACTTGAGATTGGTAAAACTACCGAATCGTTATTTGTGCTAATGGAGAGCGTCCATGTATCGTAGTCGATAGGAGCCTTGAACTTTGTAAGGAAATCTAGTCCCAATATCGCATCGGCTTGTATGGCGAAGTCATTGTCTACTATTTGGAATAGACGCTCTACTGAGAATTGCTCGTTGAACTGAATTTTTGTGTAGGTTGCTCCGATTGACTGTTTCTTTGCGTCAGTTATTCCTTGTATTAGGCATGTATGTTTTGGATAATATTGCTGGTCTTTGCTAATTTTTTCTCTTTTGATTATAGTGTAATAAACGTTGTTCCACAATTTGTCCGGGAGCTATTCATGATGAAGTTTGCTTATTAGGTCTGGTTATTTATTTATACCTGGCAGAGAACTGCCAAACTTACGGTTCGATAATATGGAAGTGGTCTAAAGGTGCGGCTTTAATTATAGGTTGTTTGAATGTTATGGTTTCATCTGTGATGTTTAAAATTCTTACTAGGGGGTTGTTTCGTGATACTATTGTTCCCGATATGAAGATTCCTGGATGGGTTTCTTCATTTTGAACCACTAAGTCATTAGACGTGCCTGTTTGCGATATTTCTACGCTTCGGACAATCTCACATCTTGGTGGTATGGAGATTGAGTTTGGGGTGGGTCCACTTGAATTGGTAAAACTACCGAATCGTTATTTGTGCTAATGGAGAGCGTCCATGTATCGTAGTCGATAGGAGCCTTGAACTTTGTAAGGAAATCTAGTCCCAATATCGCATCGGCTTGTATGGCGAAGTCATTGTCTACTATTTGGAATAGACGCTCTACTGAGAATTGCTCGTTGAACTGAATTTTTGTGTAGGTTGCTCCGATTGACTGTTTCTTTGCGTCAGTTATTCCTTGTATTAGGCATGTATGTTTTGGATAATATTGCTGGTCTTTGCTAATTTTTTCTCTTTTGATTATAGTGTAATAAACGTTGTTCCACAATTTGTCCGGAAGCTATTCATGATGAAGTTTGCTTATTAAGTCTGGTTATTTATTTATACCTGGCAGAGAACTGCCAAACTTACGGTTCTGTATGGCTAAGAGGAGCCGTTGTTTTATTGTTATATTTCCCTCGTAGATGTTGTTCACCCTTAAGGCTGGGTATTTGCCAATCTGTAAAAGTTATGGCATAGTATGTCGATGTTTATATATTGGAGGCAGAGTATGCCGCTATGTTCCGGATGGCAGAGTATGCCGATGTTTATATATTGGAGGCAGAGTATGCCACTATATTCCGGATGGCAGAGTATGCCGATGTTTATATATTGGAAGAGTATGCCGCTATATTCCAAATGGCAGAGTATGCCGATGTATTTTGAGAAGTAAAAACTACTCGTTGAAGTTGCAATTAAATCTGATTTTTTTAGTTAGTATCACCTTATTTATATAAATTGAATACAAAGGAATCGGTATTCTTTACCATTCAAAAAGGGGGGATTATTGCAGAATTGCAATATACAAATTTCTTAATCAGAAACTGTAGTGTGAGCATTTCTGATCACACAATTTCTGATTGAGTCACAATGTATCGCTATTGTAAAGCAATGACCTCAGGTAAGAATATTTTATTTATCAAGAAATATGCTTGCATAGCGGAATTTGCTTGCGTTGCAAATTCCTCCTGAGGTTGTGTAAACTTTGTTTGTTTTGATTATTTTTTGGTTTGATTTTTTTTAATTATTGACCGTGGTCATGGCTTTACATCCATACCCTTAAAAGAAAAAAAAAATTCGTATATGAAAGAAAAAAAATTTTTTTTTGTTACATAAACAGCACAACAGCACAATTTCCTGTGTATTTTTAAAGGGGCCTCTAAATTTACAAAATGGTCCCAAAAGCTCTTCGTAGACGTGAAGGAGCATAGTTGTGGGTGACGACGTCATGAAAGCTCTAAGGTTAGGTTGTTAGGTTAGTGCGTCTCCGCACCCTGAGCCGTTTCCCCTGGGCTAATGTCCTCGCCCCCTGAGCCGTTTCCCCTGGGCTAATGTCACCGACCCCCTAAGCCGTTTCCGGTAGGCTAATGTCCCCGGCCCTCTCAGCCGTTTGCCCTAGGCTTTGCTAATGACTCCTCTTAAAAGATTGATAACACTGCACAATATGCAAAAGCTATCAAAACAAAACGTTATTCACTCTCGCTGCTTCAGTAAGTAGCTGCAGATTTTATTAAACCTGATTTAGCGCATAACAAGAACAGCACATCACATCGTTCGTTGCCAAAGCATACTGCTCACGTTTTATAAAGATTCTTTGTAGTTAAAAACCATCAATCTGGCTAAAGCAAAGCTACAACCGGTCCACGGATGAAATTTAAGGCTTTCGTGGTGATTTATGTTGTGTGCCATGCTAGCAATAAAATTTTGGTGATAATCAAACAATTCTTTGATTCAAACTTGTTCTTCACGTATCGAAATTTTGTTTATACATGTGGATCACGCTGATTAAAAAATGAAAATAGTTAGCATGTTGTGCACATCTTTGCGACCGGCATCATAAAGTATATGTGATGGGGCTGTTGCTCGTTAAAACCGTGAAAATTTTGAAATAAAAGCTGAGACTACTTTGAAATAAAAACTGGTGGGATATTCGCAATAAAACAGATAAAATCAAATAAAAATATTTATTTTTCTTAATATTTGAAATTTTTATTAAAATTTAGCTAACTAGTTTATAAAAGTTTAAAAAGATTACAAAACTTTTTATTATACATCCTAATTTTAAGTGCACCTGTTATCCACGTTCGACGATTATATTCTGCTGCGCTATGCCGCAGTTCTAACCCAATTTCCTATCTATTTTTAAAGGGGCTCTAAATTTACCAACATAAAAGCTTTATCCGAATAAAATGTGAAAAACGCCGGATGTTCAAACCTAACAACTCTGGAAACAAATGAAACATCTTGTATCATACGTCGAGGCCGATGTACTCTGAAAATATGTTTATAATAAGGTATTTTTTAAATTAAACGAGTTTTTAAAACGCTATAAAATTCTTTTATTTTGCATATTTACAATATTTTCTTATTAATTAATCTATTTTCATTATACTATAATGTCCCCACGGTAACGTTTCATAATTACTTGGCGTTATATATCTTTTATCATCGTTAGGACTGAGAGCAATTTTCGATTGAGTAATGGAGGAAACTTGATGTTTCCGAGATTGAATTAAATTTTGTGTAATTGTTTTTTCAGTATTACTATTTAAACATTCAACATAATCATCGAAAGTTATATCATTTTTAACAATATTTCTTTTTATACCTTTTGATTTTTTTGTTTTATCATTACCCTCTACACGGATCGCGTACATCTTTGATCTTAAGCCAACAAATTCTGTCATAATTCTACCATTATTTTCATCTTTCATGAGGCCCAACACTTTTTTGTTTACCAGGGGGATATTCCAATTGTTTTCTGGCAGATAGTCACTAGTATCAAAATGAGTATGGCAGTCACGTTTAATAACTTGATACAAGTCAGGACAGATTACCTCATAAATGAGAGAATCTGTGTCTATATAACAAACTGTACAGTTAGATCCAAATTGAGGAAGCATATAATCATAATGAAAATTGTATAAGGTAGTTTTAGCCAAGTCGAGGATGCACATACCTACATAAAGTGGTTTGTTAGCGAAAATCTCAGATCTATTTAGTTCTATTGCTACTAAATTATCATTGAATATAGTGGAAGTTTTAAATTCGGGACTAGAAATTAGGGCTTCAGCTCCATATCGGCCCGACCATTTAGTTACCAATTTCACATTACTATATTTTCGAACGTTTTCCATAGTTTTACCAAAGACTGCATTATTCATAAGTTTAAAGAGATTTTTCTCAAAATCATTTTTAGCTAATGCTCTAAGGCTAGTGTTTAGATCAATGTATGACTTGAGCCATGTGGATTGATTAAATTGAAGAATTTTATGAATTTTCTTTAATATTAAACCATGTTGGAGAGCTTGCTTTAAATTTCTATAATATAAAATATATTTTGTTTTATTTTTAACTGTAGCTAAAAGTTTCATTTGCTTAGATCCAAAAGCATAATCGCGTTCCGGGCAAAAAGGTAAATCTTTATGGGTGTCATGAATTTCTTGTGGATATTCTAGATCCACTTCTAAAATGTATCCAATAGGTGAATCATTAGACACATCTTCAACCTTAAAGTTGTTTTTGTTTTCTACCCACTTGAAGCCATTGTAAGGTAGAGGTTGCGACATTGCCCAACCATATTGATTGTTGATGTCATAATATTGTAAGAATTTTTGTGATTTATTTGGGTCATAGCTAGCCATATGATATTTATTATTTGTTTTGGAGTAACGTTTAGAACATTGGCTAAGACCACCTCGAATACCGCGCTCTACAAACATAAACATATCAATATCAGACAACAATTTTAACGATATATTTGTATGTTTCAGCATTGCATCCCAAGTATAGCCAGGTAATGTAAAATAATCTATGATGTATAATGTAAAAAACAGGATCTAATCCATATGTCTTACAACAACTTGAACGGAATTGCTCAAATACGTCTGCTAACAAAAGAACATCTGTTTTTAGATATAACTCTGAATATTCGCCCAAATTATTTAAATTAAATTCACTCCAAACTTTACAGGCATGTGTATAATCTTCCTCACTAATATCACAATCATTCAACTTATTGTAAAATTCAGAAATGGTGGGTAAAGTAGTCTCTAAAAATTTGTCTTTAGTACTAAAGTAATCGTAAGGGTATACACCTTTACGTGTTAAGAGATTAAATTGATTGTCAGATAAATTTTGAAATTGAGATTTTAAAATAGGAAAAGAAGTTAAATATGATGAAAGGGTATCAAGGCTACTAGCCATAAACCGAAAAGAATCAATAAATCGAAATTTTATTGGAAGATTATCTAAATGTTTTGTGAACGATATGTATCGCTCTTTATTTATAGGAAGAAGATCAACCTTCCCTTCTAAGTCTGAAGCTAAATTTTTTATAATAAAAGATTATGGAAAATAACTGGAACAGTGTGACTATCTTTAAAATTTATATTACACCCAGCATGTGCTGGGTACTTACCTGTTAAGTGACAGTGATCACGCACTTTTCTATCATCTTCTGGAAATGGTTTCTCGCAAATATGACAGAGTGGAGCTACAGAAAAGTTGTTGACCTGCTCTTCAGTTAATTGATCCATTTGTAGTGGGTTATTGAAAATATTTTCTAAATTTTCTGCAAATTGATTTAACTCGCTCACAAACCAATTAATACAATCCTCGCCACTGTAGTACTTGTAAAACGATAACGTGGGATCATATGAGCACTTTATATAATACGCTATACTACACGGAACATGTTCTTGGTACTTGTTCTTAACACTACAATCTATTAATAAACACTCCAAGTCTGCATATATAATGAAAGGTACTTCTATCTAATTCTTAAAGTTTTTAAACACTAAAGTTGATTCGTTTTCTGATGGTAGTCGAATTCTCGCATTGTTAACTTTTTCACAAATCTTTGTATGCTCCTCCAGTTTTGTAGTTGTGTGGAAGTAGTGAAGACATCGGTCGCAGAAATGCTTCTTTCCCTTATGACTACTGAGTTGCGACGACAAAAGCCGTCTATATCTCTATATATTGGTGCATTCTTTGTGTTCATATATTTAAATTCGAAGATTTCTTCACCTCCTTTTATTATTTTAAATTTACCACCAAACACCGCATTAACCTTCAAAGCAATTTCTTTTTTGAGAGCATTATTGATGCGTCTGCGAAAGAGATCTGAGCAATCTTGTAAAAATTTTAGTGGCTCCTGGTGGACTAAGTTGATAATGGCCCCTGTCCTGATGCGATCATTAAAGGGGACTGAACGTCTACCCATTTTACTCTGGTGCTAGCATAATTGACTCTATTTGGGTGTAGATTCGTATAACCGCCACCAGTCATTCGTAACTGTTTTAATTGCACACGATAACCTTGGACATGACTAATACCATTTATCTGGGTTTGTTTTTCACCTACAGTCTTCGATCTTTTTAAGTTTTTCCGAAGAACTCTTAAATATTTGGAGCAGTCTTTTACACCTTGCTCAATTAGTTCACGATTATTTTCCGCACTTATGAAGGCAATCTTAGCCTTTTGAATGAGCGCACATACCCGCACCATTCTTATGTTTCAATGTTAATATATAAATATTAATAACGTAATAATTTGCTTCAATATATCGTTCAATTCTTCTTAAAATGAACTGCACTGTATCATGGGCACTGAGCGAATGGTGGAATTAATTAGATATTCGCTATATATAGATTTACAAGGTTAAGTGTGAAGTATGTCGAAGTAATATTTTATGCGGGCTTTTAAAAATATCACCAATTCCTTTTTTTATTCTACAGGATATATCTTTTTCTAATAGTTTTTCACGTGATTTAACACGCGGCTTTGTTTTTTAATTATTAAACACACGACACTAACATTGCCAAAATTCGACAGTATACACCTACTAATATAATCGCCTTAAAAAATTTTAAAACGGATCCGTCAACGGCCTCAGACTGAATATTTCAGCCACAGGTTTTGCTCATATATATATTTAACAATATATGAAAAAGGAAAAAAATAGCGAGGATAAAAAATAAATTTGCCATTCACGTAAAGTAAAATTCTTTATGGCTAATAATATCTTTACCTTTATCTGTTTTACAAAGAAGAAAAATAATAGCATGCAAAATACCAAGGAAAAAATTGAAATTTACCATTCACTAAAGTAAAATTCTTTATAGCTAATAATACATTTACCTTTATCTGTTTTACAGACTTGAAAAAATAGTATGCAGATTTTAATGAGATGCTTAACCTTAAAACAAGTTTGGTTTTAATTTTTATGAAATCTTCTTAAAAAGCGCAGAGTTTATATAGTCCTTACATTTTCAATTTACTCTGGGGGTTAATTTATTAGCTTTTAAAGAATTTTCATAAAAATTAAAACCAAACTTGTTTTAAGGTTAAGCATCTCATTAAAATCTGCATACTATTTTTTCAAGTCTGTAAAACAGATAAAGGTAAATGTATTATTAGCTATAAAGAATTTTACTTTAGTACTAAAGACAAATTTTTTTAGAGACTACTATACCCACCATTTCTGAATTTTACAATAAGTTGAATGATTGTGATATTAGTGAGGAAGATTATACACATGCCTGTAAAGTTTGGAGTGAATTTAATTTAAATAATTTGGGCGAATATTCAGAGTTATATCTAAAAACAGATGTTCTTTTGTTAGCAGACGTATTTGAGCAATTCCGTTCAAGTTGTTGTAAGACATATGGATTAGATCCTGCACATTATTTTACATTACCTGGCTATACATGGGATGCAATGCTGAAACATACAAATATATCGTTAAAATTGTTGTCTGATATTGATATGTTTATGTTTGTAGAACGCGGTATTCGAGGTGGTCTTAGCCAATGTTCTAAACGTTACTCCAAAGCAAATAATAAATATCATATGGCTAGCTATGACCCAAATAAATCACAAAAATTCTTACAATATTATGACATCAACAATCAATATGGTTGGGCAATGTCGCAACCTCTACCTTACAATGGCTTCAAGTGGGTAGAAAACAAAAACAACTTTAAGGTTGAAGATGTGTCTAATGATTCACCTATTGGATACATTTTAGAAGTGGATCTAGAATATCCACAAGAAATTCATGACACCCATAAAGATTTACCTTTTTGCCCGGAACGCGATTATGCTTTTGGATCTAAGCAAATGAAACTTTTAGCTACAGTTAAAAATAAAACAAAATATATTTTATATTATAGAAATTTAAAGCAAGCTCTCCAACATGGTTTAATATTAAAGAAAATTCATAAAATTCTTCAATTTAATCAATCCACATGGCTCAAGTCATACATTGATCTAAACACTAGCCTTAGAGCATTAGCTAAAAATGATTTTGAGAAAAATCTCTTTAAACTTATGAATAATGCAGTCTTTGGTAAAACTATGGAAAACGTTCGAAAATATAGTAATGTGAAATTGGTAACTAAATGGTCGGGCCGATATGGAGCTGAAGCCCTAATTTCTAGTCCCGAATTTAAAACTTCCACTATATTCAATGATAATTTAGTAGCAATAGAACTAAATAGATCTGAGATTTTCGCTAACAAACCACTTTATGTAGGTATGTGCATCCTCGACTTGGCTAAAACTACCTTATACAATTTTCATTATGATTATATGCTTCCTCAATTTGGATCTAACTGTACAGTTTGTTATATAGACACAGATTCTCTCATTTATGAGGTAATCTGTCCTGACTTGTATCAAGTTATTAAACGTGACTGCCATACTCATTTTGATACTAGTGACTATCTGCCAGAAAACAATTGGAATATCCCCCCTGGTAAACAAAAAAGTGTTGGGCCTCATGAAAGATGAAAATAATGGTAGAATTATGACAGAATTTGTTGGCTTAAGATCAAAGATGTACGCGATCCGTGTAGAGGGTAATGATAAAACAAAAAAATCAAAAGGTATAAAAAGAAATATTGTTAAAAATGATATAACTTTCGATGATTATGTTGAATGTTTAAATAGTAATACTGAAAAAACAATTACACAAAATTTAATTCAATCTCGGAAACATCAAGTTTCCTCCATTACTCAATCGAAAATTGCTCTCAGTCCTAACGATGATAAAAGATATATAACGCCAAGTAATTATGAAACGTTACCGTGGGGACATTATAGTATAATGAAAATAGATTAATTAATAAGAAAATATTGTAAATATGCAAAATAAAAGAATTTTATAGCGTTTTAAAAACTCGTTTAATTTAAAAAATACCTTATTATAAACATATTTTCAGAGTACATCGGCCTCGACGTATGATACAAGATGTTTCATTTGTTTCCAGAGTTGTTAGGTTTGAACATCCGGCGTTTTTCACATTTTATTCGGATAAAGCTTTTATGTTGGTAATTTAGAGCCCCTTTAAAAATAGATAGGAAATTGGGTTAGAACTGCGGCATAGCGCAGCAGAATATAATCGTCGAACGTGGATAACAGGTGCACTTAAAATTAGGATGTATAATAAAAAGTTTTGTAATCTTTTTAAACTTTTATAAACTAGTTAGCTAAATTTTAATAAAAATTTCAAATATTAAGAAAAATAAATATTTTTATTTGATTTTATCTGTTTTATTGCGAATATCCCACCAGTTTTTATTTCAAAGTAGTCTCAGCTTTTATTTCAAAATTTTCACGGTTTTAACGAGCAACAGCCCCATCACATATACTTTATGATGCCGGTCGCAAAGATGTGCACAACATGCTAACTATTTTCATTTTTTAATCAGCTTGATCCACATGTATAAACAAAATTTCGATACGTGAAGAACAAGTTTGAATCAAAGAATTGTTTGATTATCACCAAAATTTTATTGCTAGCATGGCACACAACATAAATCACCACGAAAGCCTTAAATTTCATCCGTGGACCGGTTGTAGCTTTGCTTTAGCCAGATTGATGGTTTTTAACTACAAAGAATCTTTATAAAACGTGAGCAGTATGCTTTGGCAACGAACGATGTGATGTGCTGTTCTTGTTATGCGCTAAATCAGGTTTAATAAAATCTGCAGCTACTTACTGAAGCAGCGAGAGTGAATAACGTTTTGTTTTGATAGCTTTTGCATATTGTGCAGTGTTATCAATCTTTTAAGAGGAGTCATTAGCAAAGCCTAGGGCAAACGGCTGAGAGGGCCGGGGACATTAGCCTACCGGAAACGGCTTAGGGGGTCGGTGACATTAGCCCAGGGGAAACGGCTCAGGGGGCGAGGACATTAGCCCAGGGTAAACGGCTCAGGGGGCGGAGACGCACTAACCTAACAACCTAACCTTAGAGCTTTCATGACGTCGTCACCCACAACTATGCTCCTTCACGTCTACGAAGAGCTTTTGGGACCATTTTGTAAATTTAGAGGCCCCTTTAAAAATACACAGGAAATTGTGCTAGAACCCGCATAGCTATACTACTCATATTATTAAATTAAACATATTCTAATTTATTTATGTAATTATAGTATACTATTAATTATTTTTATTACAGGTTAATTACTTTGTTAATACAGGTTTATTTGCTAATTATTGTTATTATTATTATCAATATTATTTTTTTTTTTGTTCTAACGTTACTATTACTAATATCTCCGTGATATATTATTCTATTATTTTTATATAATTATTCGACAATATTTAACCATTTTTATTAGTTTACGTAGTTTTGAGTCTGATCTGGTTTCTTTTTTTTTGTTGTTGTTTATATCTGGTATGCCTCTACGAACTTTGCTGATTCGTATTGTAGCGTTAGAATGTATGTAAATATATATTCTCAGTGGTCCTAGTGTGTCAACTGAGATCTTTTCGCAACTACTGGTTGGTGTGTCCATTATCACTAGAGGTTCATTTGTGTACTTTTTGTTTTTGTTCTTCGCACAGTTATCACACTTCTTTATGTACTTCTTTATCATTTTGTGCCTTTATTGCAGCGTGTCCACCATGCATACTGTCATGGTATTCTTTTATTAATTCTTATTCAATCTTTGGATCCTTGATCCTTATTGGGGGTTCATAACGTAGTATCTTCAGTGGTGTTGCCTTACCACATTTATCATTCTGCTGCAGCTTATTGAATTTCCTCTTGAATTCATTTATATCAATATAGCATCGTCTTTTGCGAGTGCTAATTCTTTAATATTATTCTCGTTCATCTTTTGTATCAGCTTCTCCATGATGTAACCAGAGTTAAATGCAGGATTATCGCTGTACTGAACGGTTACCCCTTTCTTATATAATGTAGGCAAACTTTTGTCTATCGCATTCTCTTGTGCGTACGCTGTATCAAATTGTATTTTGATTAAGCTGAGATAATGATCGGCTTACTAAGTCTTTTTTTTTTAATGTATTTAGTTCTTGTTAATTTTTGAGTGTTCTATTCTAGAAATCCTTAACTTGCATGCTATAAATGGTATAAATTCTGCGACGTATCCTTTGTTTTAAAAATTTGCGTGCGCTTTTTCGTTTTATTTTTATCGTTCTGAAAGTTGAACGTTAAATTTCAGGGACTCCTTGCCCGTTATCCGAATTTTGAACAGTTATTTGTCTACATCAGCGATTCTGATTTCCTTTTGTGGATGTCAGTTTGACAAGCTGCATTTTTGTAGTGCACTTTATGATGTGATGCCAAATCATGGGATTCATTTTTATATAATTCATCGTCCGTCTGGCATGCGGAATCGTGTTGTTCGAAGGTATGTGTTTGCGTGGCTGTCATCACTGTCGGAATATAAGTTTGAACTATTGCATGCATTTTTCCTGATTATTTTCAGTATTTATCTTTTTATTTTTGCTGTTCATTGCGTCATCCTTTGACTGATGTTCTGGTGAACTTTCATTTTCTATGGCATCCGAGTTTCTTCGCCAGAGATTCGGCGTACCTGCTTGCTGATTTCGAAACATTTTAAATTCAGAGGGCTTTTCTTAAGGGTTTCTAGCAATTTCTTTAACTCTGTTAAAAAATTTTGTATTCTTCCATTTGTTTATCTATTTAAATTTCGGAGAACCCAAAGACAGCTAATGTTATTCATATTATTTATTCATCTTAGAAGTAATTTTATTGTTCGATGCTACCCATAAAATAAAAGTTATCTATATCTGTTTTTATATTATTTTTTTTTTATATGTTATATTAAAGAAAACCCATTACAATTCTATCTCTAAAAGCTATCTACATATATAAAAAAAATATATTGCTACCCATGAAATCTAAATATCTATGACACTATCTATTAAAAAAAAAATGATACATTAAAATGGAACTTATATAAAAAAAAATGTTTACAGTTCTATCCCTAAAAACCATCTCAAATAAAAATAAATGTAAAGCTAACATACATATGTATATTGTTGAACCACCTGCGCAGAAATCATTGCCCATTACTTGGTAGTTAATTTATTTTGTTCCGCCCTTACTTTCGTCGATTGCGGCTTCCTTCTTTCAGTTTGTTGAGCTTTTGTATTAGTTGTTTTTTAAGTCCTTCTCTTTTGTGATCGGTATCACTCTGTATAGCTCTGCTATTTGCTGTCTGGGTTTTACAGCTACACCGCCCCTTTTTTTGTATAAAGAGGTGTACAGTTCTCTTTTATTGGTTTTTTTGTCATTTCCTGTCTCGTTTTATATTGCGCAATTGTGATTGCCTTTGGAC